>JARHVA010001856.1:0-335000 GCA_037957365.1 Torreya grandis
GGCACTAGTAAAATTGAACCTAAATACAATAACATACAACTAATACACTAAATAAATATATGCCTAGTGATAACTTGAACAAAAAATTAAATCAGTCTAAAGTCCTACTCTAAACCTATCATACCCTCTGACTAAGCTGAATAGAAGAGAAAAAACAACTTACCTTCACTTACCAATGTGTAAAATTATCCTTTTTTGACATGCACTAGCTCACAATTGATCAATCAGTGGTTGCTCAAAAGACCTCTATGTAATAATTTTGACAACATGTACCTTCTATTATTTGATTTATTGATAACAATTATTTATTCAGAATTTTTAGTCTTGTCTTATGCTCTTATTATTATTGAGAAAGGAAGGGGAAGGATCAATTTATAAGTTTCTTGGATGAATAATGAATGGTTAGGATAGATTTAGATTTTTTTGGATAATTTGATTTTGGATGGATGTGCTTTGGTCTATGGGTAAAATGCATTCAATGAGAAAATTGAGGATTAATGATTTGGTTGAGGGAGTTAGTTGAATGTTTTAATGAGAGGGTTGAATGACTTTAAGGAGTTTGTTAATGATTTGAATGAGTTTTTTAATGATTAATGAGGAGGTTAACTAATATATTATTTTATGAATTACATGTGCATGGATTTTAATTAATGATTGATTAATTAACTAATAATGATTAATTAATTAAATAATCATGAAATGATATTAGTGGGCTTGACATAAGGTCATGGTGATGTTTTAATTATTTTATGTGGTGACATTAGTGGTTTGCGACATTAGGACAAACGAGCTAGAATGGGTGATGGATTAATGACAACAAATTAGTAATGAAAGTAGGGTGTCTACAGTTTCCCCCATTTGAAAGGGCATTGAGATTAAGAGGAAGCAACCTATTTTCAAATCTTATAGAAAAATTAGAATAAGGATGCATATGTGATAATACCCCTAGTGGCATAGTTGGCAGATATGATGCTCCCTAAGAGGGCATGTGAGGATGAAAGACACAAATGAGCTCTTAAAAGGAGAAGAAGCATTAAGTGAAGGGGTTAGGGGTAAAATGGGGTGGTGATAAATAAATAAGATGTAGGGGTGAAATATAAGTCCTTTTCACCCTTGCCACCTAGGAGATTAGTGCTTTGACCCTACACAAAAACTTGACTAAACATGGCCTGTATTCCTACAAATGAGCACCGTGGTGAACATGTGAGAGAGCATTGGTGAACAAAGGGAGGTTATGGAATGAAAAGTAATACATGTGATTTATTTAGTGTCAAAATTTAAGTGCATTTATTAGGGTAAAATTAAGGAAAATGTAAACTTTATGAGGGAGATTTTCCTCATGGTATTTGCATTTATGCAAATGATGCTTATATATTGGGCATAACATGTGTTAGTTTAGTGTTTGAACACATGTGGGTGTAATTTACATAATTTTTGCACTATTTTTGTCACAAAGAGTGACATTTGTGCACAAACAACATATTTTCTCAAGTTAATATCATTTTCATAGTTATTTGAGAGTTTTGACTAAGTGTTTGTGTTTTTGGTGATTGTAGAAGTACCACATATCATTATTACAAACAAGATATGGTTAATGGTATTAAGGTTAGTGTGGGAAATTAATGCAAATTATTATGGTCTAAAAGAGGTAGTGGGGTTATATTATGTGGCTTGGATGCTGAAGATTTGAGTAGATAGGGATCTACTGATAACATTGGCAAAGAGGTAACACTTGGAGATGAGAACATTTAATCTACCGACTGGGGAGTTGACCATCACACTAGAAAATGTGTGGAGGTTTTTTCACATCTTGATACATGGTAATATGGTATATTTGAGGGACATTATGTGACATGTGTTGATGAGGAGATTGACTGATCATGATGATATTTCATTGCAGGGATTGATGATAAATTTAGATAGATGTTTGGTGGGGGAGGGTTGATAGATCAACTGCCTTTGGTATTGATGGATCTTGTCAAAGGTATATTGATTCCTAATAAGACTAGGATATTTTTCATTGTGGGACTAGTATATGTCACTTCAAATATATTAGAGGATGCCATAAGTTTGCCTAGGGACCCTGTGTGTTAGTGTAATTATACAAAGATTTACATATGGTATCACATAAGGATGGTTGGAGTATTAGGGATTCTAAATTATTGTAGATATGTGTTTAACCCTTTTCTTTTTTCTATATTGGGTTATATAGACATTAAAGGGGTATATATAAATTACAATGCACAAGGGTGATAATCAGATCTACAATATGCCAATTGGGTGCTAAACTCATACATAAGATATGTTGAATTTATAAAACTGAGAATAGTTTAAATATAGAAAGTAAAACTAAGCTATGTATGGAAATTACAAATAAGTAATGTACTTAGTTGGTTTTTATGCTAACATAGTGTTGGATATAGAATAGGTAGGAAGTAGACTAGAAGAAGATTCTAGAATGGTTGTCAAATTTTAGATTGGATGTTTCTAGAATCATAGACACTCACGTTAGCCTAGGATGATTGTCTCGACACTATTATTTGGGTTTAATGCAAATGTCATGTATATAATACCTACTATAAAAGGATAAGACCACTTAAATTCTTTTGGGTTTGTTTTTGCCTTCACATTGGTGCATTTAGATATGGGTCATGGACTGTCATTCCTCATGAAATGTCAAAACCCTAGTTCTTCATCTTCATGATGACCTTGGAGAAAAATGGGTTAGTGGGCACATGGTATTGAGCTAACCCCAAAGACCCCTATGTCAGTGTGCATTGCCTACATATCTAATACTCCAAAGATGGCCTCAGATTGATGTAGTTCTCCCCTACATTTTGGTTTGTATGTTAGTCAAGCAATATGTGTAAACCAAGTACAATAGTGACCTAGCTTGTAACTTAGCAAATAAGGATCTGGGGATACTTATTTAGTACTTCATACATGTAAATGTGTTGTTTTTATGACTAATATGGATATAGGTAAGCTTTATTCAATTAAATGCTTGATATAGTACTTTGATAAGTTGCTTTGGTCTTTATTGGTAGTTTTTAGGTTTTCCCCAAGCCCATTGGAGAATTAAATTGTATTAAAGTGCTTAAGTTAACCATTAGGATAAATTTTATTTGTAAAATAGATGACTTTAGGGCATTGGACACTTGCATCATGTTAGGACACTAGCATTAATGCTTGTACCTATCCCAAACATTAGTGTCTAGGGAAAGGGAAAGTAGGTATAGGCTTAGAACTTGTAGAGGTGGAAGATAAGTACATTTGAATCATTCTAGGCAAGATATATGGGCTGGTTTATCAACATAAAATTGGTTAGACTAAGAGATAAGATAAAGGGCACAAGATAGAGCAGGTGGAAGAATCATAGAAGTGGAAAATGTCTAGAACTGAGAATAACAACCAAAGTCTAATTTTTCCAAGTGTACAAGACTAAGGTACTATATAATCCATAATTATAGTCTATATTTTCCACCCCTTTAATATAGTAATGAAATTACTAGTTTAAAGGTAAGGAAGGCATACCCAGGTGTGTATAACTCACCTTGTCTTTGCATGTGTCCAACTTGAGTGCTTCACTGGTGACTAAACTATAGCCAAGATCATGTTACAATATATAATCTATGCATATAATTTAGAATTGAAAGTACTTGAAATATCTTGAAATTGGAAGAGCAAGGTTTAGGAGTACACCTGTGTATTGATGCAATTGCCTTGATTATTAACAAGTTGATTTGAAAAATATGTATTATTATAAGGCTCTGAAACTAAGATTAGAAAAAATAGAGATAAATATTGAAAGTTCATATATCCAAGGATATATATATATATATATATATATTAGAGAGAGAGAGAGAGAGAGAGAGAGAGAGAGAGAGAGAGAGAGGCCATGCCCCCAACCTTGGAGTAAATGTGAGTTGTCATCGGGAAGTTGAGATTAGCTCAACCATGCAACCTAATGATAATTATACTGTGGTGAAGCTGGATGATATAATCAAGTCTAACTTGAAAACTTGGCAAGATTAAGTGGTTTAATAACCTCAACCATACCAAGAAGCAAACTAACTATTACAGTAGATTGGCTCAATAAAGTCTATAAAAGTTTGAATGGGTTATCAACACGTAAAATTTTGTGATGTGGTAACAATCCATAAAAGAGGTTTGGAATCTAAAACTGATTTGGATTTTACAATATTAGGCACAAATTACATGACATATGCACCTTAGATATGTATCATGCTAAACTATCTATAATAATGGTACCAATGTATATAATTCTATGAAAATTGTGAATCTAAATCATATAAATGTGTGCTTTGGACAATTTGGAAACTATGTTAAGTGTGGAAAAAATACTTCCAAAGTATGCCACCAGTGTATATGGAGAAATCTAAAAACTGATATAAGTACCAATGTGGATAACATAATTCCAAAACATGCCCCAATATAATCTGGAGATGTTGAATACTAAATAAGTGTCTAGAAAATGATTCCAAAGTATGCCCCCACATAATTTAAAAATTGTGCCAAGTGTGGAGAACATGCCCCCACTAATATTCCCTACCTTTGAGGTGATGGAAAGATAAAAACTAGTAGTTACCTCACCTCAAAAGGATACAACAATTGTATAATATGTGAATAGAACCCTGTAGAATATAGAAGGAACATTTATAGGTAGATATAACATTGAAGCATATAAAACAAGTGTGATCACATGAAGGCCTAAGATGCATGATAAAGATAATGGCATTGTACAGATAGTAATAATACAAGATCAACAAGTAAATAATCACACACACAATATCACTCAAAATCAAGTCAAAAGGCAATGGTCCAAGGAGACCGCAAACAAGGGACATATTCAAAAGTTGCACAATTGAAAGGACATAACTTAGTTAAATGTCCATAAAATAAAGAATGACATATTCAAATCTCTATAAAACAAATAATGACATGTAAATGTCAAAGAAATCATACATAGGCATGAGGTCGTAAACAAAATAACATATTAAAATGCTCGAACAAGGAATACAATAGCAAGGCAAGACATTCAAGGAAGTGCATAAAGTAAAGCATAAACACCCAACATAAACATGTCATAGTAGCCCATGGATCAAATGTGTTAGGAAAAAATGTCAAGTGTATAACATATCAAATACCATGTATAAGATATAATCATATATAAAGGAATGGGTAAGTACATGTGTAAGCTCAAACATGATAATGAAATGTGATCATCAAACCATATAACCTATTTTGATGAAGCAGATGCCCCCAATGTTTACATGACATGAGTAGAGGGAAGGCCTAACATCTAACATATACATATATCATGTATTTTTAGATGC
The DNA here is from genome assembly GCA_037957365.1 of Torreya grandis. NCBI lineage: Eukaryota > Viridiplantae > Streptophyta > Pinopsida > Cupressales > Taxaceae > Torreya > Torreya grandis. The sequence goes on from JARHVA010001856.1 coordinate 5,358, forward strand.
ATATATCACACTGAAATAGAAGTGTGACACACATGTATATGTAGGAGTAACTGAATATGCCATCCATCAACATAAAACTAACACATAGATGACAAGGATCCAATTGAACATGTGGGTGCCTAAAATATTTTTGAATGTTTTTGATTTTTTTGGTATTTTTAGAATGTTTAAAGAGACCACTCAATGATATAATCCAATGGATAGTCATAGGTATCTCCCCACTTGGTCCCTGACAAACTTGAGTTAGATCTTTTACATTATTTACATCATGATTGGATAGGTTAAAAAGGTACATAGCATGTTCCTCCTCACATTTTGCATGTGTAGTATAATAAGTAATGCTATCATTTGTAATATGTATTAAATTGCCTTCATTATGAAAATAGATACTTGCTAATTTGGATCAAATTTTGCTTCTATTTGGTATATTCAAAGAGTTCCTAATGTAAATGCATATGGCGATGTGGTAGGCATAACCCAAACCCATGTTTGAATTAATTTAGGACTACAAGAAATTGGTATTGTTATATTTCCCAAGGAGTCTTTCCAATCTCCTTTGTTTTGTAAGTTTTTAAGATCGAAGCCAATTTGTTGTAAGCATCTTATATTGTAGGTAGTTTTTGCTTGTGTAGGATCAATATGTTTTTTCCAAAAATAAGCACCACCCATGCATAAGGTAATTGTTAAATCTTGATGGCATGGATGCTTTTTGTGTTATTCACTTTGAGATTATTGCATAAGACATGGACATTTGATTGGCCCATGTTAATTAACATTTGCAAAATCATCATATAAATATTAGGAATACCACAATTTTGTTCATAATGCTCCTTAGGTAGTTTATCTCCTTCCTTTGTGTGAGGGAGAAAAGTTTTATATTTGGAGGGAGATATGTTAAGTTCATTTGAATGAGTAATTATGAAGGAAGCATGTCTATGCACATCATTATAGAGATAGGTAAATGACTCATATTGTTTATGCAATGTTCTTTCCTTTAATGGGGAAAGAAAACCTCTACTTAAGATAAATTACAATTCCAAATTAGAGTGTCTAAATGTTGGCTCATATGATGTACTTTTTAATAGAAGAGTATAATCTTGAATGGATTCATCATCACGTTGTTTGAAATTGTGCAAATATTCAGATGTAAGTTTTGGCACCTTGTGGATATTGAAATCCATGAAGAATACATCTTCCAATTATTAAAAAAATGGTTAAGGAACCCTTTGGCAAACTATAGAACCAATTTTGAGCCTCATCTGAAATGCTCATATGGAAAACCTTTAGTAAAAAAATCTCATCTTTTACCCATTGACCAAAAGATATACATAACATATCATGTACTCAAATGGATATTTATGTGTTTTGAAGAGAGGTAAATATGGTATCTCAAAACCTTATGGATAAGGATATTCAAGTATACATTAGCAAGAGGTTAATTATTGAATGTGGTTACATGTGCCTTATTATTATGGAAAGCCATTTGCATTTGAAGTATAGAAACCTGGCTTTGAAGATCCCCAATAGTGGTCACCATAGACATAAGATATTCCATGGGAATAGTGATGTTTTTCATAGGTGTTATCATTGGTTCCAACCCACCACATTTTTTATATCTAAGCATATGAGTATCATCATCCTCATGTCTCATAAGTGAAAGTTCATGATCACTAAATGTAGGGTAATTCTATAGTGGTATGAGATCTTTGAACTTTGGTATTTTTGGCATATCATTTGAGTAACTTGGACTATTGGAAGAATTTGCTTTATTTATTTTTGGTATACCAATTTGAGTTTGAACAATCTTTAGTAAAGGTACCATTTTTGGTATAGAGTTTGTTTCTAATAAAGGTATGAGGGAAACATCACCTTTACTGAGGGAGATATTGATTGGGAATGTAGGAATCATGGGGTTGTGAATTAATTTGCTTGAAGACATGTCACCCTTATAAGTTATTTGAAAATTGTTCATAAATTATTTACATATTTATCTGAATTTTTGATGATCAAATGAAGGAACCTCTTAGTCATATGTACCCACTTGTGTGGTAAAATGTACATAAAAGGCATACTTAGATGACTTGCCTTGTTGGTGCCTCATGTATTTTTCTAAAAATCCTAAACCTTTCTGAAATATATAGGAATAATAGGCTGAGCTATACCTTGCTCATGTTTGCCCAATCCTTGACCTTTGTATCCATTTTTTTGCAAATAGCAAAGAAAAAAATTGTATGATGGTGGTGTAGGAAGTATGGTTAAAATCTCTTTATATTCCTTAATATGGCTCAACTCATCCCTTTAAGTGGTGGGAATATAGACTTGATTAAAGGGATAAAAACTACCACCATTTAAGGATTTGAGATTAGATGCCTTAGCAATTGGATGGATACAAGAGTAATCAATTTAAACACCTTCTTTCATAGAAAGTTGGATATTTTCATGATCATAGTCATCAAGGCAATCAATATCATCCATGATAAGAGATATTAAGTGCATAAATATTAGGACAAAGTAGGTAATAAGTATCCTATAAGGTATGCTTAGGCAAATATGATGCTCAAAGATTGGGTTCACCAAATGTTTAACCCTAAAATGTTATTTTAGATTGAGGTTATCTAGACATTAAAGGGGTATATATAACTGACAATGCACAAGGGTAATAATTAGATCTATAACAAGCCAATTGGGTGTTAATTTCAGATATAACATATGCTAAATTTATAAAATTGAGAATAGGCTAATTATATAAAGTACAACTGAGCTATGTATGGAAATGACAAAGAAGTAATGTATGTGGCTAGTGCTAATGGTAACATAGTGTTGGATCTAGAATAGGTAAGAAAAAAATTGGAAGAAGATTTTGGAATAGTCATCAAATTCGAGATTAGACACTTCTAGAGTTATGGACACTAATATCAACCTAGGATGGTTGGGTCGATGCTATTTTCTATGTTTAATGTAAGTGTCTTATATGGAATACATGTTAAGAAATGATATGACCATATAGATTCTTCTAGGTTTATCTAAACCTTCACTTTGGTGATTTTATATATAGATCACAGAGTGTCATTCCTCATGAAATGTCAAAATCTTAGTTCTTCATCTTCATGGTGACCTTGGAGAAAAATGGGTTAGTGGGCACATGGTGTCGAGCTGACCCTAAAGACCCCTCTGTCAATAAGCATTGCCTACATAGCCAATACTCCAAATAAGGCCTCATACTAACGTAGTTCTCCCCTACATGTTGGCTTGTGTGGGAATCATGAAATATGTGTAAAGCAAGTACAATAATGACTTAGCTTGTTGTAATCACCTAAAAGTGGTAATTAGATGCTAAGAGTGTCACTTGAGTTACCCTATTCCTAACTTAGCCTTAGACCTATCCTAGAGACTTAGACACACTTTTCTAGTCATTAAGCAGACCAAAATCATCTACAATCATCCAAAACATAATCCTAGAATTGTATTCTCAGATCCTAACCCAACTTGCTCAGTAGTCTACCAAGTGGACATTAATGCCACATTTGGGACACTACAGTGACATGGTGCTAGTGTCCCCAATTGGGTGATATTGTCCTTAGCCCTAACTCTTCCCAATAGATACTTTTTCAAATGTGTGTCCCTTCTAAAGTTGGCCTAAGCACATTTTATTATATGCACAAACTACAAATATCTATAAATACAAGTTTAATTGACCTCTATTCACTAGATGATAAATAGATGCAAAAAGCACATTCAAATCAAGGGCAAGTTGAGCAAAATTACGTATTTGATCTCTATTTTTCCCTACTTATGCATACTACCATCTATAATAGCCCTAATCCCAATTTTAAAAGATTTCAAATCTCAATCATAATCAAGGCATCTAAGTCCACTCTCATTCTAACATTCACTTGCACTTGCATCAATCACTAGTGAGATAACTACATTGGCCTTGATCCCTCTTTAGAGTATTGGTATGTAGGCAAATCTCTTCACAATGCGATATCGAGGATGTATAGCCTATCCTACTAAAGAACACATAATATTCATCATGCCATAATTACAAGGAGGATTAGGATTTTCACATTAAATCAAGTTTTCCAGGCACAACACAAAGATCTAGGTTTCGTGCATGCAGGAACATAACCTAAAAACATAGACATAGGTGCTCCCAAAAAATAGGAACATTCCTAAAAAAGGGACACTACTTCCACTTTGAGGATGCTATAGTGACATGGTGCTACTATCCCTATGGGGCACTACTATTTAGTGAGTAAACAGACTCTAGAATCCAACTGACGAGACTTAGAACTATCTAGAACATAGTTTTTAGAACCTAGGTCATTCGTGATAGTCACCATCTAGACAAGTCTTTATTTATGCCTATTTATTAATATTTTTAGAAAGTAAAATAAGGTCAAAGCTATAACAAATCATTACTTAATTATTGAAATTTATTTAGCTAATTTAGACAACTCAACTCTTTAATCTAAACACAGGATTTATATAGTTAAACACTAAAAGGTCAAATCATTTGGTGAACCCATCTTACTTCGAATATTGCTTCAAACCCTAGCTTATATTAATAAAAAAAATTGTGCAATAATTTAACACTGCTTACTTTTGATTTTTTTGACTTTTTTCAAACAACCTAGCTAATTAAAATCAATTTCACATTAGGGTTTCAATTTATTTTACATATAACTTAAATTGGTGTAAAGAAACCTTAGATTCAAAAAATTATAACCTTAGATAACCCCAGGGTTCACATTTATAGCAGTTATTAAGTCTTAATTTACAACTTACTACCATGATTATCATGATAGAAGCCATATTTCACTTCATGGTACAAATCTTGGTACTTTGCTTAGCATGTTTATTACCAATTATTTGTAAAAAGGTACACATGTATGTTACTCTTATCATAAATTCAGTTCAGTCTAAGCTTGTTTTACATATTGGTCCTCCATCATGTGAGCCCCATTCTCTTGGATCATTGTTATATGTATCAATTTGAGCTACCTCCAATTACTACCAGGTGACAGAGGGCTCAAAGGACTCCTTTTATTCTGCCTCCACCTAGACCACTTGATTATTTACACTCCCATCCCACCTCTACTACTTGCCCCCAAAAAATAGTAGATCCTATGGTTTGAGCTTTCACTAGGTGAAATAGGGTACCTCCTTAACCTATATAGGTGTAGTGTAACCTTACCATCCCTCCTCATCCCCATCACACTACAATGGAACCCAAATATCATCAAAGAGAATTTGATATAGTGGATCAGTTGAGAAATACACCAACCAGAATATCTCTATTAGAATTACTTCAAAAAGTAATAATGTTCAAAGATATTCTATTTCAAACACTTAATCACAGATTTGTACCTCATGATATCGAGCCATCTTATTTTGCATTAATCATAAATACCATCAAGGATGTGGAGGATTTGATATCTTTTTCCAATGAGGATTGACGTTCACAATTATTAATTGATCAAAATTTACCACATTTTATTCAAGTTCAAATCAATAACACAACTATTAAATGAGTTTTCATAGGTAGTGGTTTAGGAGTCAATATATGTAACCTCAAATTTATGAAAACCATGGGGGTTGATATAACATCTATTAAAAGACATACAAGAATATCTGAGGGTCTGATGACATTCCTAGATAGACATTGGGATCAATCACATTAGACATTACAATGGGACCAAAAACATTATCTACACACTTTTAGGTGATGCCAAACCAATTACATTATAATTTTCTACTTTGGAAACCTTATATATGTGCTATGGAGGTTGTACCTTCCACTCTTCATAGATGTGTCAAATTTTTTCATGATGGATACCTATAAACATGCCCAATAAATAATCAACCATTTAGATATTACAAACTCACTAAGCCTCCTACATCAAGTACATCATTAGATGGGATGCCTCATGTTCTCATCTAACCCCCATCTCACAGGATTCCCATTGAGCATATGCATACATATGAGGTGGGGGAGTCTAGTAAGACTTTTCATACACCACCTTTAGATCTTTCTACAACATAGGTACCCTCACCAATTATAGATGAACAACCTCTCCTAGTATAGTTACCTTCACTGATGATATAGGAATAACCTATTAGAGTATAGACATCCACACCCATGATAGATGATTAGATGCTTATAGCCTATTTACCACTACTTGTTAATCTAGAATAGGCTTTGTTCTTAACTCTGACACAGATTCATAGACCACTACAGAGGATGATCAACCACCTATGGATATTAATGATTATTTATGTGGATTGAGTTGTACAATAGTGGGCCCAAGAGACTACAAAGATAATTCAAAGGCACTTACACCTCACCCTACACTAGTAGCATTACTTGTTTAGGATCATATAGCTATGAGATTCCATACTCAATCATAGTTAGTAGTAGATCCCTTGATCCATTTAGTACATATGGTCACATCCATGGATATCATGTAGATTTAGGCAAGAATTACATAGTACAAATCACACTAGATTCTACAACTTGTACTTGATAGAGGATTGATGATATTACCCATAGTCTAACATAGATCAATTATAAAATTATCACCATAGGAAGGTCAAGCCTTTTACCACTTTCATAGACTCATAAGACATGATACAGACACATGCTTAGCACTGTAACATAAATTAAATAAATTTAAGGCTAAGGGCACTACCTAAACCATATAACCTCCACCTCCATAGGCACCACCACCACTAGTGATATGAGCTACTTTGTAAATATGAGCACCATGATAAAGTCATCATTGACACATATATTCACGACATGATCTATTAACTATAAAAATATTTATAGTAGACATATATCTTCCCTATGTGGTTATAGATGAGGATTTTGATCATAATACTTGTAGTTTTGAGATTTTTACACCTCATTAGTTATCAAGAAAGCAAGCTACAATATTCTATACACTATTAGGATTCCATTAGACATATTACTCTACCAATTACATGTGGCCCCAAGGTGGTCAATACATTATTATTCATTTTGAGCAGAGACATTCATATACAGGTTAAACTTGGTAGTACATGGTTACAGGTAATGGATGCTATAGTTGATCGGCCAGATAAATGCTTGACATTCACTCATGATGGACACATGGTTTACATCTTACATGATGACATAAATGAGAACCATAGGTTTCACATAGATACTCTATGGTCTAATGTGGTTTACCCTAGGACCATGTGAGAGGCATATTACATAGCTGACCAACATGGCATTTGGATGCATAAACCCTAGACGCATGCCAAAGATAAGGTGCCACTGATACATACAGATTGGTATGATGATCATGATGATGATGTCTTATTTGAGTTTGGACAAGCTCAATATCTGATATTGGATGATCTTCTAATAGATCCATCATTTAATTATCCACATCCCATGGATGTGTTATAGGGTCTATAGAGACATTACACTTTGCTTTTATACTATTTCATTTACATTACTAGTATTTACTTGTATATACTTCCTTCTCTTTCTCGCTCTTCATATATAGTTTATTTTCATTTGCTTGTACATAGATTATATCCAAAAAATACAAAAATAATATAACATGAAAAAATATAAAAACATTTAAATATTACTAAAAAACACAAAACTTACAAATTTTATGCATTGTTATGTTTACATTTCTCATACTTACTAGATATTGCATATTGCTAGTTATCTTATATAATCAGTTTTATCATACACATATGCTTCACTTATTTTTATCAAGTGCTTACATATTACATTCAAGACTCTGGTCCAATACAATGATCCAATCTTACTATAATCAACCCACTAGAGGCATATACACTGATCCAGGATTATTGATTTGATACATCTGCCCACTTGGGGGCATCTCCTACATAGTTGCTACTACCAAGTTGTATCCTTACATGCTATACATTCTAGTTTACACATTGATATATATTGATGTTGATCATTGTTACTCGTTACTCAAAATTTTTTACTGACTATCACTAGTTAGACTCAACATATGTACATATTAGTTTTAGCTTTTTACTAAACAATTATCTATGCTTTCATTTCTAATTTTTCCTAAATTAAACTTGATTGTGTTTCCTATGCTTCTTTCATTTCAAGGGTATTTGAATATGCTATTTTTCTTTGGCTCTTTGCCACTTGTATGTTTGGATGCTTTGGATAAGTACCTATGTACCTTGTGTGTGCTTTCCTAATTGTATATGCAAACATTTGAACATGTTCTTCCATGTGGCTTTAAGACAAAATTACTTGGTTCTTGCGTATGTGGACATTGGAACATGTCCTTATATGTATTCATTCTAAGATTTAGTGACATGTGCCCATGTCCCTTGTATTATGGCCCCTTGGCCTTCTTTTGTGTGCCTTATGTATTTGTACGTATGCTTCCTTATATGCTTCTTCACCATGACACTTGTATTTGATTGTTACACACACACCAATTTTTGATGCCATGAGGGACCTCATATATCTATCATTCCTACTTGGGTGTCATGATGGACATCATGCCCTATCTTACTAGGTAGCTACTCAAATTTATTATTATACATTGATTACATCTATCTTGACACCCATGTTAATGATAGATTACAACGTACATCTTACATTACCTACTTATGCTTAGATACTTTTACATTTTAATGTTATGTTTATACATTGTATTGACATATCATGCAATTATCATATATATGATTCAGCTAACACATTTTATAGAGCTACCTATTTGAGTACATTTTTTACATAGGTTCCATAACTACCCTAAAAAAAGGGGGCATTCACATGGGTTTGCCATAGAGATTAGGGCCCTACTTTGCTATTCACTGATTAGTTTCAACACATAGGCTCAATTTTAGAAATCATACATAGGTTAGACACAGGAAAAAATAGAGACTCAAAAAGTAGTGTAAATCACCCAAATTTTAGACTAGGTAAACATTAGCAACTAGATTGGGACACTAGCACCAAGGGTACTACTGTCCACTACATGATGCTACTATCCATTAGCCCCAGTTTTAGGATAGTCTAGATTAATTAGACCAATATATTAGGTACAATATAGATGTGCACATATATAGTCAAAAATTTGAAAATTATGTTCATATTTTTCTTAGATACATTCATTTTTACCCAATTCATACTAGTTACTCAAATTCAGGGGCATCATGCACAACATGACCACACCCACATTTAGTTCATATACATAGATTCAATTATTACATACTCATTTAGAATCAATATACTTAGATATCAGATTGGGGGCATGTGTGCAACATATAGTTTTCATATGCTTAGTTACACACAAGTTGATTAGATGGAATGGCAAAGTCCATGTCATTCTCTACACTATATACACTTGCTATCATATTCCAAGTTGTCACTAGTTTCATGCCTTACTCCATTTGTAGTGGTTGGCATTCTCAAGTGGGCCAAAGCCATCTAATATACCTGAATGGCCATAGAACTAAAATACATAGTTAGATATACCATGTTAGATACTTTTAGCACTTTGCACAATTTAGTTTCAGATACATATATTTCAAATGGGTGGGAAATAATAGAGTCATGGCCTACTTGATTTCTTGATCCACCCATATGAGAGGGTTAGACACACTTATAGTCTTATCTAAGCTATTCATCGATCATGATCCACCAAGTAGGGGTCGACAATGATGGAGTCAAAACCAGATTGAGTTCTTGAGCCACCCATATGAGGATTGAACAAACTATTAACATAGTCTAAGTTATTCAATAATTTGATCACTATATACAGTCACACACACATGTTGTTACCAGGTTTGTGCATTGGTTCACGTACCCAATGAGGTGTATTTGTTCATTTCCTCTCTCTTTGTTCAGTTATTTTATTTAACATAGTCTTTTGATTTTCATAATCTCTTAGGTAAGGACTAATTTTTGCATGTTTCATTACAAATTATTACTTTGGATCATGTTTCACATACGTAGACCCAGATTCACATACTTAGACTCAACTACACAGGCTTCACTTCCAAGGTAAGTCTAGGTACGCTTCTTTTTCCTTTATATTAGTCATTTCACTTTGTTGCATTTCTAGCATAAAGGGGGGCCAAATGTAATCACCTAAAAGTGATATTTGGATGCTAAGAGTGTTACTTGAGATAACCTATTCATAATTTAGCCTTAAACCTATTAGAGTCATTACCACACTTTTCTAGCCATTGTGTAGACCATAAACATCTTTTGTCATCCAAAATATAGTCCAAGGATAACATTCCTATATCTCAACCTAGTGTGCCCAATAGTTGGCCAGGTAGACATTAGCACCACACTAAGGATACTACAATCATATGATGTTAGTGTCCCCAACTGGGCACTAGTGTCCCTTGCCCCAACTCTCTTGAATGGATACATTTTCTAACATGTGCCCCTCCTAAGGTTGACTTAATTATATTTTATTATCTACACAAGCTACAGATATCTATAAATATAAGACTATTTGACCTCTATTCACTATATGGAAAATAGATGCAAAAGCCTATCCAAACAAGAAACAAGTTGAGCAAAATTAAGGTATTTGATCCCTATTCTGCCCTACTTCTACATACAACCATCTATATCTTCCCTAAGTCCATATTTCAAAGATTTCAAAGCTCAAGCACATTCAAGTCATCCAAAACCACTCTCATTCTAGCATTCACTTGCACTTGCACCAAACACTAGGTGGGAGGACTACATTGGGCTTGATCCCTCGTCAGAGTATTAGTATGTAGGCAACTCTCTTCACAACTGGGTGTTTAGGATGTCCAACCTATCCTACTAATGAACATAGATTATTTCTCATGCCATACTTGTAAGGAAGATTAGGGTTTGGACTCTAAATCAAGTTTTCTAGGCATAATATAGAGTTGCAAATCTCATGCACGTAGGAACAAGACCCAAAAACACAAGTGCAAGTGATCCTAAAAAATAGGAACAATCTTATAAATAGGACACTAGCACCACTTTAAAGACACTACAATAATATGGTGCTACTATCCACATGAGGCACTACTATCTAATGAACAATCAAATCCCAAGACCCTATTGACAACACTCAGACCTATCCAAAATTTAGTTTTTAGAACCTAGATCATCCATGACAACCACTTTCTAGATAAGTCTATATTTATGCATATTTATTACTATTTTTAAAAAACTAAAAGAAGTCAAAATCTGTAACAAATTAGTGGTTATTTATTGCATATTATTTAACTGATTTAGACATCTTATCCCTTTAATATAACTTAGGAATTAAACATTTAAAACCCTAAAAGGTTAAATCACTAGGAATGGGCCTTCTTAGTCTATGAGTTTTAATTGTGAAGCTATTGGTCATTATGCATGAAATTTCCTTAATAATGCTTAATTAAGGGATGCTTAATTCTTGTTATGAAATGGTTGTGAGAACCAAATTTAGTTATAATCCCTAATATACTTATTTTGATATGCTATCATGATAGAACATGAATTGCCTGAGATGACCTATTATATTTGAAAGGATAGTGGGCCTTCTATGATAAAGATTGATATGTATATATGTGTGTGTGCATGCATAAGTGGATGCACATGATGTTTTCCTTCTATAATGTTTGGATTGATAGATGAAATTCTATTATGGTGCTACCATGTTAGTTATGGATTGTAAATCTGAAGGAAGTTAGCTTACGATGCTTGAACTAATGCTCAAATGTTGTTAATTGAACATATAACCATAAAAAGGCTATAATGACCTCTATTTTGAAATTATGAATTCCCTAGATACATTGATATCATATGTTTAAATTATGTGAATGTTATAGAGAATGTGTTCTTGCTATTTAGAGCATTGGAACCACTCGAGGACCCATGAGATGGTAAAACCCTATTGTGGAGGTTATGATTTGTGTTATGAATAAATTTTAATATTGAATTATGCTAACCAAGATGAGTGGTAATCTTACATTTTGATTGTGAATTAAGATGAATCTCCTCAAAAACTCATTAGAGTAGGTATGTCTTTCATGAAAAGAGCATGTTATAGTTGGATAGCTTTGGGCTATTAATTGCCTTATTTAAATACATGAACACATACTCATATTTTTTGTATATGAGTGCAAGATAAATGGTTAAAATTGAATCTTATGGGTTGTGAAGCATCTGGAATGGATTGAGGTAACCTTTCACATTCTTGATATCATGATAATAAATCAATCAATAGGTGTGTTTGCATCTATAATAATGATGATTGGCGGAATGAAAGCCTAAAAGAGTTGGTAATCATGATGAATTATTGTAAAATATGTGGCAATAAAATGGACCAAATTCCTTGGTGTTGTGACATTCTTTCTCATAATGAGAACATGTCAATTTTGATAATTAGAATTACTTACTACCTTAGGCACTTGTATAGCACTATGTGTTGCATCCTGATTTCTCACTAAACAAACTATTTGACTATTCATGGATAATTATAGTGAACATATATGATATTGGTAATATTTTTGACTAAGTTTGAGATTTATGTTATTATGGGATATTATAATATTGCTTAGATATATGATGATACATGATTACTTACTGTGAGTTAGTTAATGTATGCATTTACATTTTTAGCATATTAATATATTACTTTAGTTATATTTATTTCTATATGTTTATCGATATGATCTAATTACCTGTGTGTTGTGAGGTGAACATAGGAAAACTCATCCCTCAGAGCATGTCGAAAGGAGAGCATCAACGGATAGGGTGATGTAGATGGAGACGTTGAAGGTTGACAAAGATCTAGTGAGAACCCTGCACACACCACAATAGTTAGTACATGGTAGAAATGCATTAAAAATAGTTTACTTATGGTGTGTTTATTGATTGATTTGGAGTGTTGCTTTTTATAATTTACCAGTATAGGTAAATATCATAATGAATTCTTTTGTGTATGTGACACTTCTTGTCATTAATGTTGGTAAGAATATTATTGGTGAAATAAAATTTAAAATACAGATTATTGGTAACTATGAAATTGATATTTAAAATGCTATAATATTCGTGGTTGATAATTGATTTAATTTAAATCATGAATTTTGGTATTTAATATTAAAATATATTAAAAAATGGAAATTACATTAGAAAGCGGAAAAAAAAAAGAAAAGATAAAGAAATAAGATAAAAGGAAATTTAGAAGCTAGAATTAGAAAAGAAAAAGGAGTGAATTTAGAAAATCTAAAAAGAGAGTTTTTTCTATTTGTTCTTTGCTTTCTTATCTAGCCTAATCTGAGGGATTATGCCTAAGGTGTCTTGTTTGCTCACTTTGTTATTTTAGATGGACTAATAAAGAAAGTAACCCATCTTGTAATCATAATATATAATTAAACTAATTGACATGATTAATAAATTTATTAATTTGGCAAGCATGGATTAAGGATTTAACCTATTGCACACATTACCCATTGGGAGTATCATACACACTGCTTCCAATTTGTCAAGTTATATCTTTCTATACTCCATATCACAGATTTAGCATTGATTATATCTTGATATTGATCATCCTATACTACACTAATTTTTTACCAAATACTACAATAGACTCAACTTATGTACATATGTGATATTATACAAATTTATACCACATGTTATCCATACTTTCATTTCTAACTTTACTAATTTAGATGTGATTGTGTCTCTTTGATTATTCATCTATTTGAGGGCATTTGGATATGCCATTGTTCTATAACTCTAACCTAGTCCCTTTCATTGTGTCTATGATAAAATTAACATAAACAAAATAAAAAAATAAAAAAAACAAAAATCCAAAGCTTGGTAAAGGCTACGTCACTTTATTAAGGAAGGGATTTTTCAAAAAAGAGATATCATGAGTGGGGAGTTAAAAAAAAGAGAGTTTAAGGAGTATTAAAAGGAGGAAGGTGTAACACAAATAGGAGGAGAGCAAAGGAGAAGCCCGGAATAATTGTCTTCTTTAACTACTAGGTAGGGGGTGTTTTTTATTACATACATCAATGTTGAAGGATTTTTTGGGTATACATATCAGTTTTGAAACTCAGTTAAATGGGTGTTTGTAAATTTTAGCTAAATCAATATTTAGAGAGAATAGTTATCTACTTTTAAATTTGGTTATTGATTATACAAACAATAAGATTGCAAACAATATTCTATCTATATACCATTTAAACACCCTATAGAAAGCTTGAATAAATTCAATATAAAGCCTTCTCTTTGCATATATCATAAAGGTGTTAACTTATTTGAGACAAAGAATAATTTTGAATCAATATTCCATCTTACCTTCAGCCATACGAAAAGTTAAACTATAGCTTGTTTGGGATGGCATCCCAATAATGGATCATGATTCATTAAAATTCCATAGTATATTATATGTAAGTATATGTAGGTAATTGCCATATCATAGACTATGATATCATAAAATATGTCCGGTCAAGAACTCATTAGGATATGTTTTTCTAAAGTTTCAAACTTAGAGCTATGGCAATCATACAATTTGATAAGTTTGAGAAACGTTTTCATATCCTAATATGTCTTGAAAATTAATATCATATGTAGGTAAGTATAGTGAAGTGACAATTAGAACTTAAAGACATATGATATGTTTTCTTAAAATTCCATGGTATATTGTTAAATCATTGTGACGTTTGCAGAAGTGACTAGTCATTTAGTAAATCTCCATATTTAGCCAACAAAAATAAATACTAGTAAACACTTGTATAACCTTGATAGGTGTATAAACTATACTTTTAAACTGGTAAGCAAGGAAATTAGGTTGATGTGGTGAGGGAAGTAAAATCAGTTTCTATCTATTTGAATTGTTGCTATATAGTGCATTTAAAATTATAGAGTTCATTAAAAGTCAAGGGCAGTACCTAGGCATTGAATTTAGTGAGGTAGAACAATGAATAATTCATACTTATACTGATTATGCGACATCGCTTTAATAATGGTTCTAGCTTATATTGATGTAATAATGATTCACTATATAAACATAAAATTATCTACAAATGAGAAATAAACCTAGCTCATTATCTAGTCCATGGCATCACTGCAGAACAAGATATGAGATATTCTCTGTTTGGTGTCACTGTACTCCCTTTCTTAACAATATTATAAATATGCAGTTTTTAGGTGTTTAGTAATATTAAATCAGGAGTTAATATTAGAATGTTGAAATGTTAAATACTAGTTATAGGCATAGAGGCTTGCCACACCCTTTTCAAATTGAATGGTTTTATTAGAAAGTTTGATGTAATTTGAATGTCTTCAACCATGTATTTTAGCGTAGCCATGATTTGGTGAAAGAAAAGAACATTGTTATGTTTAGAAATCTATATAGATAATTAATCTACAATTTTAAAAGGGCCTTGCTTGAGGAATATGGGATTTCAAGTGGTAGATAACAAGTAACAATAATACTAGGGTATATTGTTTACTTATATATTTTGGAGTCCCTGTAAGACAATATAGGTATATCACTAATTCTAAGTTATAGTACCTTTTAAAAACTTCACAATGACCACAATATATATATATATTTTGGTCATTGTGAAGTTTTTAAAAGGTACTATAACTTAGAATTAGTGAAATACCTATATTGTCTTACAGGGACTCCAAATTTACTAAACATGAATGTTAGTTAATAACATATATTCCATTTTCTCATTATTCTAAACAAAAGAATAATCTAATGAGATATGAGAAGAATGATAAATCTAATGAAGTTTTCATTATGATGGGTTTGGGTTACTTATTATAGGTTAATTTAAACTTATAAAAAAATGGGATGTGAACATATTATTAAAATAAATTACGGTATGCTTAATAATAAGTATATGTATTCTTAGAGGTGCATTTCCATGATTATATATTTCCATAGGTGGATTATAACCCATGTTAAATATTTAGGAATAATAAAACTTGTCGAATGTCAGCCTACAAACCTCTATATGTATAGTAAATACTAGCTGGATTACTCTCTATATTTCATGGAATGAAGTTTTGTTACTCTAGCTATAAAATATGAATGTAAGTTTTCATGTATTATGACTACTTTACTAGCCTTATAGCAGAATCTAGTAGTTATGCTTAAAACACTGGACTATGGTAATATGGGTTATCATAGGGTGTAGTTTAATTGAGAATAAATTGTGTTATTTGAATCTGTAGTTAATTGTGTATATACCCAGGTGGTATAAACTGTAGCCATTATTTATAGTATGGGATAGAAAATAATGTAAGATTCATTCATATGTTTAATGGAATAATAGTATGTTTTCATTGCTCCTATGTTTAGCATGTTACATGATGTGTTTGCTAATAGGATATAAATTATATGAATCTTATGGTTGAATTGTATTTTACCAATATGCATTGCTAATGTGGAGTAAGGAGTGAGATGGACTTTACTGACTTACTAACATTACAATGCCAGATGAAGGTAGTCTGATCAAGTGGTGTGTATGAATTTGATTTATCTATAGATCATTTTTATATTACTATTATTAAATCTTTGGCCAAAGTATGTTTAGTGAGATATTATCATTTCATGAGTATTATTTACATGCATGTGCAATATCTTGTAATAGATTGAATTTTATATGATACACTGCATATTTAGTTTAGAAATCATATAACACACGAGTACTTGCTTGTCTCTTTGGATTTTTGCATTGTCACTATCTACTCATCTGTGAAGGAAGGGCTATTTACTAATGGGATTAGTGTGGGGGATCATTGGTCTATGGTTGGTTTGGAAAAGTGCTCAAATGATGCTCTCCCTCCCCACATTAGTACTACTTATTGAGATGACACTTAAGATTACCATAAATACTGGAAGTTCAGTAATTATGCTCTGGGGGAGCCATGCATCTTATTTGTACATTATATTATATTGTATTTATCATTAAAAATTGTCGTGAAGAGTTGTAATTATTTATTATTATGCATTGATAGTGGTGATTGTATATTTGTATCAGAGTGGTTGAATTGATCTAATTACTTTTTATATTTGTGTTATGATAAACTCTCATGATGTTAGAGATATATTATTTATGATGTAATATGATTTGTTTTCCATTGTCATGCATGAATACTTTATATGATTTCTATTTAATTCTCAGGATGTAATCTATTTTGGTATATGTGTTTATTTAAAAAAAATCATGTATTTCTAGGTAGATCCTAGTGGGGATGTTACACTGTGTGTTTACATGAATCATAAGATGACACCCATGGAGGTGCCCTTCTCTTGAAATGGTATCCCTACATCTTTCTTGCCATAAACATTAGGTGGGACCTAATTGCAGGTGATATTATATCTAAATTCTCATGATAAAGTAGGTAAGGCTGATTTAAATGCCAAATCACACCTTGGTAGGTGGTGAATACAAATGATCTGTAAGTATGACCTCCATAGAGGCATAGGGTACTAACTACTAGATACTATCCTTTTATGTAGTGGCAGTGGTGTATCACCTTCCTACATGCTATTAATCATAATTGAACAACTAATTAATTGGGCATGATAAATTGGTAATTAGTTCTTTGAGGAGTCTTATGGGTAATGGCTAGTGGGACTAATGCTCTCTTACCTTATTCCTTCTCCCTTTTTTATGAACCCCTAAGTCACATAGTGATCATATTTCCATCTATTTTTTGCTAAATGTGTTTTCCTAACTTATTTTAAGTTGTTTGACCTTTTATTTTATTGCTTGGAAACCAAAATTATTTTCTTTTTGAATTTAATGTTTTGAGCTAAAGGCCGATCATGGAATTCATTAATTAATTTTAAGTTGGATTTGATTTCCTTATTGAGACTATTTGGTCTCCTTTTATTTATTTTACACTTACATAATCAGGCTGATGTTTCTTCAAGTGATTATGATGCTTTCTTGTGCTAGTTTCATGCATTATTATGTGCCTAGTTATTGTTTTGGATGAGTATAAAGGAAAAGAAGTAGATTAAAAATGATAGTTAGTGGGTCCTAGTGGGGATTTATCACAAAATCCCAAGATCCCATCCTTCCTCACCCACCAAATGTGGTGGTATTAGACATCAAGGTGTCTGAAAAGCATTGAGGTGTCTCTTTACTCTATGCATTACATTGATAGGGTACCCATGTCTTGAGATCCCCTTGCATATCGGCTATCTTGGATAGTGGATAAGTGTTCTGAGGGCCAGATACAAAATTATCAACACATAATTCTTATCATGTTGGCAGTGTATCAAAGTCATTAGGCATGGGGCATGATGAAAGGTTGTTTAATCCTCTTGTGAATATCATGATGGTAGTGATTGAAGTCCTCTTATGTAGGACATAATGGTAGGTTGTTCAACTCTCCCATGACTATTTATAGGGAAAAATTAAGTGAAATATCCTATTGCTATCCCAATCTTTTGAGAGGACTGTTATGATATATTAACTTGCCTGCTAATATTTTATTCATGAATGCTTTGCTTCACTCAATTGATCATTTGAATGCTTAATTTTCTTGTATTTAGGATCAAGAGCCCCCATACATATTGAGATGTATATAATACCTTGGTTGGTAGGCCAAGATCCTAAGAGTGCAATTCTATTGAATGGGATGGTAACATGTTGCTTAAGGCCTTCCATTGAATGGCATGATATATTGAAAATGGGAGATAGTCCCATGTTTGTATTCTTCTATAACAAAAATGGATTTGATGGGAGGAAATTTCCCATGCTTTATTTATTTAGAAGATCCTTTGTATTTCAAATGGCACTAACTATGGTAAAATCAACAGCACCCCATTATGAGCTCATAATGCTATGACCAAGGATTAATACATAATTTTGATGGTTTTATTGTGATTGGAAACTATCATCCCTTTATAAGAAGAAATTGCTTATTGAGGGAGTGAGTAAACTCTCATGCATATAACAAAGAGGTTGTGAGTCTTAATGGATTGAGACAAATGAATTTTGTATAATGATTTGCATCAAAATGATTCACCTCTTTCAGAAATTAATGGTAATTCAACCAATGTCCAATGCAATCGATGGCATATACCCTAATAGTATGCATTGAAGAAAGTGAGGTTTAGGTCTGGGATTAGACCATGTTCATGTTTGAATTAGAGGGAGTTGCTAGAATAAAGTTAAGATTATTACGATCAAGAATTGCAGCATCCTTATGGATTAGTAACAAAAAATTCTTGTTATGTTGAAATGCTAGTAACAGTCTTGCAAGAAAATTATGGAAATGGAGAGGTAGATGCCTCATTATTTGCATTAAGTATTATTATTATAGTATGCATGTTAATAAATGTTGTTGTGACACTAAGTGATGGTTTTCTAAGTAGCATCTTCATTATGGTTGGTTATTTAACCTTACCATAATCATTGCCAAGGAAATTTGTGTAAAGAAGAAATCTTGAGAAAATGGAACAATTGCTTACATGTTGAAAATAGAATCCATAACTCATGTTGTAAGTATGAAATGGTTATGTTACAACTGATCTCAAGCCAATAAGTGACTTAGTACCAAAATATTGGTGATATATGTTGTATAAACTTAAAAACTCATTAAAAGTGATAAATAAAAATGACATAGAATGTTGTACTCTTGTTGTTGGTTCCTCACGATAGTTGGTCTTGATAAGGGAAACGATCATTAGTAATACAACAGGTTGCCATGAATTAGCATAAAGTTTCATGGTATATGAAAGGGCATAGTGAGACTTGGGATGATTCCCAATGGATTGGGACACACACACACCTAACTATGTCAATGAAATATTGGGTTTTACCTGCACTATCAACAAGGTTATAATTTAAAGATGAAGATTTTTTTTGTGGTGATCATAATCAATGGCTTGCGAAGTCTTATTAAGTGAACCAAACAAGCCTGCATCAAAGACAATGCCATTTTGAAGGAGAGAATAATGTAAGGCCCCTCATGATTAAACAAGGTGATTATGCAAATCAATAATGATATTCCCTTGGTGATGCTAATTACAAGGTGGGTGAATCATGTAAAGGGTAAGAATTATCTAAGCAATGCTTGAATTATTGCCTTATGTTGCAATTGGAATTATACATGCATTAGGTGCTACATCACTTCATGACCTTATGAATTGCTTGGTAAGATAATTATGTTAGTTTAAATTTAATAATATAGCATGTTATGATTATAAGCTTTGGTTATTAGAATAGTGGATTTCATGGGTGAAATAAGTGTGTAGGAATAGGGCATTGCCAATGAAGGTAAATTGATTACGCCAAGCATTATTGCATCATGTGTGATCCCACATCTAATCTTAATCTTATCTTAGACCCTGATTGATCTTAATCAAATGCCTTATATGCCATTTGACCCCTTCTTTAGTTTGGGGATGTCTTAATGGATGGTAATCACTACAGGTTTGGTTGAACCACCTTTGGCTAGTTGTCTTCAATGAATGAGGACAAACTAGACCAATGTCTAGATTGCCTTGTTGTAGAATTACATACTTGTCCATTAATTACCTTTGATTTGAGCCATATAGAGGGAGGTGAATTATCTTAGAAAAAATCATAGGACTTTACTAGATCTACCATGCACCATTATGGATTGGCAAAGAGATCATCATTAATAAAGCATAGTTGGCATATAGGAGTGGTTGGTCGATCCAAGGGAAGACTATACACTTGTTATGTTTTGATTTGGTTACAAAAGGAAAGAATGCCTATTTGAGGAGGGTGGATATATGAACAAAGGGTTTAGAAAGTTTGGCATTGGTGGACACCCTAGGGGAACAAAGGAAAAAGAAGGAGAAATAAGAAGATAGTCTAGAAAGGGAGAGTCTCAACTGGTTGTAACTTGTAAAAGGGATCCATGGAAGGGTTTGGATCGTTGGGTAGGTACCCTATGGAATAGAATATCCTATTGTTAGTCTAATTGAAGTTTATGTGATTCTTAATGAATTCTATATTTAAGAAGAGTAAGGCCACTTGGCTTGCTTCTTCCCTTTGCTTTTTTTTCTATGGCTATGCTTGAGTTGCCCCATAGTGTTAGTGCCATTGTGTGGGAATTTGGAATTGAGGTACTCCTCCATAATAGTTTTAATTGTGGTAATTATGATTACTTAGATAATATGGTTTTATTGTATGAGACTTATGATGTCTTGAGAAGGCATATTATTCATGAAAGAGGAAGGGTTAGGTCTCTCATATGGGACATTATGGTAGGATGCCTAAGCCTTCTCATGATTACTTTTAGAATATACCTTAGTTGTTGTATGTTTGATGAGTTCTATTTTTTGAATCTTATGTTCTCTCTTTTGTGTTTCATTCTCACTAAAAATATATTTGAGGTTGGTAGTTTCCTGTCTTAAAGATGCTTGGATTGTCACCTTGTGAGTAACTATCTCCTTGTCCCCAAGACATCTTGAATATTATTTGCATTTATTTACCTTGCACCATGATGTGAACATGATAGATTTTGGAGTCTTGCTCGATGGTGCTTAGAGTAGTCACTTGATGATGACAAAAGGTTGGGAGGTGAGCCCACCTTCTATTGGCTGAAGTTGCACTTAGAGTGAAGAGGAGCTCATCTTCAATAATTGATCATTCTTGTTTGATGATTTCTATAACTGGATATAAGCCAAGGATTACTTATTCTTAGTTGAATCAATTTTAATTATATGTTATTGATTTATTGTGGGCCAAGATGTGAGCCACTATACTTATGTATCTTACAAGCTGTATGTGCTGGTTATTATTGTTGAAAACTGATGTAAAACCTATTTATTATATCTGAATAATAAATCTTCTTATCATAAGCTCATAGTTGAGGTTAAAATTATAATGGGTGTTTGATTATTCATGTTTAAGATCATCCAAGTTAAGGGCCTTAATATATATAATATTTTGAATTCTTGGTGTATGTGTACCCTTTATGTCTTGAGTTTCTTACCTTGGTGCTATTCCTTAATGATATTTTTATGAAGGATTTATTATATTTGAGTGTAGTGGGTTAGATTTCCTAGGATTTTGATAAGATAACATTGTGTTTTGATTGTCTAAATTGGGTTATAATAATCCATTTATGATGAGGAATAATGTAAGGTAAATATTAAACAAATCTTAGAGAGAGTGTGAGTGTTAATGAGAACCTCAATAGGTCTTGACCATAGATCCTTTAGGAAGGAATTTGTTAAGCATGGAGTAACTTCTAAGCTTGTACAACTCTTTAAATGAATTTATGAATATGTTTTGCTTGATTAAAACTTTTAAATAATTAGCCTAAGAGATGAGCATTGTGCCTTCTCATATATTCTATTGGAATTTATATTACAGACTTAGCTTGTCCATAAATGAGTGAATCTCAATTACATGGTTGAGTGCTTATCAGGAAGAGAAAATGCTTAATAGGACTATATAGTCTTAGTATTGGCCATCCTAGTAAAGAAACACCTTTTGAGGTTTAGATGATCAACCAAACCAATTAGAATATTAGTTTAGTGTCAAAGGTTAGTTCAAGCCTCGATGACATCTTAAATAAAATAAGGGTATTAGCTGAGCTAGGTTCTCAGGCTAAAATATTATATGAGATAATTGAAATGGGCCTTTTTAATATCCTATAATCCTTTTTAGGATGAGTAAACCAGTCAGCTCATAGGTTCCACTATAGCAAAAAGGTGTTTTACCCTAATTGAGTTCCCTATTGATATTATATTAATTGACTAAACTAATGAGATTATTGGTTTAGTTTTGATTTAGAGTTTGACTTATTTCATTAGTTGATAAAATTTGTATTTTTTTCTTTAGAACTTTCTATACTTCACCGTGACATTCAAATTTTAGCCTTGTCGAGCCATTTTGCACATATTAATGGATTAACCTACTCTATTTTTCTTGGTCACCCTTTGATTGGCTTGTAATATTTTACTTCACCAAAGATGGATTTTTGCCTCAGTTACCTTTTGAATTGCCTATTGAATTAAACTTAGTCACTTTCCTCATATTTTTACCTTGTCAGACTGTCCTCGTTGACTAAATTCATCCACCTAGACCTTCCTTAATCACTTTGTAGATGGGTCTATTCATGGATTTTGCCTTAACTAATTTTGCCCCTTGGAATTTTGTTTTTATTTTTGACTTAGTAATTTTCATGACTTTATAAAGTGGTTTAGAGGAAGTCACGTGTCATCCTCTTATTAACCCAAGAGTGATGTTAGCTTAGTCCATGGTAGGGTTAGTGTCAATCTAGTAGGCTTACAAGATGTTGTCATGTGGCATCATCCTAGCAACCCACAATCTTGGGGAAGACCATATAGTTTGCAATGCCTTTGGATTTGTGGGTTCGCAAGATGTTTCCATTTGGCTTTATCTCGATGACCCATGATCCTACGAAAGATTGTACAAAGAATGAAGCCTCCAGGCTAGCAGGTGAGTGATATGTTACCACATTGCATCTTCCTAGTGACACATGATCCTAAAGAGGGCCATGTAGGGAGTGATGCTTTCAGGTAAGTGGGCTCATGGGATGCTTCTACATGGCATCATCTTGATGACCTATTATCTCAAAGATGATCACACTAGGTGTAAAGCCCATGAATAAATAAGTGAGCAGGATGCTATTGTGTAATAAGATCCTATTGCTCTATAATTATAGAGGAATCCATATTAGGAGTGAATCCTTTGAGATAATGGGCTGGTAGGATGTTACCACATTGCACAATCCTATTGCTCTGTAGCCTCATGGAAGCCATGCCATCCTAAAGAATAGACCCGTAGTGAGTTAACAATTTATCACAATGTAGATACTTTTTTATAATTGTAAAAAACTTCCAAGTGGCAGTGTCATGGAAGCTGGAATCCATACAAAGATTAAATTATCAAGGGTTAAATCCCCAATGCTTCCACTCTCTAGAGAGTTGAGGAGTCACCATATGGTAGCATCCTAACGCTTGAAAGGTTTACAATAGACCTAGGGGTGGTAACTATGACACGTGGTGTTTTCATAGCCCTCATTATCTTAGTCTAGTGAAAACCCAAAGCCACCATGTGTTGTCCTAACATGTTTATAAAGGTCTGGGTCAATTTTGACAACCATCTTGACATTAATTATGCATATATCATTTTAATGAATGGATTGAGTGTAGATCCAAATGAATTATGGTTTGCATCTAATAAATGTTTAAGGAAAATTATATACTCATGTTTAATGTTTGGAATGGGTCTTGGTATCGATCCATGTCCTTATCAAATTTTTGGTTATAATAGTGTGTTGTGCCTATATTTTTGGAAAAAAATGGGCATGACATATTCTCAATAATTTATTTGTTAAGACGACACCATTGGTATGTGCTTCACATATTTTATCATGAACATCCTTGATTTTAAGTTAGCTTCTTTAAATATTAAACATATCAATAAGGTTTCATCATAGACCCCATAATAGAGGGTACCACCAAGGAGGGTAAAACATCAAGCATGTTGGATGAAGGACTTCTTGTTATTACCTGAAAGATTTGGAGGGATGGTTTTTTCATGTAGGTAGGTGTATATGTCATGGTACTACAGGAAATTGGGACCAAAAATTTCACATAATTGAGAATTCATAAGCTGGGATCATTAACTTCTCAACAAAGAAATTAGATTATATGAGATCCTTTCTAAGAGAGAACCAATAGTGGCCATGGCATCTACAGATTTGTTGCTTATTTGAGGCACTTATTTAAATTGGATGTGAATAAAATATTTTTCATGCTATCAATAATTTGTTTATAGGGGATAAGTTTATCATAATTTTCTTAATACTCATCATTGACATGTTTAATAATGAGTTGTAACCCTATATTGACAAATGTTGAATATTTCATTGAATTGCTAATTTGATGCATGAGACAAGGGCTTCATATTTGACAATGTTGTTGGTGCAAGGAAATTTGATTCTAAATAATTTAGGGATAAGATCCCCATATGGTGCTAATAAGAATATACTTTCCCTCGAGACATGAGTAATGAAGGAGCCTTCTAAATAGATTTTTTTATTATGGTGTCTCATTTAGAGAGAGGAAAAACTCATCAAAATTCTAGTGTTCAATGGTTGCTTAGTTGATAATGGTGATTATCTCAGTTGATTTGTAAGAACTTATCCCTTTATAGCCTTCTAATTTATATACTTGATATCAAATTCACTAAGAAATATGACCCATTTTCCATTCGACCTAATTTGGATATAAGATATTTTAGAGGATTAATTTTGGAAACAAGTTTGGTTTTATTATTGAACATGTAGTGTCATAGATTTTGAGAAGTAAAGAAAACAAAATTTATGTGGATTGAGCTTTAAACCAGTGGGCCCAAGAGAGTACATAGATAATTCAAAGGCACTCATACCACACACGATACTAGTATCGTCACTTGTTCAGGATTTTATAGTTATGTGGTCCCATACTCAGCCACAATCAATAATAGATCCCCTAATCCATTCAGTACATATGGTTACATCCATGAATACCAGTTCAGTCATATAGATTTAGGTAGAGAGCTCACATGATAGACCACACTAGATATTACATCTATTACTTGATAAAAGATTAATGATATTACCCACAGTCTGACATAAATCAACTAGTAGATTGCCACCACAGGAAGGGTAATCATTTTTATACTTTCATAGAATCATAGGACATGGTACAAACATGTGTGAAACACTTCAACATGACCTAAACAAATTTAAGGCTAAGGCACTATTTAGATCATATAGCCTCCACCTCCATAGGAACCACCACCACTAGTGATATGAGCTACTACATAGATATGAGCATCATGATAAAGTCATCATCGACACAAATATTCATGACTTGGTCTATTGACTATACAAATATTTATAGTAGATAAATATCTTCCCCATGTGGCTATAAATGAAGATTATGATCTTAATATTTGTAGTTTGGGATTTTTACACCACATTGGTTATCAGGAGACTAAGCTACAACATGTTATACACTGTCAGGACTCCATCAAACATATTACATTACTAATTACATGTGGCTCTAAGGTGGCTAATACATTATTATTCATTTTGAGTAGAGACACTCATATACAAGTTACATTTGGTAGTACATGATTATAGGTGATGGATGTTACAGTTGATTAGTCAGAGATATGCTTGACATTCTCTCATGATGGACACATGGTTCACATTTTACATGATGACATCAATGTGAACCACATGTTTCACATAAATACTTTGTAGTCTAATGTGGTTTAACTTGGGACAACATGAGAGGAATATTACATAGTTGAGTAGCATGCCATTCAAATACATAGACTCCAAAATCATGCCAATGATAAGGCCCCACTGATACATATAGAATGACATGATGATTGCGATGATGATGATTTATTTGAGTTCATCCAGGCTCAATATATGACACTAGATGCTCTTCCACCAGATCTACTATTTGATTATCCACATCCCATGAATGTGATCTTGGGTTTATATAGACTTTACACTTTGCTTGTATTTTGTTTCATTTACATTTTTAGCATTTAATTCTACTCCCTTGCTCCTTATACATAGTTTATTTTTATTTACTTGTACATAGCTTATACTTAGAAAACACAAAAATAATATAACATGTAAAATTACAAAAACATTCAAATATTTCAAAAACACAAAATTTACAAATTGTATGCATTGCCATGTTTACATTTCTACTACTTGCCAGATATTACATATTGCTAGTTATCCTAGTATAGTCAATTTTATCATACACATATGATTCTCTTGTTCTTATTGAGTGCTTATAGATTCCATATAGGACTTAGATCCACTACACTAATCCAGACCAACTATCATCTACCCATTGGGGGCATTTACATTGATCCAGGGTTATACATTTGATATATCTACCCACTTGGGGGCATCTCATATACAATGCCACTACCAAGTTTTATATTTACATACTATAAATTCCATTTATGCATTGATTTATATTGATGTTGATCATTGATACTCATTACTCATATTTTTTTTTGATATCACTAGTTAGACTCAGTATATATGCATCCTAACATCTACATAGATTTGTACTATACAATTATACATGTTTTCATTTGTAGTTTTCCTATATCAGACTTGATTATTTTCTTATGCTTCTTCTATATTCTAGGGCATTTGAATATTCCATTATTCTTTGTCTCTAGTCCACTTTTATGTTTATATGCCTTGGACATGTGCCCATGTCCCTTGTGTGTGCTTTCCTAATTCTATATGTGGACATTTGAACATTTCCTTCTATGTGGCTCTACACCAGATTGCTTGTTGCTTATGTATGTGGACATTTTCACATGTCCTTGTATGTATTCATTCTTATATTTAGTGACATGTGCCCATGTACCTAGTATTTTGGCCCCTTGGCCTATCTTTTACATGCCTCATGTGCTTGTATCTATGCTTCTTTGTATGCTTCTACACCATGACACTTGTATTTACTTTTTACACATGCATTAATTTCTGATGCCATGAGGGACCTCCTGCATCTAACTTTACCACTTGGGTACTATGATGGACATCATGTGTCATCCCCCTATGTATCTACTCAGATTTACTACTATACACATTGATTACATATATCTTGACACCCTTGTGCATTTTTAGATTACAACATACATCTTACATTGCCCACTTATGCTCAGATTCATTTACATTCCTATGTTATGTTTGTACATTGAATGGAATATCATGCACATGATCTGGCTAATACATTTTGTAGATCTACTTCTTTAGAGGGCAATTCTTACACATATTTCATAACTACCCTCAAAAGAGGATGCATTCACAGGGGTTTATCATAGAGATCAGGACCCTACTTTACTATTCACAAATAAAATTTAGCATACAGGCTTAGTTTCAAAAATTAGACACAGGGTAAACACAAAAAATAGGGACTCAAACTATAGTTCAAATCACCAAATTTTAGACTAGGTAGACATTAACACCTAGATTGGGACACTAACACCACATGACACTACTATCCATTATAGGGTTCTACTATCTAGTGGCCCCAATTTTAGGATTGTTTGGACCATTCAAAATAGTACACCAGGTACAATATAAATTTGAACATATATAGTCATAGGTTTGATAGTTATGTTCAAATTTTTATCAGATGCATTAATTACAACTCAAATTCATACTAGTTACTCATATTTGAGGGCATCATGCATGACATGATCACTCCCACATTCAGTTTAGTTATATAAATTCAGTTATTACATACTTAGTTCATATTTAGTATACTTAGATATCAGAATAGGGGCATGTGTGTGGCACATAGTTTCCACATACTCAAATACACACAAGTTGATAAGATGGAATGACAAATTCCATGTCATTCTCTACATTGTATACACTTTCTATCACATTCTAGGTTGTCACCAAATTCATGCCTTAGTCCATCTATAGTGGTTGGCATTCTCAAGAGGCCCATAGCTACCTAATATACCTAAGTGGCCATAAATCTGAGATACATAGTTAGATTTACTAAGTTATATACTTTCAACACTTTGCATAGTTTAGTTACAAATGCATCTACATCACATGAGTGGGAAATGATGGAGTCATGGCCTAATTGAGTTATTGAGCCACCCACATGAAAAGGTTAGACACACTTACAATCTTATCCAAGCTATTCATAGAGATTAGGATCCATCAAGTAGGGGTGGGCAATGATGCATTCATAATTGGATTGAGTTCTTGAGCCACCCATATGAGGATTGAAAAAACCATCAGCTCAGTCCAAACTATTCAATGATATGATCACTATGTACACCCACACATATAGGTTGTCACCAAGTTCATGCATTGATTCACATAACCAATAAGGTGTATTTATTCATGTCCTCTCTCTTTAATCAGTTTTATTCAACTATTTTATTTAAACATAGTCTTTTGCTTTTGATCATCTCTTAAGTAAGGATTAATTTTTGTATTTTTCATTGTAAGACATTACTTTAGATCATGTTTCAGATACGCTGACCCAGATTCACATACTCAAACTCAGCTACACATGCTTCACTTCTAAGGTAAGTCCAGGTATGCTTCTTTTTCCTTTATACTAGTCATTTTCCTTTGCTACATTACTAGCATAAAGGGGGGGAAGTAATCACCTAAAATTGGTAATTGGATGCTAAGAGTGTCACTTGAGTTATCATATTCCTCCCTTAGCCATAGACCTATCCTAGAGCCTTAGACACACTTTTCCAATCATTGAGTAGACCAAAATCACCTACAGTTAGCCAAAAGATAATCCCATAACTATCTTCTCAGATCCTAACCCAACTTGCTGAGTAGTTTACCAAGTCGACATTAGTGCCACATTTTGGACACTATTACCACATGGCGCTAGTTTCCTTAATTGGGTATTACTATCCCTACCCCTAACTCTTCCCAACAGATACTTTTTTAAATGTGTGTCCCTCCTAAGGTTGGCTTAAGCATATTTTCTTATTTATACAAGCTATATATCTCTATAAATACAAGTCTAATTGACCTTTATTTAGTGAATGGAAAATAGATGCAAAAAAACACATTCAAATCAAAGACAAGTTGATCAAAATTAAGGTATTTGATCCCTATTCTACCCTACTTTTGCATACTACCATCTACAACATCCATAAGCCCAATTTTCAAAGATTTTAAAGCTTAAGCACATTCAAGGTATCCAATTCCACTCTCATTCTATAAATCACTTCCACTTTTATCAATTACTATGTGGGAGAACTACATTGGTCTTGATCCTTCTTTAGAGAATTGGTATGTAGGCAACTCTCTTCACAAGGGGTGTTGAGGATTCTAACATATCCTGCTAACAAACACACAATTATTGCTCATGCCATATTTGTAAGGAGGATTTGGGTTTTCACATTAAATCAAGTTTTATACACACAACATAGAGCTCTAGGTTTTATGTACATAGGAATAGGACCTAGAAATATAGGCGTAGGTGCTCTCAAAAAATAAGAATATTCCTATAAAGGGGACACTAACACTAGTTTGAGTACAATACAATAACATGGTGCTAATGTCCATATGGGGTGCTACTATTTAGTGAATAAACATACTCCAAAATCTTGTTGATGACACTCAGAACTATCTAGAACTGAATTTTCAAAATCCATATCATCCATGATGATCACTTTCTAGATAAGTCTTTATTTATGCCTATTTATTATTATTTTTAGAAGGTCAAAGAAGGTCAAAATCTATAACAAATAAGTGCTTATTTATTGTAATTTATTTAGATAATCTAGATAACTCAGCCCTTTAATCTAAATATAAGATTTACATATTTAAAACCTAAAAGGTTAAGTATTCTCTAGTTATCTTTTAGAGATCTAGAAATCTTGGGAATGCCCTTTTCAAAACAGTCTTTTGAAGATATTTTGGAAGCTCACTCTTCCCTATGTACTTTGGGGAATTTGGGGTGAAATAAATGACATAATTTTTAGGATTATAAGGTATCCAAGTATGATATTAGAAAATAATATTTTTGGCCATTATGGATAATTTTAAAGTTATATATAATGGAAAAGGTAAAAGCTTGCTAATGAATGAAAATCAAGCTGCTTTAAATTGGAAAATTGATACACTGTGTTGGAAATATTGATCCTAAAGATGAAATAATAAAGAGGACTAAATGGAAAGCTCCTCCTATAGGTTGGATAAAATTGAACTTTGATGGGGCCTCCAAGGGAAACCCGGGGCCCTCACAAGGAGGAGGAATTTTGAGAGATCACCAAGGAGCTTTTGTTGCTGCTTATGCTAGAGACAAGGGGGTAAAGTCTAATCACTGTGCATAAGCACTTGATACCCTATAAGGGTTAAAATTAGATAAATAATTAGGTCATCAACATCTTCTCATTGAGGGAGACTCACTAAATATAATAAATTTCTTATCCAATAAAAATGTAGTGAGTTGGAGCATCAAACAAGTTATCGATGAATCTATATCCATTTTAGATTCTCAAAAAGAGGTGTCCATTCAACACATTTATTATGAAGGTAATAAGGTTAATGCTTGGTTCAATAATAGGGGAGTGATTACTAAATGTTTTAATAGTTGGATTGTGAAACAAGAGTTACCATAAGATAGATGAGGAAGCTCAAAATCCCCTTTTATGATGATCTGCATTGTTTTAAGTGTGGGGGTCTTCTCCACTTGCCAAAGTAATGTTCTTTGAAACATTATTGTTAAGTTTTTTATTCTTTTAATCATTATGAACTATTTTAGATATTTGAATTTAAGTCTCAAATCTTTTTGAATGACTCTAGAGAGAAGAATCTTGAATCTCTAGGGAGGAGACAATGTAGCCTAAAGACTCTTCAAGACTTAAATAAAGACAATAATGGATTTGAGTGGATTGGAATGAGGAGTTAAAGTGTTAAAATCATTTCTCATTTGGGGATTTCCAAAAACCTCTATTCCATTTCAAATAACTAGAGTGATTTTGTCATTCATTCATGGGGATCTTGAATAGAACTGAACCCAAGATGTCAGATGAAGTGAAAAATAATGAGGAAGTGTAGCAGATTCTTCAAATAGGCGAAATGGTTAATTTCATGTAACAAATAAAAGGACATGAAAAGTATGTTTTGGATTTATTTGTAGATAAATGGGATAATATAATACTGAATATCAATGGGGTATTGCTTGACATTTTTGAAGAACTGATTGCTCATGTCACATGGCTAGAAATGGAGGTGACTAAAGTGTATAAGACTAGTAGAGATTACAAACAAGAGAAAAATAGTTTTCTATTGGAGGGAAAAAATTTAGAGGTGATTCATAATGGGTTTAATCATGAATATTTGGTGAGACCTTATGGATATGTGGCCTTTCATATCATGCAATATATTACATTGGAGGGCATGTTCAATGTTGTGCGTTAGTCTCTGTTTATTTTTCTTAATTATTTCAGACATGTTATTCCTTTGAGTTTACCTTTTTATATCCTTGTTTCTATGTAAACTTCTATTGAGAAGGATAAAATGGGTGAAGGAGTCATTTTTCTTATTCACAAATATTTCAAAGGAATGAATCAAATCTCCCCTGAATTACCCAAACCTCACAAAGGTAAAGATGAATTTAGAAAAGTATAAAAGGTTTGGATAAAGTATCTAGGTAGAAATATTCCTCCTAAATATATAGAACATAATAGTAGTAGGAACATTCCCAAAACTCAAGGGGTTAGTATTGAGAATTGGCTAATAAGTGATGTCATAGTTTCTTCAAGAGTTTGTCAAAAAGAAACTAATATATGTAAAGCTAGATCTTTGAATTTGCATTTTATTTCTTTAGATGGTGTTATATGAGATAAGGAGGGGATTAATACCCATAATATGGCTAAAAGGGAGAAAATAAAGGTCTTAATTGACAAAAGGAAAGTGAGAGATGGCCCTAATGAGATAGGGATGGAAGACCTAGGAATCTAATCACATAACCTTAATGATAATTTCAATGCTGTGGTTGACTCTTTAAAAGGTAAATAAAAAATGGTCAAAATTGAAGAAGAATTGGATTTACAGAAATTGATTATGAGGTGGTTCATGAGGGAGTTTTCTAAGCTCAAAGGCAAAGTTAAGAATCTTCAATAGGATAATGAAAGATTGAATCATAAAGATATGGATAAATTCTATAGTACTCGAATTCAAAGACTTAGGAATAGGGTTAGTGCTTTAGAATGTGAAAATGAAAAGCTAAAGAATAATATTAGCTATTTGGTTAATTTTAGTAAAGCAACCATGCATGAAGGAATTCATAATTTGGAGAACTTAAGGTCTCATATAGGAGGATTGATTAATGCAAAGATCTCTTATAAGGGTAAGGGTAAACATCTACAATGTAGTGAATGTTCTAAATACATAAAAATGGAAGAGATACTTCTTCAAATTGATTTAAACCTAAAATATATGAAAATTTGTTGGGAAGATGTGGTAGGGAGCTTGGACATTTAGAGTGTTTGTAGTTATTTTTGAGCTACTTTTGTCTTTGGTGATATTTACACTATTCTCAAGCTGTATTTAGGTTGTGTGTAGTTATTCTTGTGTTTGTTTTATCTTATTTATATTTTGGACTTGGAGAGTCCTCTATTTATTTTTTGTATTTGTTCTTCTTATAGGGATTGGGGTCCCTAGTAAAAAAAACCCCACATTTAACCTTAATAAACAAATATTAAAGGCACAGTTGGATATCTCCATGTTGAGGAATTCATAACTAAAAATTGGCTTTAAAATTATGCCACAGGTGGAAAAAAACATCTTATACCAAAATATTGTCCTTAGAGTATGCATCCTAGAAAACATCAATAAAAAATAAGAGACAAATATATGGTAGATGATGTAGTGAGCAGTCCTTAAATGTTATTTTTATGCAATCAAGAGACAAAGGTATATCATAGGTTCATAAATGTTAAGGGTGATATAGATATCCAAGTGGCCATGCTTTTGTGATAAAGATAGGTTTTTATTAAGTCAAATCCACACAATAGGTTTTTCTAATCTTAACTCTCTCTAAAAAATAAGTCTATACAGAGTATTGACTCAAAATTCACAAAGGAAGGTCAAAACTTTCTCCTTTTTCAATCTTCATGTGAGGGGAACATACAATCCTCCACATTATTGAATGGATCATACATAAATGTATAAATAAACCCCTTAGGGTCATGTATTATAATCCAAGAGGCATTCAAGAGTGAATTTTAGCAGTGGTGGTCATTTAAAAGTGATAAATGATGATACAACTAAGTTCAATAGTGAATATATAGGATTAAAATATTTTCCATGTAAAGGCAAACTTGTAGAAAAAATTGTAAAAGTGCAAGAGAGTATGGAATTCTCTACTAATGGTACCAACTTTATCTTAAGCTTTTATTAAGATTCTCTTTACTTCGATAGTGGTGTCCCCAAAATTTGACACTTAGAAAATTTGGGTTACCCCTATTGAAATTTTTGTCTTTTGTCTTATGTGAGTCATTTATCCTTGTCAAAACTCAGTCCCCTGAATAAGACTTAGGATTTAGTAGTTTCATTGTAATTGCTTTCATTACAAATTGCTTAAAATTACTCCAGAAGGTTAGAAAATGTCTGCCTGGGTCATTATCATAAAACCCATTTGTCTATCTTTTCAAGACATTAAAAAAAATTAAGTGTTTGGGCTCATTTATAGGCCAACTCACATTCTCTAGAGTACTTATTGAAAAAGGTGAAGTAAGTTATCTTTACAAACCCAAGTTACACCATCTAGTTTAAATCAGAATTACGAAATGACTTTACTTCTCAAAAGATGAGCAAAGTAGATTTGTAAACCCTCAAAGCACTAATTAGATTCACCCAAGGTTTCAAAGTTACATTACTCCACTTTCTAAGAAAAATCAATAAGGGTTCTATTCCCTAATTTTTCATAAGCTTAGACCAAATTGGGGTTACGGAGTTACTTGATTTCATAGACCAAATTAAGCGAAGTAAATCATGAAACCTGATAGGTGTCAAAATGCTAATGTGGCTTTCATCACACGTCACTTAGATGTCATTAATGCATAGGTTAATATAAATATTAAAAAATCCGCCTCATTTTCCACATGGCTTTCATAGTTCTCTAACTTAGTTGTTGTCCCTACAAATATCAAGTGACATTGGTTGAACTTCTGGAGTGGTTTTGGTGCAAAATATTCACAACCCATTTACAATCAAGGTATTTAGATTGTTTATCCTTTGTTTTCATGATCCCTTTTTGGCTATATATCTCATTTTTCTCTATTTAAATTTTGTGCATCACTTTGAAAGGATTTTTTCTATCATTTCTCATTTTACTTGTTATTGTAAAAATCATTTTTGTAGGCATAGGTGTTGTTAAAACCTTGTAAATTATTTAGAAACACTTTACATATGAGAATCTCAGGTAAAATCTCAAAAGATAGATTTTTTTTTTAAAACTTAGTAGTTGACCTAGATTATCTACTTGGACTCATTATAACTTGTTACTTATTCAGAGTCTCAAACCCAAGTAACTGGTTTCAAGAAACCCAAAGTTTGCAAGGAGCATTGCCTCCTTGAATTTTTATTTAATGATTACTTACCCTAAGTTCTAACTACCTATTACTTTTGATTCATTAGCTTTTCCAACCTAGTAACTTGCACAAAGAAACCTAGAGTTATAAATTCCTATCACTCACTCAGAGTTTCCAACCCTGAAGACTTGAGAAATACTCAGGCCTTCCTGAAATTGTGACACCCTGTTACTTAGAATGAGTTTTCATAAGTTTTTAAGGTTTACTACTGCTAGAATTTCCTAATACTTGAATCTTGCTTAGGTTTTTCACTCAAGACAACAACTTAACTCAAATTTTTAACCTTTTCTAAACCAACAGGAATAATTACTAAGTTTTCAAGAGCATTTACCAAGTCTTTTGAGTGTTAGTCACAACAAATGTCAGGAGTAGTAGAA
The DNA here is from genome assembly GCA_037957365.1 of Torreya grandis. NCBI lineage: Eukaryota > Viridiplantae > Streptophyta > Pinopsida > Cupressales > Taxaceae > Torreya > Torreya grandis. Next base: position 40,874 of record JARHVA010001856.1, read on the forward strand.
GAAGTAACTCCAATTGAATAAATTCATAAGCTTGTACTTGAAGAATTTTTAGAGCCAAGTAGGAAAAGAAAGATAAAAGAAAAGAGAGTAGGGAAGACAAAAGAAGAAGGGATGAAGTATGAATACAAGGGATATCCCATTGAGTCTTACAGTGCATCTAAAGTGTCAGAAATCAATGACACTAACATGTTTCCATAACTGAGTTTTTGGAAAGATCTAAGGTCACAACCAAAACATCACTCATGCAAGTAATGACAAATATTAGAATCCTGCAAGCTACAACTTTCCCAAGTTCTACACAATTGCCTAAATTTTCTCTAGAATGTGTTACGTATTATGATTCTTTCACTAAAATAGTAAAATATATTGTAGGCAATGTGGTGGTTAGATTAGATGTTTAGTATTTTGACTACTATTTAAATATTCCACTTTCTATTAAGACCTAAAGTGATAGATTTATCAATGGAAAAAGTTAAGCATCTCTGGGAGAGTAAAACACCAAATTGTATCAAGATAATGAATACAACTTATCTAAAGAAAAAAAAGCAACCTTCAAGGTTTCCAAAGCAAATAGTGAGGTTTGACTTGGTCCAAGAAGTTGATGACATCATGGAGAGAAAAATGCCAAGTGCTTTTTTACCTAGATGTATGCTTACATAAGGGCTATTGATGTCAATAGAAGTTTTACTATGATTGAATTGTCAAGAATGATAAGTGACAACATTGATCATTAGTTTAGTAATGTATTACAGACTCTTGACTTCAAAATGACTTCATATTTAGTATATGATGTAGCATCTAATGGAGCCTTTTCTAGGCTAACTACAAAAGGGATATTGGCAACATATCCCATCTATGAATACTACCCTCAATTGAATCTTTTTGAACACTTCAAACACTATAAAAGGGTAAATGATGCATTCTTTTATGAAGTCATTTGTAAATTGAATGTTGATATAAAGGCCAAGAGAGTATATGATGTGGTTTGGGAGGTAGTTTCACATTTTGGGTGTATTTTTATTCGATTCTTGAATTTCACATATATTAGAGTTGGTGGTTTCATAAGGACACTAGTAAAATTACCAAGGTACCCTAGTGCTAAATGGATTATAATGGAATTGTGTAGACATTTGGTGGAATTACATGATCTTCAGTCAAAAGTACACCATTATTCTGTCAATTTTCCCATTGTTATTGGCTAATATCGTTGTGCAAGCATTTATAAGGACAAAAATGTATAAACAAAGATGTATCATAATATAATCAATCACATTTTGAGGCTAGAGTAAATTTTGATTGTAGAGGCATAGCACAAAACACAATTTTCTTGAATATATGCATATCCCTGCACTTGAAGACTTTTGGATTGATTGTAGAGATGAATTTGAAGTGACAAGAAGAGATAACAATATGATGACTATTCAAAAAATTCACTCATTTGATTTGGCTACAATTCCTAAAGACATGAAAGATGATAGGCAAGTAATTCATGATTTTTATCATGCAATTGGAAGATATAATGCTCCACTCCTAAAAATTGAGTACAATAAGAGTCAAGTAAAGACTATTGTTGAGAGAAATTAAATGGTTCTTGTTATGAATTCAACATGGCTTCTTAGTAAGGGCTATTGCATGAAGGAGCTAGTAATGACAAAAATTAGCCAAGTAAGTCATAAGAGGAAATCAATGCAAGTAAAAAGTAGTCAAGAGCCCAAGAAGAAGTTAAAATTAAAGAAGTATGCTGATGATACATAGTATCTAGTAAAAGAAAAGGAGATAATTTAGCCAGTTACCTCTGCAAATCCTCTGGTCTCTTCCATGGACACCACTCCTATCACTCCTATTTCTATCACACCACCACATCGTCATCTTTATTACCAGTGAAAAACATACAACCAACAGTAAAAGAGGTAGACCCATCCACACCCATGCCACCTCCAAAGTCTCTTAGCTTCAAACCTCCTAAGAAAGCTATTTAGAAGGAGACATATGTTCCTCCTCCACCCCCATATTCTCCACCTATTGCTCCTCCTCCACCTCTTTCTGATGATCAACCCACCTTCCTCCTAGTCATACCCAAAAAGATCTAGAATAGGTAACTAATAGAGAAGTGACCTCATCTCAGGAGATATCACAACAAGAGGTAATGGTTAAACTTGAGAATAAAGCCATTGGATAAGGAAAAGAACGTGAAACTTTTGACAAGTAGGGAAAGAAAGAGAAAGGTGGATACATAGTTCCCAATGTTTTTAAAGGTATTTTGGATGGAGAGGAAGTTCATTCTCAAGAAATAAAGATGGGAGATAATCAACAACAAATGGTAATACATTCAACCACTTCCATTGGTACATATTTCCCTTCATGGTTGGCATTGCAATCAGCTCCTAAATCAAAAGAAGAAATAAATTTAGAAGAGATAAACTTGAAACTTATGAAAAGTATTGATCATAAGGGTAAAAAGCCCAAGAGTGCCAAAATGACTTCAAAGCTGATAATTAAGCCTTTAATTCATAAATTTTTTAGAAATATTAGTTCCTCTATAGGGTAAGCATAAAGGTGAAATCACTGAAGAAGAGTTGGTAATTATGAAGATATCCCTAGGGGAAGTCACTGTAGAAGGCATAAAGAAAGACACACAGACTCTTATCAATACTCTTTCTTATAAGCTTGATGAAGAAAAGGATGATAAAGCCAAACTAAAGGAGTAAATTTATAAGCTGTGTAAAATAATTGCCAAAGTGGTAAGATCTGATCCCCATCAATCATTACTTTTAAGAGATGTATTTGATAAAAAAAATTGAGTTAAAGGAAACTGGTGACAAGGATAAAGCAACTGATGAATGGATATAGAAAATGATACAAACTACATAGAAATGGTTTCCTGAGGTTTCAGGTAATTTAGCTGACATTGAGAATTAATTGGCACAACTAAAACAAATGAGAAAGGAGATTGAAAGAAAAAATGAAAATTTTGAATTGCAACAGGATAACCTTTAATGAATAATGATTTAAGTGAAAAGATTTAGATTGAAGAAAAGATTGTTCTAGAAGGATCAGTGATGAAATCAAAACAAGAAGAACACATCATATCTTTTTGCATGCACATTTTTGGAGAAATGCTTGAAGAAAAGAAGACTCTAGAAGAAGATGCTCACAATGTAAAAGTAGATCTGGAGTATTGCATCTTCTATTTCATGAATTTTTGGTCTAAAAAAATGCCAATGACACATAAAAAATTACATCAACAATTCAAGCAAGCAATAGAAAAGGCCATGACTCCATTCCCAAAAAAATCAATAAATCATTTAATAAAAAGTCAACAAGTTAAAAGGCTAGAAGCCAATCTTGGAAAGGTGAAAGGTTATTGTAAGAAGCTAGAAAGGGAACTACTGAGATTTGAAATAGAAAGGCAATTAGTTCCCAAGTTAGATGATGTAGCCATTTAGTTTATAATGTTACAACACATTAATGACAAGAAAAAGTGTAGAAAGGAAGTTCATGAATTAGAGTGATTACTCTTACTTATCTTATCAACTTCTTCTATTTTCTTCAAATAGTTTTTAGAAATATAATTGAAGTAATTTTGTTTTGGGAAAAGTGTAGAAAGGAAGTTCATGAATTAGAGTGATTACTCTTACTTATCTTATCAATTTTTTCTATTTTATTCAAATAATTCTTAGAAATGTAATTGAATTAATTTTGTTTTAAGTAGTTACTTTATAAGTAATGTCACTCAGAGAAAACACTTGTAAAAGTAAGTTGCTTGATAGAGTGAAATACTCAAGTAACTTGGTTAGATGTAATTATTTGAAGTCATTTGTAAAAACAAATTACTTAAGTGAGAATTGCACAACATGCAAAGAGGTTTTTTTTTGTCCAAAAAATAAGATTGAGAGGAGTTACATGTCCCCAACCATTACATGACACACATGATAAATTCAAGGAAGATGTCTCCTAACAATTTTCAAAATTTAACGCAACACACGGGGAATTCAAAGATTTGTCTCCTAATTTTATTGGATATCTGAAAATGTATAAATATGGGAGAAGACTCCGATTCAAAATGAGGGTAATTTTGAAATGCAATTGTACTGGTTATGCAAAATAGATTAAGTAATCTAAAACTTTGTGTTTATATTTCTGCATGTTTTTGTATGAACTTGGTTCAAAGTGAATAAGAAAAAAGTTGGTTTCTGAGGAACTTTGCATCTAAGGAGATATTTCACTATATTTTGTGAAGAATAAAATGGTAAACTTTGTGTTATCATTTAATATGAATATGAATTCAAACTTCTCTTAATCATTTGTTGAAAGAATTATCACATCTTGAATGTTTATTTATTTGTATGGATATAATAAGCTCTGCTAAAACTACTTCTTGTGAAGTAAAGTTTCTTTCTTTCCATAGATTATACTTATATTCATTCTCTAATTTATAAGAATATTCTTAGAATAATCTCTAAATCAACTACTTAATTGATTCAAAATCACTTTGTTATGGTTCATGAACTTTGTGGTTAAAGTAATACCCAAAAATAAGATAACTTGTGTATATCCTGTGCATAATTTGTATAAATTGTAAAAATTGAAAGTGTGAATAGTTAGAGTAGATAAGAATAAATAATATGGGAGAATCATCATTAAATTAAGGGGATTTAATCTCATGACTGCCTAGGTATCTTTGCTAGCCTACAAAATATCTAGCCAATAGATAGTTATGTAATTATCCAATAATAATGCCAACCACATGAATATGGAAGCTTATTTAGCACTAATGACATACAATAAGTATGATATTATTTAATTAAAATGATATATGTGTGTGTGTGTGTACTAAAAACAAAATCAATTAAAAATAATAAGATTAAATTTTTTTACATTTGATAGATCAACATACCCATGACTGCCTAGGTATCTTTACTAGCCTACAAAATATCTAGCCAATAGATAGTTATGTAATTATCCAATAATAATGCCAACCACATGAATATGGAAGCTTATTTGGCACTGATAACATACAATAAATATGATATTATTTAATTAAAATGATATATATGTGTGTGTGTACTACAAACAAAATCAATTAAAAATAATAAGATTAATTTTTTTTACATTTGATAGATCAACATACCTTATAAATTAAATCCATTGAACCATTAGGATGAACTCTACTCTCAATATTAGTAATAATAAATTCATGGTCAAAATCATGAACCTTTAATGGATTCATGTTGAATGGTCTCCTTTGATAGTTGAACAATTGAATATTTGTTGCAAGAATACAATTTGATTAGTGGGGTATCTTTCTATGTATTTCCATCTTCAAAAAACTATACATATAAATATTTGATAGGATATCATCAAGTCAAAGTTACAATAACTACCAAAAAACTAGTGGGATAATCAATGTTTTCTTCTTCTATGACAAGGAAGGTCATTTTTTGGGATCCTCTACACACCATCACAAATAATATTATGTTCCATTTTCATTATCCTCATCCATAATAACTACATAAACATGACCTACATAATATATATATAATAAATATGTTGATATATTTAAAAAAATGGTACATAATGCTTGAAAATTTCATACTTAAAATATAATAATTCATCTAGTACCTAGTTTGAGATCAGATACATGGATAAAGTCATGTATGTAATATTTTCAAAGTTTTCATGTTGATAATACCTTATATGTTTCATGTAGACTTAGAGGTTTGTTGGTGAAAACTTAGGTCTTTTTTATATTTATTGGTTTTATGACTCACCCAATGAGAAGCAACACAAATTTACCAATAATTGGAAAAACCACCACCATTGAGATGGTGATTTTTCTCTACATTTTTAGAGGGAAAAATCCCTTATAGGATATGTGTATTTTTGGGGGATTTTGTGTGATTTTATTTAGAAAGCATAAAAATGAAAAAAAATTGGGAAATGGTGGAAGATCAGAAGAATGTAAGAGGATGGAGGTGAGAAATCCATGGCAGAATGAATGCAAAGAACTGCCATAATAACTCATATTTTAATTAAGTAGTTAGAAATTTTTATTTTCACACAAAAATGGAAATATGAATAGTAGATGTAATAGATAGATGTTCTCCCTACAAATAGGAGCAATTTAAAAAAAATGTTTTCAATATCTAAGCATGAATATTTACATGTTTGTTGTAAGATTTTATAGGCTTACAATGGTTGGTTGTAAAAACCAACCAATGAGATGTAACTAACCCAAACAAAAAAATAACTAAAAAAATAATAAAGTAAACAAAATAATATTTGGATCATAAATGAAACAATAAGCTCCCCCTTAATATAAAGGAGTATAGAATATGAACTAAGTAGAGCAATGACTATAAAGTCATCAAAGAAACTCTGAAGTAACTGCAATTGATGTACTATATCTCTTAGTACTAATCAAATTTGATGCCACTCCATAAATAATCCTACCCTATGAGTTGTATTATAAAATTTTAATGAACACAATCACAACCTACTCATCCCTTGTGATTGTCATACCATATTATAGTAGAAAAACATCAAAGCCTATCCAACTACATTAATTTGCATAAGGATTCACCCAGAAGCCCATCCAAGTGACTAACCTGTATTGTGTATGGCACATCTCCATGATGTCCAAAAAATGATGAGAACATTTAATTAACACTTATGGTACTTGCAACCCATATCAACTCATACTATAACCAATGACTGATCAAATACCATTCAATGTTATATCTTTTCCCCTATCATACAAGAGGTGAGAAGTTGTGCAATGAGAGAAACAAAATCAAAAAAATATGTGTAATTCCCATCAGAATATAATGAATATAAATCCAAAACTAGAAGAAATCAAGAACAAAAGATAAAAAATGCTACTACAATAGATTTCATCCTTGAACCTAGTAGCTCACACAAGATGGGTGAATCACTAATCACTCAAAACAGGTTTTCAGGTCTATCGGGACCATATACCTTGGCTATATAGGATGGCTCCTAATTAGAGGAAGTGTTAGAATAAATATAATAACTAGAGTAACTAGAATATCTACTTCTAGAATGATCCACATAATTTGTTTCAACTTTCTTTTTATGTGGAAAGTGAGGTCTTTGAGAAGGATAAACATCTAAAAGATGTCAAATACCACCACATTTAAATCATCTAGGCTCTTTTTTATGATGATGAGATAAAAAATATGTTGAATCACTATAAAAACCATTGTAATAAGAAGAGTTTCTATGGTAATGTTTACATTTTGAAGATCTTAGAGACTGCCAACGAGAATGCTATGGAGACTATCTAGAATAATGTGAAGAGTGTCTCAGAGAGTGTTTTAGAGAATACTTTTGAAATTGCTTCTAACATGGTGATTATATTTTTGATGTGACATAGATTTTTTTTAGTGGTCCTCTTTAGTAGGTTGACTCTTCTTCTTTGAAAATTGTTGCTCATGTTGAGTTAACAACTCACAAATAGAGTCAAATATTACACCATTGAACTTATCACTAAGTTGTAACATTTAAAAAAATTGGTGTATTCAAAACTGAGACCATTCAAATTTATGGATATGAGCATGTCATAATCAATATGATCACTTGTCATGCAATATTATTGTTTTAATATTTTCATCCATGAAATATATTCAAAAACATCTTCATCATTTGATAGTTTATTAGTTAAAAGTTGCATAAGAAGGTTAATTTTCTTGTATGCAAGTTGTTTGTCATACAAGTCCTTTAATGCTTTCCATGCTTTCCATGATTCATATTTAACAAATTCAATATGGATAATCAACTATGCATTGTAGGATGTTTTTAGGAGTGCAAGTGCATGTTTATCATGCTATTGATACTCAATTAGTTTTGCGAGTTTAATGAGTGGTGTAGTATATTTTTCTATCATTTCATATAAATAAGTAAAAATTAATGTGTTTTCCATGTTCATGAACCATTAATTTTATTTTTTAGGTGTTAAGTGTCCATTTTTGGACATTAATATGATAATTTTAGCCATGATGTAAAAATAAATAATCAAGGAATACTATTTGGGTTTTGCCTTTACCATCCAAATAGATTCCAATTTACAAAAGATCTTGTCAAAAATAATGCAACACCATATATCACCTTTTACACCTATATATATTTGGTTTATCTTTACAAAGACTTTTTGAAAATATAATATTCCCTTATAACCCTTTTATACAAAAATATGATCAAAATACTAAGTTTGATAAAAAAAATATACCAATGGGTTTTGAATGCTATATCTCCACTTGTGAAAATTACTAACAAAATTCAATTATCCCACTTGCCTTCAACAAAATTGAATATAAAAAAACATTATATTCAATATATCTTTGATTTTTGTTGATGTGTGGAAAAAAAATTACATTGGGAATCTCTTACCAAGTAATATTTTTTATTTTTACTTTACATGTCAAAATTGATTATTGCACTTGCCTTGATATTTTCTCCTTTTTCTGGTGGATCCCATGTAGTTTTAGGGTTTTAAGGTTATAAATAAACTAATACATTTGATACAATCTACTGATATTTGAAAGTTAAGGCCTAGTGTCCTTAATACTACATACACACTTTACTCTTTGCCAAGCAATTTGCTTGATTTCAAACTTCCTGGTTATAGACTTAAAAGCATTACACATAAAAACCTTCCTATTAAGCTAGATGATCATGAATAAAAAATGAAGATTAAACCAAAAAATAGAAGGTTTTAGATTGTATATTGTGCTTGGGATGCTATAGGAGTAATCAAGATGTTAAACTAACTTGCACATTGTATTGTGCTTGGGATTCTACAAGAATAAGTAAGATGGTAAACTAACTTGCACTTTGTATTGCACTAGGGATGCTATAAAAATAATTAAAATATCAAAGTAATTTACACACTACAACTTTCATGCATGTTTATTATGCCATACATGAACCACTGTACACATCTCTCTCTTGTCATAGATTGACATCGATGCAAAGATTGTCCAATTTTATAGAGCATTGTCTTTAAGTGTCATACATATTTAGGAAGATTACACTAGACTCTTGACTAGGTATTTCAATTATCCTTTCTCCTTATACGTGGCTCTGATACCACTGTTGTCCCTAAAAATAGGAGTAATTTCAAAAAAATGTTTTCAATATTGAAGCATGAATATTGACATGTTTATTTCAAGCTTTTATATGTTACAATGGTTGGTTGTAAAAAATAACCAATAGATTGTAACTAACCCAAACAAAAAAAATAACTAAAAAACTAATAAAGTACATAAAACAATATTTGGATCATAAATGATCCAACAACACAAAGGCTTGATTAGAAGCAAAAAGTCTCCACAAAAAGTAGATTGGGTACACTAGGTTCAAATTCCATACATAGGGTTTACAACATAAATTCTGAAAACATCTTAAGTTACAAACAACCAAGAAAAGTTTAGAATTTCAATAGATTATATATCCATGAATAAAAGTAAAAAATTCATAAACAAAGAACATCAAAACCCATAAAGCCAAATATTAATATCATTTGCATGCTTGCATGCCATTTCTCAAATATTAAAAATTATATAACTCAAAAAAATGTTATAGCCAGATCTTCCATAAAAGCTTGAAATAAAGAAGAACCTTTTTACAGTTTTCATTTAGAAATTTATAACATGTAGATGGATGAAATGACTTTTCATATTCTCACTTTGACCTTTCATATTATCACTTTGACCTTTTGTATTCTCATTTTCCCCCTATTCTATTTTAAATTTATTTTTTAATAGTGACTCAAATAAATAACCAATTAAGCTTAAAGATCCATATACATTGGGAGATAGAGTCTAGAAATAGTATGTGCCTCACCCTAACATATTAAACTAGGTTCTATAAAGGGGTATTTAGAAAAATATATGAGAATTAAATACATAAAAAGTATTGAGGGTAAAGTGATTTACATCATTGGATCACTTGCTTTAATACCTTTCCAAAGCTTCAAATAAGAGATAAAATAGATTATAGCTGTGAAAGATATAGCCAACTAGAGAATTTATGCGTGACGCATCTATGATGTAGCATCATAACAAAATTTATCTGTAGTTTTTGAACCAAAATTTTATTAAAAATATCAAATATTTTGCATAAATACACACACACACACACATATACATGTGTGTGTATATATATAAAATTTAAATGCCTTTTCAAAACTTCAAACAATATCTGAAACAAAGTCTATATACAACCATTATGACCAAAAGATGAAACTATTTTTTTTTCCTTTCTTTGGGCCTTGGTACATCCTTGCATTTGATGTGCCCATGAGGTGTGGCTAGATGGTCTTGGCATGTGTGCATGTATGATGTAACCATGAGATATGGATGGATGAACTTGGCACATAGGATCATTTGGCATGCCCATGGGGTTGGGTCAAACAACCTTGGAATTTCCATATCTCTGACATTAAAGGTTATATATCTTTTATTCAATTTTGCACAAAATTTATGAAGTTTGGACCCCATATTTTTGAAGAAAAGAGTATTATTGAAATATTATCCTTAAAATGCATCAAATGACAATAAAAATGGAGATTTAAAGTGAAATATATACCATATTTAATAATTTTCACTTGATTGGCCCTTTGTCCCTACTACCTCTGAAGTTCTACATCTCTATTGAGAAAATTATATGCACTTTAGGACTCTGAGATATGAATCAAAGATGATACCATAAGAAAATATATCCAACACATTAAAAAATAACCAAAATTAAGTATGTATGTGAAATATATGTCAAAATGAAGATTTTTCACCTAATTAGCCCTTTGTTCCTATTGGCTTTGAAGTTCAATATCTCTGGTATGAAATATATGAAATTTGGGCCTCTAATGTTTAAAACAAACATGATCCTTAGGAAAATATACTTCCAACACATAAATGAGAACCAAAAAATATACTGAATGTGAAAGATATTCCAAAACATATAATTTCCACCTGCTTGGCCCTTTGTCCCTACTGGCTCCAAAGCTTCAAATCTCTGATGTGAAAAATATATGAACTTTGGGACTCTAAGATATGAATAAAAGATGATACCATATACAATATCTCTCCAACACATAAAATAAGAACCAAAAATAATTTAATCTATGAAATATATGATAAAATAGATAATTTTCACCTAGTTGGCCATTGGTCCCTATTGGCTTCAAAGTTCAAAATCTCTAGTATGAAAAATATATGCTCTTTGGGATTTTGAGTTTTGAAGAAAAGATGATCCCCTAGATAATATATATACAAAACATGAAACAAGAACCAAAATAGAGTCTTTTTATGGAAGATATAATAAAATAGAATAATTTCACTTATTGCACACTTGAGGTGCGAATAATACTTGATTTATTTGGCTTCTTCAAAATGGAATTTATTCAAGTAAAATATGTAGAATACTTGGTGATCCCATGAGGCCCAATTGATATAGTGCCAAAATTTCAATTTATTCATCTGGGATTTTTTTTTTAAAAATTTCATGAATTAAAATTTTGGGTACAATAGTGGATCTAACTATGGGATTGTATTTATTGGAGGTATGTAGAATAACTCTAGATTCTTTGATGATTAGTGATTTATCCACCTTATGGATAGTGTGTATTGCACATGCATATCATGATATGACTAACTAGAAACCAATTCACCTATCCCAATTGTATGGGAAATGAACACACATTGTCAAAAATAGATCATCTTTAAAACTCCACCTATTAGTCTGAGTTGAAATTTTGGGAAATTTATATGCTTGGAAAGATATATAAAGAAAATTTTCCTTTATGTTTATAAGCACAAGTTGATTGACTAAAATACCTTTGCAATTAATGTTACCTAGAATGGATCTTGGTAGAGCTGAAAGTGTCTTATCAAGGGTTTAAGTCTTGAAATCATCTCTAACATGAGTAAGGGGAAACACCACAATACAAAAGTTGCATTTATTAGACACAAATAAACACACAATATAAAAGTTAAAAAGTAAAATACAAGACAAAATTGTGTAGAAAAGTAAACTATTTACAACTGAGAAGGTGAGACATCATGATTAAACGTGACTATTCATGGACTGGGAAAAATATGATCCCTTGCTAAGCAAGTTTTAAAAAGACAAGGAAAAATTTTACAAGACCATGAGAAACCAAAATAGCATGATTTTAACTACATTTATGTGATAAACATAATGCGTGGGTAGGAAAAAAATATAGAATCAAATACTTGACCACGCATACTTTCCTCATGAATATATGGAATATGTCTAAAATATATGTTTGAAGTAATAACAACATGAAATGTACCTCAAGTATTCACTTTGCGGTTGCTCTTACAACTCTTTTTCCATGAATGGCTAAATGGAATTGACTTTAGGCATATCCAATTATGAGCTTGGGACCAAAACCTCATGGTGATCAAAATGACTAGAAACTTCTTATTGATTGCTTTTTGTCTCTTCTACATAATATTTTTTGTGTTTGTGCTAAACATAATCATGTGCCTCTTTCTCTTCAATGTGAAGCTCACTATTTTAATGACTTATCTCATTTTATTGGAAGGAGTTTGAATTTGAATTTTCATTGTGTTCTTCTTTGACTTCCTTCTCTTGGGTTGTTAACGATTTTATTTAGAGCACCAAATGAAATATGTTGATTCTTTTATTTGGGTGTTCACCATAGTGGAATTCAAATAGTCACTTTCATTCCCAACTTCAAGAACTTGCTACTTTTTATTCACTCCATCACGGGTAGATTTTGAATTGAAAAAACTTATTTTTCCTTGATTTGCACTACTCTATAGACATATTACAAAAATTATACTCTTTTTTAATCATCAATAATTTCTCAAAATGTATTTTATTTGAAGGATAATTTGAAGAGGAAAATATTTCTCATTGGATCATCATTTTAAGAGAATCCAATTAGCCCTTTATTCAAGCCCTTTCAATTTTTTTTCTTGTTTATTTATTTTTCTTTTTACCACCTAATATTTTTAGGGTATGCATATTATGGTTTCAGCCATAATTTATTTATGATTGTAATAAAAAATCAAACCTTGGGAAGTGATAGAAAGGAAAAAGCATGGCCTATATTCCATCATTTCCATGTATCATTTCAAAAAAAATTCCAATATTATTGTATAAGGGGAATATTCCCTTCAAATTTTACATATCAAAAACACCTTTCAATCCCTACCAGAGTCACCAAAATCAATTAGTTTAAATTGAGGTCCTTTTATATTAATTGGTTTTATGAATTTCCCAATGAGAACTGACACAAATTTACCAACGATTGGATAAATCCCCATTGAGATGATGGTTTTCCTCTGTGTTTTTAAATGGGTAGCTCCTTCATATGATATGTGTTTTTTTAGTGTAATTTTAACTAGAAAGCACAAAAAGGAAATAGAATTTGGAAATGGTGGAAGATGAGAAGAATGGATGAGGATGGATATGAGAAAGCCAAAATTAGATGAATACAAAGAACCAATGGAATAATTCATATTTGATTGAAGAGGTTGGAAATTATTCCTTTCACATAAAAATAAAAATACAAACAACATATGTAATGGATATAAAAAGCTTTCTTCGAAGCATAAATACTCCTTAAAACTCAGATTGGGTACATTTGGTCCAAACACCATGCATGAGGTTTATGACACAAAGTATGAAAACATCATAAGTTTCACACAACCAAGAAAAGTGAAGAATTTAAATGGATTATTTATCTATGAACATAAGAACAAAATTTATAAACAAAGAGCATAAAACCCCATGAAGCCAAAGATTAATATCCCCTACTTGCTTGCATTCCATTATTTACGCTCTCACTGTTTTGCGAGCATACTAAGCCAATCATCACCTGGGGGCAATTTGATTGACACTATAACCAATTATCTTTTGATCATTTTCCTTATACCATTCCTTTAATATTGATCTTAGCTTGTTTTTAGCTACCTGCTTATACTATTTTGATCTTAGTTCCTTTGGTTCTTCCTGCACTTTTTACATAGGTATTCTAACCTAGTTTCAATAGTTTTAAAATGCCATGTTGAATAACAATCTATGGGAGTAATGTGACATTTGATTTGGAAAGTTATCTTTCATCTATCATCTTATTTGGCATCACTAATTATAACCACGTATGGGAAAATTAGTATTATTTTTGATACCCCTGATTATAACTACCTATGGGTGAGTTAGGTACAACACCTTTTTATCATGCATTGCCACATCATATGGTCATTACTATTATCATTTTCCTTACCATGTACCTTTATTTTCCAACTTGTTATGATCTGATCAACTTTTCATTTCCTTTTATGTAGGTAGAACTACTATGACTTGAGGTCATAATGGGATTGCATAGGTTGTGCTTGATTTATGTTAAGGTTAACTTAGTCTACCTTTCATTATGCTCTTATTGTCTTGAGAGTATTTTAAGTTGGCACGCTCTCACCGGTTCATGAGATGGACTATTCTATATTTCTTAATCCTCAATCAAGTTGAGAGACTTTAAAAATTACAAAAACATTCATAAAATTAAAAAAAATACAAAAACATTTTATTTATTTGATTGTTGTTGGTGTTGTTTGATCTGTTGATTTATTGTTTGGTCTTGCTTAAATTTCCAAGTACATCTTGATGGTCCACATGGATCTTTATTCTTTATATCTTGATCTCATGTTATTGATTTGTTTTTAAACATTATTGTCCCTACTTGAATCCTAATTATTCATATCTTGATTTTAAGTTCTTTTCATTTATGTTTATCTTTTTCTTTCTTTGATTTTTTCCCAAATGTAAATCACTGTAACTCTTGTTTTGGTCATTGTTTTACCATTATCCTTAGTTATAGGTATTCACATTTGAATCAGCTTCATGTATTTGAATTAAAATGTCATTATGAGTTCTTCATACTTATGATGCCTAATTTCTTTTGCTATAGTAAGCACTTTGTGCTCTAGATTCAAGTCTTAACGTCAATATAGCTCTAATGAATAGATATTAATATCACTACGCATAAACTAGGATCAAAAGGTTTAGCACCTAAATATTTACTTAGACATTCTTCTCTTAGAATACATCATAAGTCTAATCAATAATTAGTTAATTTTCATCATCCCTCATTCCATTCTGTCCTAACTTTGGGTAAACTACATTGGCTTGAGGTCCATCTGGACTATGTAGGCAGCGCTTGGATACATGATGTATCTTGAGTCAGTTGGGCCATATTCATTTTTCTTTTCATTTCTTTCATCTCTTTTTACATTCTTGTATGTCTAGTTTTTGTGGGGTAAACTACATTGGCTTGAGGTCCATCTGGACTATGTAGGCAGCGCTTGGATACATGATGTATCTTGAGTCAGTTGGGCCATATTCATTTTTCTTTTCATTTCTTTCATCTCTTTTTACATTCTTGTATGTCTAGTTTTTGTGGCTTTTTCTAAGCCATTGTACCATTGTATCTATGTTTACACCCGATCATCTTTAATCCAAGTTTTAGGTTATATTATTGAGCTAATTGATTGATAATTTTCCCATGATGGGGAAAAGCTTTTGAACCAAGTCACAAATCTAAATCAGCCAATGGGGGAATACCATTATTTATTCTTTATCAATGATCAAAATTAGCCCTATTGGGGCACATCAATCTTATGATGATCAAATTTGCTCTATTGGGGCACTTATTATTATCTCTTTAGAGATCATGATTCTCCTATTCTTCTAATTCTAAGATCTCCACACTAAAACCCATGATATAATTATTTTAGTGTACAAATTGTCTCAGGATTGATCAATGTCATAAGTTCACAACTTGCATTCTCAAATTAGGTGCATTCAAAGTGTGTTGCTTATATGTTTGGATTGAATCCTTTCTATTCCCCCATCTTTGGGGCCCATTATAATTCTAATTATATTTTGATCATTCATGGTAACCACACATGTAAGCACTATCTCATATGGATGTGATCTATTCCATAAGTTAATCTTACTTTCTCTCTAATTTTGAGAGTCCATCTTTCTCTTTCATCCTAGTATGTCCTCTCGAGGGGGCATCATGGGTCATTCCCAAATTTCTTCTTTATAACTCTTTTCTTTGAAAAGATGTTTCTTTGCCTGAATGTCTCGCTATGCCTTCTCAAACATGGGCAAAATGTAGACATCCGATTTCTAACACTATTTGTGTTGAAATTTTTAATCTTACTTGATTTGTACTCAAATGCATAATGTTAGGATTAGGAGCACAATTGATTACCTTGTATAAGCAACTAAACATGAAATTTAACCAGAAGCAACAAGTAACTAGAAACTAGAAACAACACATAATTTGAGAGACAATATAATCTTGTATTCAACTCATCCAAAAGGAAATACAATAAAGAGATTACACTCATCCAACACCTCTTGGGTGTACCAATAATTCTCCCTCAAGAGTTCTCTCTCTCACAACCAATTACAAACACAACTCAAACACAGAGTTGTACCCTCCACCAGTCAGTAACAATACTGCCAGTCAAACAAGTACTCAAAGTACTCCAAGTAGATCTCCCTTGATCTTGCAATAACCTGCAAATCAACAGATCTTACTTACCATGTAGATCTCCCCTGATCCTGCTATACTATAGATCAACCTAGTCTTGCACACCTGCAAACCTAGATCTTATAATTGGAAGGATTTCTTCCTTGTCCTTGCCTCACCAAGTCCTTATGATTCTCCCTTGGATAGAACCCTTCTGATTCTACAAATTACAATACAGCCCCATGAGTCTATTATATAGATCCTATGCAAACAATAATTAGACTTCTAATTACAATAATTAGAAACATAGATTCAAGACTAAAATTAGTCTTTACATGCAAACAATTGATTTGTTAAACAAACTGTTCGTGTAACTATCAGTTTTGGAATCGCATAGGTGATCGACGTCGGTCCCTGTCTATCTGGAGATGACCGATGTCGGCTGATTCCTAACCGATGTTGGTAGCTTCCTATCTACTTTTGACTGACGTCAGTTACTGTGACACTCAACAACCTCCTCCATGTTTGCATCAGTGAAGCTTTTAGCTCCACAATACAAATTGTCTCAGGATTGATCAATGTCATAAGTTCACAACTTGCATTATCAAATTAGGTGCATTCAAAGTGTGTCGCTTATATGTTTGGATTGAATCCTTTCTATTCCCCCATCTTTGGGGCCCATTATAATTCTAATTATATTTTGATCATTCATGGTAACCACACATGTAAGCACTATCTCATATGGATGTGATCTATTCCATAAGTTAATCTTACTTTCTCTCTAATTTTGAGAGTCCATCTTTCTCTTTCATCCTAGTATGTCCTCTCGAGGGGGCATCATGGGTCATTCCCAAATTTCTTCTTTATAACTCTTTTCTTTGAAAAGATGTTTCTTTGCCTGAATGTCTTGCTATGCCTTCTCAAACATGGGCAAAATGTAGACATCCAATTTCTAACACTATTTGTGTTGAAATTTTTAATCTTACTTGATTTGTACTCAAATGCATAATTTAGGCCAAAATCACTAAAAACACACTAAATGGTTTGAGATTCTTGTATACAAGGCCAAGTTAGGCTAATGTATCCCTAAATGGGGAAATACATTTTATGTGATTCTTAACTTTGATCAATTCATTTCAAATCAAAATGATGATTTTGCCTTTTTATGATCTGGATTACTCTTTTGTTCTATTTCATTATTACACATCACGTACCTTTGTTATTTTGTGTTAGAAACATCCTAAATGGGAATATGATTCCAACACATCTAACATCACCTTTCAATTCTTCTCAAGTCAAATTATGATCCAATAATATGTCTTTCTTTCCATTTTTGATTAATTAAGCACCAATTTCCAAAGAATTGTACTAAAATTGATTAATCTTATTTAAAGATAATTAATTTAAATAAAGATCTTAAGTGGATTTTACATGGAAGTATTGATTATTTAATTATTGGAAATTGATTCTCAATATCTGCATCACCTAGTGACATGATCTATGGGGTGGCATCCATAAGCCATAAATACAACAAATATCAAGTTCATGGGCACTCATGCCTAATTAATTCCCCTTCTTCCCAAATCATTATGAAGATATTTATGGATTTAATTGCAAATATTAGATTAATTCATGGTCATACATCTCATTCTTGAGATGGATAGTCATGGTTGATCTTAGCTCATTTGAAAAATCTATAAATAAGAGGGCATAAAATATCATTTTTAAGCTATTTTTATTATAAACTTATAATGCAAAATTGTCTCCACAACATTTTGTGTTGATCATTGTGTTTTATTTGTAAGCTTATTTTAATAGGCTAGATTAGATATTTCTTCTATTGAGCCTAGGTTATGCATAGTGTTCTTGAGGTAATGTAGGATCAAAGTAGCCATTATTGACAAAGACAAGAGAATTAGATCAAAGGGAGAACATGATTAGAGCTGCTCTTGGGTGGTAGAATTGATTTGGGAAGGTAATTGGTATTGATTTATTTCAATTTATTCTTAATTATCATTATCAAACTCCATTGGAATAGGTTGGATTAGTTTTTTGAGTTCTTTATGCATTTCCATGGATTTATTGACTAATGCTTGACTAATAACCTTTTTAATCCATCCTACAACAAGGAACCAAACCATAGAGGAGAGTATATCCAAGAAAAAAGTTCTTAAGAGGATAATTTGGATTTCAAACACTAATATACCTAATTATTTCAAGAGGATGAATGCATATACACATGTGGAGGAAGGGAAGAACAAGTTTGATCTCTGAACGTTGGCAATAGACCATGGATATAAGGTGCCCAAATGGATACAAAGACTAGTTATTGAGATGAATTTTCTACAAATCTCAATCAAAAAGATATTTATGATAAATAGATAAGTAGAGGATATATACAAGACTCAAATAAGAAGGCAGGATTCAACTTGGATGAAGATCATAAAAAAAATGAGTCAAGAAGAATTCATACCAAACAAGTAGATCAATGGAAAAGTATTCCAAATACAAGACAAGTAAGGTATGGGTAGCCAAAGGAAAGAAAGAGGTGTAAAAAAATGATGTTTCAATCCATGGTGATGAATATACGCTTCAAGAGAGCACAAGGAAAATGAAAAGTAAGCAAATTGGTTATGATGTTTTAAATGATGATACTAGTGTGTCCTTGAATGAGATATTTGTAAGAGAAGATGAAGTATGGAAGAGTATGCTTGAAAGAACTAATATGTAGCAAGGAGAAAGATATAAATGGACTTATGAAGATGAATATTATGAGCATGTCATGACAAAGAATGAGAAGACCTTTGATCAAGAGGATTCTTACCTCTTTGATGAAGCTTGTGAAGACCTATTCAAACAAGAGGAAATAATGAAACAATATACTGATGAAGAGTATACTTTAAAAGAGTATTTTGATGATTCCAAGATTGTGAAGTTAACCCACACACTTGAGTAAGTGAAAAATAGGTTTAAATAAGAAAATGGAGGAGAGATAGGACAACTAAGTCCCAAATATGATGAAGGATATTAAATAATGGACGATCTCACATTAAATGAAGAATTAAAACTATTGAAAGAGATACTAAATCCTTCAAAGGATTTGTATGCAGGGTCATATCAAAATGAGAAGCTCATTTATGAGATTAAGGATGAGTTAAAACAAGAACAAAGAAAGTTGGCAAAGGTTGATTTGAACAAAGATGTGCTTGAGAACAAGAAGGTTGGCTAAACCAACTAAGAAGCAAAATAACAACACTAAGAAGACAATTTAGGGGCTATATGGCCTCAAGTTTTTGTGTCTAATATTTCTTTTGATGTTTTATATGTAGGTTATTAAGTTGTTGAGAAGAATGAAGTCTTTCAACCAATGAGTAGGTTTATGAATGAAGAAGCTAGTGAAGAGGAAAACTATCCTCAAAGTTTACACTCAAAGTTTATAGATGATCATAATTGTACATGTACAACTGAGTAAGATATTTACGAGGTTATGGAGATAGATGACATCGATGATGCATATGCAAGTGAAGTATACTTTTAGAGTCTTGTAGATGATAATGAGATATGAAAGAGAAGGTACAAGAAAAGAGAGAAAAATAAAATGATAAAGATGAAAGTGAGAGATGAAGGACAAAACACACAAGTTTTTGACGACTATAATATACCTAAAAGAAGAACAATTTTAGTGGTACAAAAAAATTAGAAAATGAGAAAGAAGTCCATCATTTGAGATGGAACTCAAATTTATCCCACTTGGGGAGTATGATGCAAAGCATCACAAGGTGAAATTATTGTAAATATGTTTAAGAGGTTTATTTTAACCATTTTTGGCCTTAGGTTAGTGTGAGGGGTCTTATTAGGTTCCCTACAATGTATTGGAGTGATTAGAGGTCTTTGAGGTTCTACATTTTTAGGACTTTTTGGTTTCCCCCCTAAAAAGCTCAATTTGAAAATTTGAATATTGTGATTAGGCCTAAAGTGATATTTGGGTCTTTTGAGTTATGTAAATGTTTTTAAATGATTATGTAAGGTCCTAGATGATAATTCTAGTGTAGGTCTGAGCAATTAAAAGACCTGAACACTCAGAGACTAATTAAAAAACACTATAATATTATTTCTTCCACACACTCTAATTATTATTTCGTACGATAGTTTACAATTATATAAGAATTTTTTTTCTATAATTAAGGAGATCATATCTCCACCAATATCTCACCCAAATATCTCAATCTCCTATATGAATATTAATATATAGCAACTATCGTATTATCATAATATTGTTGTAACAATATTATGTTACTAATTACTACCCAAATATAACTAACTTACTAACTATTTGTAATAATGAATTTTTACCTCTGTAATTATTCATATTATGAAATAAAAATTACTATGAGGACTAACAATTTACTAACATTCCCCCCTTAGGCCTTACATGGTAATTTGTGTTTCACCAAACTTGATGAAAGTAATGAAGGAACACATCAACTTCTTATCAACCATTCACTGTTGAGAACATATCAATTGAATTAGTGTGGGAACTTTAAACAGTGATATCTACCATCAACCATTCACTGAGGGAAAATATCAACCTAAATAGTGTGGGAACCATGAAAGGAACACCATCTATTCAAGTTTCACTCCTACGTCCAAGAGTTAACACAAACATAACTATATGCCATTGCATATTCTTAGGTCTACATACTACTAGTGTGATCTTGCTACACATGACCACTAATATGTGAAGAAACACATCCCACATTTACTTTATGTGACCACACGGATGTGTCACTTGTGAATCATCTCCATAAAGAAGTAAGGTAGTCATGGGATCTCTGCAGTAGCTACTCTCCTAACTATTTCCACATTCCTTTTTTTTCTAAACACCTTTTTTATGTAATGCCTTATGTGAGAAAATAGGAAATTATCCTCTTATTTATCACACAATAAATAAGTTTTAAAAATATAAAAAAATATATATGCACCACTATAGCAAGAAGCACCCCTTCATTAGTGGCTAATGAGAGGTGTAGAAAGCCTACATCCTTCAATATCCTCCAACCTCTAATATGTTACTACTTACATAGATGATGAAGTGTCGTTGAAGCTCAGGTACATGATTTGAAGGGAATAGAGTCCCCCTAATAAGATTTGACTTAGGACATTAAGGTCACCTAAAAATGCATCGTAATGCAAATTGTTTTTATTTTTTCATTTATTTTATTTTTTAGAATTTTTGACACTAACGAATCATTAAAAATACTCTAACTCTTTGACCAGGAACTACACATTTTAAAACTGACTCTTTTGATAATAAATTTTGGGTTTTTGTACTTATTTGAATCCTTTGACTTAAAAAGACACTATTAATAATACTTTTAAAAGTAATTATGATATTAAACTCTTGAGACTCAAATAATGTTAATTAATCCAACACACCTAAAAAAATATAGACATATTATTAACAAAATAACTATAAGAGATTATTTAAAGAACACTAAACCTAAGGTGACTAATAGACTCTAAAGAATAGCTACAAGAATTTGAAACTTGCCATAAAGGACTGTGAACAACAGGCTCAGAGAAAAACATATGCTGGAACTATCAAGAATGTTTATGCCATACCACTTTAAGTTATAAAGTAGACTTGCAGTTATATTTTGGAATGTCCTTAATCCTCTGATGAAGATCTTCAAAATCTAATTGTATCAATACTACCACTATGCAGATCCAAATTAGATGGAAGAATTCATGGAGATGTTTATAGATTTATAATAATTTTATGATGCCACATCTAATATAGTTTATTGTACCAAAAGTTTTTAGTCTTTTATCACCTTAACTTTAGTATAATATTTAATGTAGACAATGAAGATCTAAATCAAAGTCACCAACTATAGATCATGGTGTTGAAAAAACTTAAATTGATGCAAGTCATGACTCTTATCAAGGTATTAAATCCTAAAACTTCATTCCAACATCCACTTCAAAGATAGGCAAATTCTAGAATAGATGTATATGTTAACAGAGAATATCTATACCAAGTGTTTTGATCAGCTACATCTAAATAAAACCAACACATGGATTTGGATTTGTAGATAGACATGACTGATGTTAACTATGTCTCTTGCATGCATGAGATGGAAGTTTAAACTCGTGAATGAGGACTCCACAAAAAAAGACACATGAATAGATGTATTCAAGGCTATTTATTAAAATATAGATACATAGATGTAAAGAGAAGAATGGTGATAAGTATTGTGGATGATAATAGAGGAACAAAACCACCTGATGCACTAATATAAATGATAACTTAAATGCTACAAAAGACTCATAGACTATTATAATCTTGAAATGGATCCAATCTTCCCCACTATGCTTCTATATTTAAAATGCAACAACAAAATTATAAACAAATTTAATATGGAAATTTCATAAATGGGGAAATAAAAGATTGAAGTACCCCTTGAAATTATTAAAATTGTAGTTTTTCCATCTTAGAGGTTATACCCGCTCTGATACTAGATGATAATGATAGTGCAGATCTGAATAATTAAAAGAGATGAACACTCAGAGACTAATTTAAAAACACTATAAGATTACTTCTTCCACACACTAATTATTATTCCATACGGGAGTTTACAATTATAGAGGAAAACTTTTCCTATAATTGAGGAACTCATATCTCCACCAATATCTCACCCACATATCTCAATCTCCTATATGGATATTAATATATAACAACTATCCTATTATCGTAATATTGTTTTAACAATATTATGTTACTAATTACTACCCAAATATAACTAACTTACTAACTATCTGTAATAATGAATTCTTACTTCCATAATTATTCATACTATGACATACAAATTATTGTGAGGATTAACTATTCCCTAACACTAGAAGGTTATAGGAATGGTGTGAGGGTGTCTTAATGTGCAAATAATGGCAAAGGACAATATGATCCAAGAATAATATTTTTATAACTACCATGCAATGTGAGGTTGGCAAGATGAAAGAGTTAGTTTACATGTTTTGTAATTTTTTTTATAAGATGGAATGCATTTAAGAGTTGAAATGTGAAGAGTAATAAAGGATACTCTCAAATTTGTTAGGTTAGATTAAATGAGAAGACAAGAAAGATTACATATGGAATAACTCTGCCTATATTTTGTAATAGTTTGTATATGACTATTTTTATATATGTTTTGATATCAATATAGATAACAATGTTTGAATTGAGTGAATTTGAATACATAACTATTCTTGATGTGATTTTTATCTATCACTATTTTCTTCCTTAAATGGAAAATTGTATTCTTGCTTCTAATCTATTGGCCCAAAAAACTAAATACAGGTTTGAGAAAATTTGTTTTATCATAGTTTATAGAAAAGGGATAAAAATGATCAATTAGAGTTTCTTTCTATGATGGAATGGTGTTGAGGGTCTATATTTGATGATAATAACATTTATAGAATACCTATAATAGTCTCATAGTTCAAGAAATGATCCAAACATCTTTTGACAAGTGAACACAACCTAATTATGAGTAATTCTATGAGACTATAGTATACTTAGATAAGTGCATTGAATTATTGATAATTGTAATAGGGTTTATTAATTTATTAGATCATAATACTTTTTATGATATCATATTTGATATTTTAAATCCCTATTGAAATCTAATAATCTATTTGAAATACAAGAATCCAAGAAAACTTTCTTACACAATCCATTGAGGGTCATTTTATAATACATAGTCAAAGAGTGGCAAGAATGTTACTATAGGGATGATTATTTGAGGGTTATAGTAATTGTTTGGTACATACACATAGTTGAAAAAGTATGCATGGCCAAGTAATCCATTTTGAGGCTCCAAATCCATGTATAAATGGAAGAAGCTTGGTGAAACTTTACACAGTTCTGTTAGAAACACAAAATTTTGAGAAACTACTTATTAGTGCTTATTTGTAATTAGTGAAGGAGAAATAAATTTTAAAGAGGTTGAGGGGAGGTTTCAAAAACCTTTTTGAGATCTTATATGAATTGAAAGTATCTTATAATTCAAACTTTTCCTTTTTGTAGCCTTTCAGTCTTACATAGGCTTGAGTCAATACTAGCCTAGGGTTTTGAAATAAAAATGGAATAACTGATGACTTCACCCTTAAAATTTCATAAACATCTATAGTCTTACCTTATTTATTATTATCTATATATATTTGGTGTTTTTAGACCCATTCAGTATGGCCTAGTATGGAACTTATCACTGTGGAGTGAATTAGGCCTTAAGAGACCCAAGGTTCATTTTATTGGGCCATATAAAAAAATTCATGGAGGTGTCAAGGTGAATAAATTTGGAAGGCATATCATTGCATAGGTGAATCATGATATGCCACATGGTGAATCACACAAGGACTATCAGTGTCTGACTATAGCCTACTGGTACCTGACTGTAGTTTATAGGCACTTACTACGGGCTATGAGCAAATATCAATAGCTTATGGGTAGATGCTCACATGATGTGAGAATTTTAACATATGTTTTAGGCCTCTAACCATAGGCTACTAGTGATATACCTATAGGCTGTATATGATCCACTCATAGGCTACAGGCATCCACTTGCAGGTTGTAGGCCTCAACCCATAGGCTGTTGGTGACTACCTGCAGGCTGCCAGAATTTATTCCCAAGGTACTGACATCTACCCACTCCCTATCATCATCCATCCATAGGTAGCCTACCATCATTATCCCTTATCCTAATATTTAGTGCTAATAGACTACAATCAAGCACCCACAAGCTACCATTAAGTGTCTACACTTGTAAGATTCTATCAGGTACCCACAGGCTATTGTCGGATGCCCTCATGTTTAATTTCTATGATGGCACTTAAAGAGTAGTAAATGGAATTATAGTTAACAAATACTAAGAAATTATATTGTAATAAAATCATTGCATACCTTACTAAAAATTTTTTATTCTTGAAGCCCTCCTTGGACCTAAAATACAAACTACCAAAAAAATTCTTAAAGTTGCCTGATGGTATATGGTGAATTCATATGGATTGGATTTCAAGGCACCAATGAATTACATTTATAAGAGGAAATTTATATTCAAATGTAGGATAAATTCTCCTCAAAATTAAATTTAATCCCAAAAATTTAAGTGATCCTACCCTGTCTACCACTCCACAAAAATCACCAAATGTCAACTTTGAAAAATGAAATATTTGTAGATTAATGAAGATTCACCACTAAAAAAACCCTTGAAGAGACCTAATAGGTGATAAGGGGTGTTGAGATAGTTGGGTTACCTTAGGAATTAAGCTATAAAACATTATATGAAGTAGGAGGATAATGGGTAGCCATAACTATCTTTATTTTGTATTGATTATTTATGTACTGGTTAATCCTACAAGGCTTATATAAAAATAGAGATAGTAGAGGGGAAGCCTAAAAGAAAGCGTGAATTATGTGTAACTCCTAAATTTTTAGTTTGTGGCATTGGCTTAAATGTGGAATAAAATTCAAATAGACAAGGAAAGGTCCATAATCATCCTCATGGAAGGATAATAACCTCGAATCTAAATCTATGATTTAGGCTTCTAGGCCTATGTACCTATGATAAGAGAAAGACAAGTTTTCAACCATGCAAGTAGAATTAAGTGATAAAATAAGTGGATGTTATGGATGGTGTTATTAGTAAGAGAGAAAGTATAAAGGTTATTGATGGGTGATAATGTCTTAAAAGAAAGAAATGACTATGCATGACAAGAAGCCTAGGTGTCTAGTCAAGACAAGAGAAAGGGTATGAAGACAAGCAAGAACCTGCATATAAAAGTCATCAAAGATTATTTAAAGGGATTGAATGCAATAATCACATTTAGGTAAATTCAATTGAAGGTTACAGGCTTAGGATCTACATCAGACATGAAAAATGTTAATTCCATTTCAATTATGAATTTTATTTTTACATGCAATGAACTTGAATGAACATGAAAAAAACATTACAATTTAATCCATAATACATTTTTAGTGGTTGATTCATTTTATTTAATCAAACATAGAATGATGGTTCTCTCATTTACAATCATAGTTATTTATTTGAGTGAACCTGGCCTGATGGTTATCTCTTTTACATGTATATTTTTTTAGATTAGTATATTTTTTACTTTTCCCCACATACATTAGGGTTGGGGTATTTTTTCTTTCCAAAAAAATATCATGCATAGATACAAAAGTTTGGGGCATGATCACTAAAACTCTCCATGTGAATTAGATTAGAAGCACAATCTCTATATGGCTTCAAGGAATCATCATCTCCAATAAGTTACAAGGGAAACCTAGTTTTCAAAAACTCACAGGTGTAATCTAACCCTTTTTATTTTAAAATTTCAGATTCATATTAAAATATTCAATCTATAGACATTGAATATACATTATTGTAGGTTTTTATATTGAGTAACCTACACAATTAGACCTTCATACCAAAGACAAAGTGTGTTTTACACATTCAGGTTAATTTTATCCATTTAATATAGAATTTCCATTACTATAATAAAAAGGAGAATTTATAGATATTAAAATATTTTCTTTTGTACTTGAAAAAAATATTTACACATATTTACTTCACATAACTTGAGAACATAAATAAGTTCCCAATTCTCTCACACTTGCATGTTATATTATGAGTTAACCCTTATGCTATATTGTTACCTATAAGAATATCACTATTTATTTCAATCCCACTAAATATATTACATAAACATCTCTATACGCTAAATTCATTTCACTTGTACATATGCCGATTTCATTAGATTCATTTAGTATCACTAGTTAATATTGACCTAATTTGAACGGTACCCACCCACTCCTAGCACTGACTATTTTCTAAAATCAACCCCATATTTAGGATTGACCCATTAGATGAACATGTCAATGGCTTGAAAAGTTATTCAATTAGATCCATATGAAAAAAATGAGATCTAATTTAAAAGGGACTTGGCACTTATCTGTTATACACCTATACTCTATTACATACTAAGAAAATATTCTCTATTCTTCCCAATTATTAAAATTTATACTCGTTAACAAAGAAAATATATTTAGTTGGTGGTAATATTATATATGATTATTTAAAAAAATTAATATAAATATTTGAAAAATAAATTTAAGTGATTCAATAATGCATTTTAGTTCAGGGTAATTTATGGGATTAAATATGATATAGTGCTCATAATAGTCATTTATAAAAACTATTTATTTAATAATGGACTAACTGGTTTAAATATAAATTATAAATTTCACATGAATTCATATATACTGATTCAAAGGTCATAATTAAATGATGCCCATATATATCAATGAGTTTTTAATCCTATAGTCACAAGCTAAAAATGCTCAAAATCTAAGTCAAAGGAAGCATTGTCAAGTAGCAAAGTCACGCCATTAGATGCATATATATAGCAAATGAACACATTTTCACACTCACACCAAGTGGGATAACTATGTGTGGCTTAGTTTTCCCCATTGGAGAATTGGATATGTAGGTAGCAGTCAATCATAAAATAGGTTGATTGGGTTTATTTCAACCCATTACAATTTTCCCATTTTTTTAGGTCTTTATCCTTCATAAACACACTTTAGGGTTTCAAATCAGAGGAGATTAATATATAGATTTGCACGTATCATCAATGTTCAAGATCACACAAATTGAACAAGAAAATATATTTTTATATGATCATATAGTCATTATGCCCTAATTTCACATAGGTCATTATAGACAAGTAAGTCAATATTGTATAGTGATACTCACTCAATCCTATAAAACTGACCCAACATAGACAATGAATTAGCCTTGGAACCAAATGAACCAAATGCCTACTTATCCCTAATTTTCACTTCCATAATACTGTAACATTCATATAGTCAACCATAAATTATAAGTATCATGATCTCTTTAGTAATTAATCTTTATTTTGAGTTGAATCACTTTTGATCTATATCTCTCACCTCAAAGGGGGGAATATTAGTGTGGGTTTCATAGATAATTAAGTCTCCATAACCAAAAAACTCATATTTTGACATAGTTTACAAGTTGTAATCTCTTAAAAGTGACACTTGAGTGATATTATTTATACTTGAGACCACATATCCCTAGCTTATCCATAGACCTATTCTAGAGCATATTATCACACTTATCTATCCTTTGTGTAGGCCACATGCATCCCTAGTCATCCCTAAATTAGTCCCAGATGCTCATTCTTGCATACTAGTCCTTCATGCATAATGTTTTTCCACTTTGACACTAGTGCCATAATAGGAATAGTAATGTCATATGACACTAGTGTCCCAATAATGGTGCTATTGTCCTTTCCCTCCTCTTTTCAAAATAGATATCTTTTCAAATCTTAGACCTTCTAGGGTTAGCTTAGACCACTTTTTGCACCTGCACAAGTAACAAAATAATATAAATACATGACCTCTATCCCTCTAACTACTAGATGGAAATTAGATGCAAAATTCATATGCAAACTTAGAATGAGATGTGCACTATTAAGAATATCAATCCCTATTCTTCCCTACTTCTACATACTACTATCTACATCATTCTTAAGCTCATATTACTCATATTTATAGTCTCAAACAAATTCAAAGTAATCAAGTCAACTATCATATTAGATTCACTTGCACTTTCACCAAAACTTAGGTGGGGAGAACTACATCGAGATCGATAACTCTTCAAAGTATTGGTATGTAGGCAAATCTCATCACAATGAGGTGTTGAGGATGTCCAACCCACCCTATTAACAAACATACTTTTCAAATTATATCAATTTGATGACCTAAAAACATGGAGGATTAGGGTTTACTACAAAATCAATCAAAATATGTAATCTATAATGTTTCAAAACTTGTGCATATAGGAATAGACCTTATACATCTAGACACAGGTGCACCCAAAAGCTCAAGATAGTCCTACACAAAAGACACTGTACCAAAATAAGGACACTAACATCACATGGTGATATTATCCAATTAGGGTGATATTATCCAAGA
The DNA here is from genome assembly GCA_037957365.1 of Torreya grandis. Taxonomy (NCBI): domain Eukaryota; kingdom Viridiplantae; phylum Streptophyta; class Pinopsida; order Cupressales; family Taxaceae; genus Torreya; species Torreya grandis. Next base: position 70,483 of record JARHVA010001856.1, read on the forward strand.
GGGGTTTTGGCATTAGGATATTGTTTTTGACACTCAGAATAGCCTCTATCTCAATTTTTAGCCTTTAGATCATCCATCTCAATCATTTTCTAGCTAAGTTATTATTTGAATTATTTATTACTATTTTTATAAAGGTCAAAGTTAGTCAATTATATAATAAATTAGTGGCTATATTTATTACATATTTCTACCCCAATTTAATATACTTAGCTCTTTAACAACATATGATTTACATTCATCTAAGTCCTAAAAGGTTAAAACATTTGATGAACCCGACTTAATTTGAATATTGCACAAATCTTAACCCTAGATAACACTAGGGTTTATATTTCCATCATTTTGAGACCCATATTTGAGATCTCATATCCATACATTTTATGATTTATTTTATATAATCATGATAATAATGACAAAAGAAGTGTATCATTTTTTTTTACAAATTAATACTTTCATTTAAATGTTTATTTCCTTTAGTTTGAAATAAACTGAGAAAAGACTTAAAGACATGTGTACATAATGATTTATATCAATTAAAATTCTTGTCATGTTTCATTATTTATTTAACATGTTATCTTTCTCTTATGTGTAATTTAATTAAGACACAAATCTTTAAACACATAGAGAATACATTACATAAGATACCAACTTCATTACCTAAAATTAACAAGTCTCCTTTAAATGTTTTTTGATTTCTAATTCACTTTGATTCATTACCTATCACTCCTAGAGATAAGGGAACATCAATGGTCTTGTTTATCCCTCCTAATTCTCTACCACACACATCTGGCCACCATATTACCTCTACTATTAGATCTACGCTCCTAGTAGACCCTATGGTCTAGGTTATGATTTCTACATATGGTCCCAAAGTTAGGTAGGTTAACAAAACCTATGGATATATATTTATTGACTAGAGTAGTGTTTCTTTAGCCACAGTTTCCATTTTAGATATCCTACAACATTCCAACACATATAAAGACCTTTTGTATACTAGACTTTGTGATATTCATATGCCTTAAACATCTGAGCTAGCTTACATTGATTTCATAATTAATACTATGAAATGGACCAAAAATAATATTTCATTCAAAATGGAATATCTCCCACCTCAATGTTAGGGTGTGGAGCTAAAAGCTTCACCAAGGAGCATACTAAAATAGGTTCAGGTCTACACAGACGCCGGCATCGGTCAGGAGCGACTGACGTCGGTCAGTAGCAGTTGCAGAGGTGCCGACGTCGGCAGTAGGGTCGGCCGACGACGGTCACAGGCGAACAGGCAGGAACTGATGTCGGTTACCTGTGTGTCCAGAAAGCAATTTTTGAGGATAGAAGCGAGTGTTTGCATGATGAGTTTGAGTTGTAGTCTCAAGCTCGCGTCTCTATTATTAGCAATATTATTTTTAGAGCCCTTGTTGAAGAGGCTTAACTGTTTGTTGTAAGAGCATGCTCAATTTTCCTATTTCTATATGTAGGAAAGATCTTCTTAGCTTAGTGTAGTAGAAGAGTGTAGAACTGTAATAGTAGAACATTGTGAATGTTTGAAGGAGAGTACAGAGTTGCATCAATCCAGGTTGTTGGATTTGAGTGTACTTGAGAGAGAGCTCTTGAGGAATAGAGATCTAGTGAGAGATCTTGTGTGCATCTGAGAGAGGTGTGGAAGAAAGAAGTTTCTTCATTGTATTCCTATTGTAAAGAGTTTCAATACAAGTTTTCAGGGTGTTTCCTTGTATATCTTGTTCTGTGCTATTTATCATTTCAGTTACTTATCTATCTGATTTATTTCCGCGTTTATTGCTTTCACAATTATAATCTATTGTTGGTTTGATCCCCCAACAAGTGGTATCAGAGCCTTGGTTACAGGTTACAGGTTACAGGTTGCTCACAGGGGTTTTTGCAGGAATTTCTGTTTGAGTGGGAGAAGCAATGGCAGAAGAAAGTAAGTTGAGAATGGAAAAGTTTAATGGCAAGAACTACCAACATTGGAGAATGCAGATAGAGGACTATTTGTATCAGAAGGATCTCTACTTACCGTTAGGTGGGATAGCAAAGAAGCCTAAGGACATGGAGGATGAAGAATGGGAAGTTCTTGACAGAAAGGCTCTTGGGTCTATAAGACTGAGTCTGGCCTCCATTGTGATATCTAATTTGTCACAGGCAAAAACAATGGTAGAGTTGATGACTACGTTAGCAAATATGTATGAAAAACCCTCAGCTTCAAATAAGGTATATCTTATGAAGCAGTTATTTAATTTGCATATGAATGAAGGTGGATCTGTTTCTACTCATCTGAATAATTTCAATGGAATTGTTAATCAGTTAAGTTCTGTCAATATTATATTTGAAGATGAGATAACTCTTTTGATATTATGTTCTTTGCCTGAAAGCTGGCATGGCTTAGTAATGGCAGTTTCTAATACTGCATCTGCATCAAATATTTTGAAAGTAGAGGATGTTGTTAGTGTTATCTTGAATGAGGAAATACGTAGGAAAAGCACAGAAGAGACATCTGGGAATGCTTTAAATTTTGAGAGCAGGGGAAGGCAAAAAGAAAAGAGCAAGAGGAGATCAAGATCTAAGTCTAAGGTGAGAGGAAGATCCAAATCCAAGAATGGCAGGAAGCCACAATGCTGGAATTGTGGAAAGATGGGGCACATAAGCAGAGATTGCTGGTCAAAGCCTAAGGAGGACAATCAGCATGAAGGAAAGGAAGAAGCCAAGGTTGCAGGTATTGCACAAGATGCTTTAATTTTCTCTTTGCATAATAACATAGAATCTTGGGTATTAGATTCTGGTGCATCTTTCCATGCTACCCCTAACAGAGAATATTTCAGTGACTATATCCATGGAGATTTTGGAATAGTGTACTTAGGGGATGATGAGCCTTGTAAGATTACTGGCAAAGGTAAAGTGCAGCTGAAGATGCAGAATGGCAACACATGGGTGTTGAGAGATGTGATGCATGTTCCTAGTTTGAAGAGAAATTTGATTTCTGCAGGTAAGCTAGGTGATGAGGGTTGTACAGTAACTCTCACAGCAGATTCTTGGAAGGTGACCAAGGGTGCACTAGTTATGGCCAGAGGTAAGAGAGAAGGTACTCTCTATTTGTGTAATTGTGTTACTAACAAATCTCCTTCAGTTTTATCTACTTTAGATGTGGATTGTAAATTGTGGCACTCAAGGCTTGGCCACATGAGTGAGAAGGGGATGTCAATTCTTAAGTCTAAAGGTATGCTTTCAGATTTGAAAAGTATGGATCTAGAATTTTGTGAGCATTGTGTATTTGGAAAATAGAAAAGGGTTAGTTTTCTTAAGACTGGGTCTACTAAGAAAAGGCAGAAGTTGCAGCTTGTTCACACAGACATGTGGGGACCGGCTCAGGTAGCCTCCATTGGTGGATCACGGTACTATGTTACATTCATAGATGACACCACAAGAAAGGTATGGATCTACTATATTAAAAATAAATCTGATGTTTTTGAGACTTTTAAGTTTTGGAAGGCTATGGTTGAGAATGAAACAGGCAGAAAATTAAAGTGCCTGAGATCTGATAATGGCGGTGAGTTCTGCAGTCTTAAGTTCAAATTGTATTTTTATACACATGGAATCCATAGGCAAAGGATGGTTCCAAGGACACCTCAGCAAAATGGTATTGCTGAAAGGATGAACAGAACTATCATGGAGCATGCAAGATGTATGAGATTGCATGCAGGGTTGCCCTTAGAGTTTTGGGCAGAAGCAGTTGACACCGCAGTGTACCTGATTAACAGAGGACCCTCTACAGCTCTGGATGGTGGAATTCTAGAAGAGGCATGGACAGGTAAAAAAGTAGATCTCTCATATCTCAAAGTTTTTGGTAGTGAAGCCTTTGTGCACATAGATAAGGAAAATAGAAAGAAGCTTGATCCTAAGTCTATGAGGTGCACGTTTATTGGCTATGGCTCAGATGATTTTGGTTTCAGATTTTGGAATCTAGGAACTAACAAGGTAATCAAGAGCTGTGATGTTGTTTTCAATGAAAGAGTGATGTACAGTGATCAGATAAGGAAGCTGGATCAATCTGGGCAGAGCAATAGTGAATTGGACGAAGTTATGGTCTAAAATGAGCTCGTAGGAAAAAGAAATAATCACTTGCAGGAAAACACAGAGACCGACGTCGACAGGTTAGGAACCGGCGTCAACAGTACAAAAATTGATGTTGGTCATACAGAGACCGACGTCGGCAGACCAGGCACCGATGTTGGCTAGGAAGAACCGGCGTCGGCCAGTAACAGGTCTGCAGGTGGCCGAGGTCGGTCACTGTCAGAAAATTTGGGTGGACAGATTGTTGAGAATGAGTCCAAGACACCCACCAGGACGTCTGAAAGGGTAAGTAAGCCTCCAATTAGATATTCTCCTTCCTTATATTATTTATTGCTAACCAATGGTGGAGAACCAGAGAGTTTTGAAGAAGCATTACAGGTGGAGTCCAGGAGTAAGTGGGAGCGTGGCATGGTTGAGGAGATGGAGTCCTTAAGAGAGAACCAAACATGGGATTTGGTTGAATTGCCAGCTGGTAAGAGAACACTGAAGAACAGATGGACCTACAGGTTAAAGGAAAGTGAGGATGGACAGATGAGATACAAGGCCAGATTAGTAGTGAAAGGATTTGCACAGAGACTAGGTATTGACTTTGGTGAATTTTTTTCTCCAGTTGTTAAAATGACTTCAATAAGGGTTATATTGTCTTTGGTTGCTTTTGAGGATTTACATCTCGAGCAGCTAGATGTTAAGACAACATTTCTTCATGGAGATTTGGATGAGGAAATCTATATGGAACAGCCAGAAGGATTCGAGGTCAAGGGTAAGGAGAAGTTTGTGTGCAGGTTAAAGAAAAGGTTGTATGGCCTCAAGCAAGCTCCAAGGCAATGGTACTTGAAATTTGATAGGTTTATGACTGAGCATGGCTACAGTAGGTGTCAATTAGACCATTGTGTGTATTTCAAGAGATTTGATAATGGTAGATATATTATTCTATTGTTGTATGTAGATGACATGCTGGTTGCAGGGTCTCACATGCAGGATATCTCTGAGCTTAAGGAGAAGTTAGCTCAAACATTTGCTATGAAGGATTTGGGAGCAGTGAAGAAGATCCTTGGCATGAGCATTAGGAGAGACAGGAAAAATCACAGGTTGATATTGTCTCAAGAAGATTATGTGAACAAGGTGTTGGAGAGGTTTAATATGCAAGATGCAAAACTGGTAAGTACACCTATGGCTGGACATTTGAAGTTAAGTAAAGAACAATGTTCCAATTCACATGATGAGGTAGAGTACATGAGTAAGGTTCCATATTCTTCCGCAGTAGGAAGTTTGATGTATGCAATGGTGTGTACTAGACCGGATATTGCCCAAGCAGTGGGAGTAGTAAGTAAGTATATGGCCAATCCAGGTAAGGAACATTGGAAAGCAGTTCAATGGATCCTTAGATATCTGAGAGGAACCAGCAGCAAGCATTTGTGCTATGGAGGTTCAAATACTTCTCTACATGGTTATGTAGATTCAGATATGGCAGGGGATTTGGATGGCAGGAGGAGCACCACAGGCTATGTTTTTACTGTAGGTGGAACAGTGGTTAGTTAGATATCTAAGTTGTAGAAGGTTGTTGCCTTGTCAACTACAGAAGCAGAATATATTGCAGCTACAGAAGCTAGCAAGGAGATGATATGGATGACACGGTTCATGGAAGAGCTTGGAAGGGAGCATGAGAGTTGTAGATTATATAGTGACAGTCAGAGTGCAATCCATTTGGCCAAGAATTCAGCCTTTCATTCAAGAACCAAGCACATACAGCTAAGGTACCACTTCATACGGCAGGTATTGGAAGATGGTGAGTTGAAGCTGGAGAAGATCCATACAGACAAGAATCCTGCTGATATACTAACAAAGCCAGTTACGAAGGAGAAGTTGAATCTTCATTCAACTTCTATTGGTCTTCATGATTGAGTTGAAGATGGAGGAGCTAGAAGATGTTGCTGTACAGGTTGGTGCAGCTGGTTTATCTCCAAGTGGGAGATTGTTAGGGTGTGGAGCTAAAAGCTTCACCAAGGAGCATACTAAAACAGGTTCGGGTCTACACAGATGCCGGCATCGATCAGGAGTGACTGACGTCGGTCAGTAGCAGTTGCAGAGGCGCTGACGTTGATAGTAGGGTCGGCCGACGACGGTCACAGGCGAACAGGTAGGAACTGACGTCGGTTACCTGTGTGTCCAGAAAGTGATTTCCGAGGACAGAAGCGAGTGTTTGCATGATGAGTTTGAGTTGTAGTCTCAAGCTCGTGTCTCTATTATTAGCAATATTATTTTTAGAGCCCTTGTTGAAGAGGCTTAACTGTTTGTTGTAAGAGCATGCTCAAGTTTCCTATTTCTATATGTAGGAAAGATCTTCTTAGCTTAGTGTAGTAGAAGAGTGTAGAACTGTAATAGTAGAACATTGTGAATGTTTGAAGGAGAGTACAGAGTTGCATCAATCCAGGTTGTTGGATTTGAGTGTACTTGAGAGAGAGCTCTTGAGGAATAGAGATCTAGTGAGAGATCTTGTGTGCATCTGAGAGAGGTGTGGAAGAAAGAAGTTTCTTCATTGTATTCCTATTGTAAAGAGTTTCAATACAAGTTTTCAGGGTGTTTCCTTGTATATCTTGTTCTGTGCTATTTATCATTTTAGTTACTTATCTATCTGATTTATTTCCACATTTATTGCTTTCACAATTGTAATCTATTGTTGGTTTGATCCCCCAACACTCAACACAAAATATATTTATACTTGGATCTCTACATTCCATTACAAATTAACAAGGTAGGTATCAAATGGGTTTTAGTTGAAAATGGATCAGGATTGAACAATTGAAATATCTATTTTCTTTGAATTTTTAATATACATGCTAAGGATTTGGATCCTTTTGATATGAAAATCTAAGGGTTTGATAGTATTCCAAGCAAAGTCTTGGGTCAAATCACAATAAACCTTACATTGGGGCCTATAATGCTACCAACAACATGTTAAGTTATGCCTAATGATACTAATTACAATATCTTGCTTGGAAGACCATGGATTCATGATATGCACATAATTCCATCCACTTAGCATGCATGTTTGAAGTTTATCTAAAAAGGTCATATATACACTTGTCCTATGGATAAAAAACCATTCAAATATTTTCAACATACATAGTCTTCAAAAAATTATATTCCTCACATGTATTTTAATACAATACCACTCTAGTATACTATTCATAACTAATGTATCACTCCCCTATATACTTCCATAACATAGGATAATAAGTTCACTTCTCCTTTTACATCAAGATACTTCCAAAAAATGGGTTATACAGGATAGGTCCTTGGCAAATATGAGCAGGAAATCCTTAATCCCATTGAAACATATGATGAATAGGGTAGACAAGGACTTGAATATAAATATAAAACATCTAATGCTAAGTCCTCTCATTATACTTATCATCATATTATTTTTTCCACCTATTCCATAGGAAGATGATACAGTAAACCATGTTTCTACAATGTCAATTGCTTTCCCTTATCTTATTGATGATACAACTTTTCTAAATCTACCTAATTTCATTAAATTTGCTAATAATGAGGCTCTCTTAGAATTCCTATGGGTATATGAGGATCTCCCTTACTTCTATAATAAGAACATGTTTCTTCATTATAAAAATGCCTAGGCATACTTTGGTGAGCATTTAGATGATTCATATGATATTTTACCTGACACGTGTGATATTATCCCTACAACACCATACACTATGGATCGATCTATGTTACTTAACAAAGAGTCAATAAAATTCAATTATAACACAAATACCAATCCTCATACCATACTATTGGATACCACCTTATATAAAGAAGAAGATATAGACATTCATCACATTTTAAAATATTTTCTTGAAGTTTTCACTTGGGCTTATTTTGATATGCCTAGCATTGATCCCCCAATCACAATACACATGCTTTTATTCTATCTTGATGCTAATCTGGTTAAATAAAAAATTCAAAAAAATACCCCAAAGTTGATATTTTAGTCAAAGATGAGATCCAATGTTTCCTAAATGTCAGTTTCATTCGAATAGTTGCTCATCCCCAATGGGTTGTTAAGATTGTCCTTATTATAAAACCTAATGGACAAATCCAATTTGTTGTGATTTTAGAGACCTAAAGAAATCATGTCCTAAGGATGACTTTCCTCTACCCAACATCGATATGATATTTGAATCCATAGCAGGCTACAAATTTCTCTCCTTTATTGATGACTTTGACAATTATAATCAAATTAAGAATGCTGATAATACCAAGAAAAACTTCTTTTATCACACCATGGGGCACTTTATGCTATATAGTCATGCCTTTTGGATTAAAAAATGCATACATAACATACCAAAAAATAATGACACATATATTTCATGATCTCATTCATTAAATAGTCAAAGATTATGTCTATGATCTGCTTGGAAAATGAAAATAATGACAATACTATGCCATAGATTTACGATAGATTTTTGAAAGACTAAGGAAATACAATATACAATCCAATCCCAAGAAATACATCTTCGGGGTTTCATCAAGTAAACTATTGGGATTTATAATATATCAACATGGTATAGAGGTTGACCCCAATAAAATCAAAATAATACGGGACATGCCTCCTACCAATTTAAAGCAACTTCGCTCCTTACAAGACAAGATTTAGAAAATACACTGATTTGTATCATACCTCATAGATAAGACTCAATAATTCACTAGATTACTTAAAAATGATATGAAATTTGAATGGGACATCACATGTCAAGAAATCTTTGACACAATCAAATAATACCTTTTGAACCCACTTGTCTTGGTACCACCAACAACTAACAAGCTAGTTTTACTTTACCTCTCAACAATAGATCATGCACTCAATGCACTTTTAGCACAACACAATGATCAACATAAAGAGCAAGATATTTACTACAACAGTCATACACTTATTTACTACAAATGAAATTATCCAAAAAGAGAAAAAAATTGTTTGGTAATTGCATTTGCTACTCAAAAGATTTGGCACTATATGATTAATAATGAGACACAAGTCATTACAAATGTTGATCCTTTATATTTCTTCATGTCAAAATCGCATCTCTCAGGCCATATTGAAAAATGGCAAATGTTACTCCTAGAATTCAACCATAAGATCATCTTACAAAAATTAGTAGAATGCCAGATAATTGTGGATCAATTGGATGTAGCCCCATTATTGGACATATATCCTATGAATGATGATTTCAAGGATGATTTCACAATATATTATGCCATTTATGATACATGGATAATGTACTATGATGGTTCTATATGTGCATCTAGTGCTAGAACTAGAATTATTTTCATCGACCCACTTGGGCACACAGTACCTCTCACTTATCGACTTAATTTTTATGTACCAACAACATCACATAATACAAATCTCTTATCTTAGGCCTTCAATAAACTTAGGCTCTCCATATCAAATCAATCAAAGTTTATGGGGATTCAATTAATTATCAATTACGTTAAAAATCTAAACCAAAGAAGAATGCCTCATTCATATAAGAATATGTTTCAATGTTTATAGGCTTAGTTTGAAAACTTCTCTATTGAAAACATTCTACATTAAGATAATCATCTTGCCAATACAATGACTAGTGCAACATTATTTATCCCAATTGACATAAATGAAGACCTGATTATCTTCACTATAAAATGATTACAATCTACATCAGTGTCCCATGTAGATTTCATATCTCTAATGGTTCTAGTTACCACACACAACACAATAACATCTAAATGGTTCTCGAGTATATACAATTTTTTACATAAATATATCACACTAGATACTTTCACAAGAAATGAAAATCATAAACTACTATGAAAATCCATCTGATATGTCATTATTGATAGGGACTTATTCAAAATATATTTTTAAGGATACTTATTTTGATGTGTAACAACCAAGGAAGCTATGTTGGCTATTAGGCAGGTGCATGATAGTGAATTTGGTGGTCATTTTAGTGATAAAGTGATGTCACATAAATTACTTAGACAAGGTTACTATTATCCAACCATGGAATAATAATGCCAAGAATACACCAAGTTATTCAATAAATGACAATGCCATGAAAATATACACCATGTCCCTTCACAATAACTACAATCCATAGTATCCCCAAGGCCATTCATGCAATGGGGTTTTGACCTAATTGGTAAGATAAATCCAAAATTAGTAGGAGGTCACAAATTCATTATCAAAACTACATAATACTTTAAAAAATGTGTCGATGCCATTCCACTACAATCTACAAAGGGAGAAGATATATGCCATTTTATCATGACCAACATTATTTCCCACTTCGACTTCCTAGTGGCTATCATCATAGACAATGAAAGTTCTTTCAAGGATAAAATAGTGAATAAATTTTGCACTAACTATAAAATCCATCACACGTTCTCTACTTCATACTACCCATAGAGAAATGGTAAAGAAAAAGCAATAAACAAGAAAATTAATAGTATTCTCATTAAAACAGTCACCAAATTTTATAAAGATTGGCATAATCAGATCATCTATATAATATGGGATTACCACACTAGTTTTCATACATTGAAAGGAGATACTCCTTATTCACTAGTATATGGCATAAAATTAGTTATCCCATTAGAGTGAGAAATCCCATCCTTATGGGTATTCTTAAAAGGGCTCATCACAGATGATCAATAGAGATAGAGACATCTCCATGAACTATAATAGTTGGATCACATGTGCATTCAAGTCATAGATCATCTCAGGGCATATCAAAAATGAATACAACAAACCTATAATAACTGTGTTAGCAGTAGGTAATTTGAAGTCAACTATCTAGTTTTAAAATAAAATCTCAAAAACATCAATGCCAAAGAAGAGAACAAAGGAAAATTCAAATTGAATTGGATTGACTCGTACTTAATCACATAAAAGCTTATCCCAAAAGTATGCTATCTAGCTTCACTTGATGGCAAGGCAATCAAAAACCCACTGAACATCATGCATCAAAGGAGATTTGCATATAAACTCAAAAAATATTTTAATATTTATTGTAAATAACTTATATCCATAAAATATAAAAATAAAATATAAAAAAAAACACAAAAACATTCAAATATTTACTCAGAAAACACAAAATTATAGATTGTATGCTTTACCATGTTTACACTTCTTATATTTGCTAGACACTACATATGCTATCTATCTTAGTATAGTAGGTTTTATTATACATATATGATTCACTTGTTCTTAGCGAGTGATTGTAGATTATTACATGACTCAGGTCCACTACATTGATCTAGATTTTATATCATCTACCCACTGGGAGTATATACACTAATACATAGGTTCTTCATTTGACACATTCACTATTTGGGGCACCCTATACATATTTTTGATTACCAGGTTCCATATTTCTATACTCTACATCATATATTTAGCATTTTTATATCTTAATATTGATCATGCTACACTTAATTTTTTTTGGGATATTAGTACTTAAACTCAATATATGTACATCTTAGCTCTTATACATATCTATATTACATGTTCATGCATACTTTCATTTCTATCTTTCCTAGTTTAGACTTGATTGTGTCTCTATGCTTCTTCTATTTTAGGGCATTTGAATATGCCATTGCTCTTTGGATCTACACCACTTCTTTTCATAGTATGTATGCTTTGGACATGTGCCCATGTCCATATATGTGCTTTCTTGATTATGTATGTAAACATTTGAACATGTCCTTATATGTGGCTCTAAGCCAAATTGCTTATTACTTACATATGAAGACATTTGAACATGTCCTTGTATGTATTATTTTCTCAAATTTAGTGACATGTGACCATGTCCCTTGTATTGTGGTCCGTTAGGCTACTTTACATGCCTCATGGGTGTTGTATGCATGTTTTATTGTATATGTCATGGACATGAAACTTACCTCTTACTTGTTAAACACTCCAATTTTAGATGCCATGAGGGATCTTATATATCTCCCCTTCCTAGTTGGGTATTGTGAGGATATCATGCCCCATCCTCTAGGTAGTTACTTAGTTATTTACTCAAATTTGTTGTTACATATATTGTTATATGTATCTTGATAGCCTTGTGAAATTTAGACATAATGTACATCACACATTACAAACTTATGCTTAGATTATCTTACATTTTAATGTTATGTATGCACATTATATTGGATTATTATGTAGATATCATATATGCTCTAGCTAACACACATCTTGTAAAGATTTTTATTTTTATAGTTTTTGTATAGGTTCAATAACTCCCCTTAAAGAGGGGGCATTCATAGGGGTTTGTCATAGAGATCAGGCACCCATAATGCACTCACAGTACATTTTTTAGCATACAAGGTTAAATTACAGAAGTCAGACTTAGGTAAATAAAGTTAGAAAATAATGATATAGAGATCAATATAATTACACATAAATCAAAGCAATAGGACATTAGCACCTAAATTAGGACACTAGCACCACATGGTGATACTATACAATATATGACACTATTATCCAATAGCCTCAATTTCAAAAAACTCTAGGTTAGCTAAAAAATTACCACATGTACAATCTAGGTTTACATAGGTTCAATTACAAATTTACTAATTTTACTCAAATTAGCTCAGATTCATACCAATTTTCTTAGATTGGGGGTATCATGCATGACATGACCATTACCATTTATAGTTTAGATACTTAGATAAAGATTATTACAACTCAATCCATAATCCATATGCTTAGATATCAGATTCGAGGGTGTGTGCATGACCCATTATTTTTGTATACTCACTTACACACTAGTTGATCAAATGGAATGACAAATTTCATGACATTCTCTACACTACATACATATAACATCATATTCCATGTTATACATTAGTTTCATGCCTTAATCCATCTATATTGGTTAACATTCCTAAGTGGCTTGGAGCTGCCTAATATACTTAGTGGCCATAGAGCTGACATTTATAATTAAACATTTCTAGTTACGTCAGGTAGTTTCAATTTTAGAAGCTTTTACTACACATGGGTAGGCAATGATGGAGTCATAGTCTACTTGAGTTATTGATCCACTTACATGAGATAATTAAACACACCATAAGTCCAATCCAAGCTATTCACAAGTCATGATCCAACAAGTTGGGGTGGGAAATGATGGAGTCAAAACCAGATTGAGTTTTTGAGCCACCCACACATGAGGATTGAGCAAGACATCAAATCAATCTAATCTATACACTGATTGATCACTATATACATACACACACAAAATTTATCACTAAGTTTATGCAGTGGTTTGCATACACAATGAGGTGTATTCATTCCTTTCCTCTCTCTTATCCTTTTACTCAATTTTAATTAGTTTTAATTATTTACTCAATTTTGTCTTTACTTTTGATATATTTTAAGTAAGGATTGATCTATGCATGTTTCATTTTTAGGACACGTAATGGATCATGCTTCACATACTCAGAACCAACTTCATGAGATTCACCTCTTAGGTAAGTCTAGTTATGCTTCTTTTTCATTTATCCTAGTCATTTCACTTTGTTGCATTTATAGAATAGGGGGAATGTAATCACCTAAAAGTGACACTTGAGTGATAAGAGTGTTACTTGAGACCACCTATCCCTAGCTTAGCCCTAGCATTATCCTAGATCTTATTATCACACTTATCCAACCTTTGTGTGGGTCACATGTGTCCCTAGTCATCCCTAAAGTAGTCACAAACCCTCATTCTTGTATCTTGGCCCTTTGTGCCTAGTGTTCTACCACTTGGACACTAGCACCATAATAGGGATAGTAATGCCACCTAGTGCTAGTGTCCCAAGAATGGTGTTACTATCCTTTCCCTCATCTTTTCACAAATGGATATATTTTCCAATCTTAGACCTCATAGGGTTAGCCTAGACCATTTTTAGCACCCATGCAAGCAAAAAAATAGTATAAATACATGAATTTTATCTCTCTAATCACTATATGGAAATAAGATGCAAAATATATATGCAAATTTAGAATAAGTTGTGTACATATAAGGTTATCAATCCCTATTCTACCCTACTTCTACATACTACCATCTACAACATTCCTAATCTCAGATTACTTAGATTTACAGTCTCAAGTGCATTCAACGCACTCAAGTCAACTATCATATTAGTTTCACTTGCATTTGCACTAGAACTTAGGTAAGGAAAACTACATCGAGCTTGATCCCTCTTAGAAGTATTGGTATATAGGCAACTTTCATCATAACAAGGTGTTGAGGATGTCCAACCTATCACACTAACAAACACACTTTTCAACTTGTATCAACTAGATGTGCTAACAACATGGAGGATTAGCTTTTTATCATAAAATTATTCAAAATAAGTAATCTAAAAGGTTTTAGAAATCATGCACGTAAGAGAAAACCTTATAGATCTAGACATAAGTGCACCTAAAATCTTAGGATAGTCCTATGTAGAAGACACTATAGATAAAATAGGGACAATAGTGCCACATGTTACTGCTAAAAAATTAGGGTGATAGTGTCTAGGAGGGGTTTTGATACTTGGATCCTTTTATCAACACTTAGATTAGTCTCTCCTCAGTTTTAAGCTTGTAGATAATCCATCCAAGTCATTTTATAGCTAAGTTCTTATTTGTATTATTTATTTCTTTTTTTAGAAAGGCCAAAATATGTCAATTCTGTAACAAATTGGTGTTGGTTTTTATTTCATATTTCTGTCCTTATTTACTATACTCAATTCTTTAACAAACTAGGATTTACATTCACTACATCCTAAAAGGTTCAAACACAAGTTTTAGAGATTTTAGAATGGTTCAAATATAATTTTGAGAAAGATATTTATATATTTTAGACAATTTTTTTGGGCATGTAACATGCATGTATACTTAATTTATAGAGACATCTATTACAAGTCTTAAAATATTCATAGATTCAAACATATTTGGGGGCATATGTAATGTATATATACAAGTTTTAGTATCCTTAGATGTCGTTAAATTTTTCCTCTCAATAACCTTGGCATTACTCTATGAGCCCAATATATGGTTCACACCTTTCATCTTAGGGTTGCACAATTAGTGAAAAATAGTATGGTTGAGATTCACCACCCTCAAAGGTCTTGATACTAATGAATCATGTGAGTTGGATTTTTTTTTTCACAACCCATTTCTTCACCTTAGTTACACAAATTGAGACTTTATCAACCCCAATTATACAAAGGGTTCAAAAAGAGCAACCACTCTCCATGTACTTTAAATAAAAATTACAATTCTCCAATGCTTCAATAAGGAAACATCACCTCCAACAAGTTACAAGGAAATATAATTCACCTAGTTACATGTGTATTCCTTTATTTATTTGAAGTTTAAAGGTTTACTTAATTCATTTCAACTTTTTCATTTCATGGACACTTATTTCTTATGTTTTACCCTAATTTTGATTAATGGTTTAGATTAATCTAATTAAGATATAACTTTGTAATAGAATTAAAATCAACAAATATGGAATTAAAACATACATTTAAATTTAAATTATTGGCTATTGATTGTTTTAATTTGATAAGGGCATATGATAAATATGGAAATTAATAAAGCTATCATGATAATTAACTTTTTTAGTCGACTATTTGATTGTGACTTTGTTCTAAAAATGGAAATCAAGTATAAGCATGCCTCTAGTTTTCTCAATTTAGGAATTGATCTATTACCTAAACTAAATCAGTTATACTAGATCATGTTAATATCACCAATAGATACTAACATATTGGTTGGTATTGGCCTACATGAAAGTGCAACACAATAATTGCATGGTTACATGTGACTATCTTTTCTTGATATGTATTTGAAATCCTAAATCCTGGTGATGCATGCAGATATAAAAATAGAATTATTTGTCATAAAAACCTCCATGTGACTTTAGGGATATAAACATAAAAAAATTATGTAATTATAATGGGTAAGCTATCCCTAAACACCCTTACCTGATGATTTATCACTACCTATAAATCTAATACTCGAAGAAGGGAAATCAAGCCACACATAGTTCTCCCACCCAACATGATTGTGAATTGTACTCCTTTGATATGAGTACACAACTAATGATTAGTTTTGGTACTTGAAAATGATTTATTTAACCTAGATTTTGAGTGATTTAGATTTGAATTATGATTGCTTGTAGCTATAGGTATGCAAATTGGGAAGTATAGTGTATATTTTCTCAAATTTTAATAGTGCATATATGTATCACAGATGAGTTCCATAATATTTTGAATGAGACCTTATTATATATATATATATATATATATATATATATATATATTTATATATATTAATAATTCTTCATGTAACCACCATGCTAAGATTATAGGTTGCCCCTAACAATGGGTTTGATTTTAAAAAATAGTCATTTCTAGGTTCAAGATGTTTCCTAACAAGTACATGCCATTATTGACTAGTGATAATGATTATAACCATCATAACTAACCCATGTATAAGTGGACTAATGTAAGAGTATATAGATGTATATATATGATATTTATAAGATTTGAAAGAAACAGTGAGGTTCTTATAGGTGCATAATAGCAAAAATAAAGGGTTAACTCATAAGATAAAATACAAGTTTAAGAGGATGGTGAACTATGACCTTGCTTGGGTGTTCGAGTCATGTGGTAAATATGTGTCAATATTGTCATTTTAAAGTAATAAAAACTATATTTTAGTATCTAAAAATTCCCATTTTTATTATATTAATTTTATTGATAGTATAAAAAAATAAAATATACTTGAGTGTGTATTTGCCTTTTGGAAGATGACTCCAAATGTATATATTTTCTCCATGTAACCTACAATGATAATGAAGTGGTGAATGCCCATATGTGAAATCTGAAATTTAAAACTAATATATCAAGGGTTATATTATACCTATGTGTTTTTAAAATACATGTTTCCCTTTCAACTTATTGGAGATGAAGCTTCATTTTTGAAACATTAAAGATGATGTAAGAAAAAAATTTAGAGAGAACCATGCTGTTAGGTTCAACTCAAAAATAAAACTCTACATAGGTAAATGAGAGAATTGATCATGAAAGGTTTACAAAAAATTAATCAACCACTATGGATGGATTATAGATTGAAATGTAATGTTTTATATATTTAATTAAGTTTTATCCATGTAAAAAAAATATCATGATTACAAAGGAACGAATAATGTTCATTTCCCCATCATGTACGCATGTTTGATAAGTGTGAAGCAAAATGACAACAATTTTATTTTTATATTCAATTATAAATTTGATGTTGTATATATGTGAATGAATAAAGATAATTAACCTTGAATATATATACTAAATTTATGAAATTTTATCCCAAATTTATATGAATTTCAAATTTTAAAAATTTGTTCATATAAATTATTGTGCATATTCCCATGCATATGCACTAAAGTGTGTATGAATTTGTGCTCAAGTGTCTATAAATTAAATTTAAATTCATAATATATTCCATTTTACTTTTTAATAATGTGAAATTTTCTATCAGGTACCTAAAATAATCTAATAAATGAACTATCTGAATCTTTGAAATGTGTACTATGTTTTAATTTTCTACTCATGGAAACTTATGTCTTTGATACAAGCCCACTATAATTCCCCCTTTTGAGATGATGAATGTATCCTAAATCAGTCATCTCAAAATAATAATAAATTGTACCATATCATGTATAAACATAGGATCATTTAATATCATTTGACCTTGCAAAGAGTATGTTAATATAGTAATGTATGTATCAATCAAGACATGTATGTGAAATATTTAATGTAGGGCATGTAGGTGTCATGTCTAGATAGATATGCCAATGAATCATGTAGTATAATTAATTTTGAATAAAACTATGCAACAATAGTGGAATGGTATAGATCATGACACCCCTCAATATCAACAAACACAAGTGATAGTTATCACACATAGGTTGAAGTCCACATACAAGGGACATAAGATGTCACCACAAATAAGAAAAAAGGCCACATAAAGGAGGAAATAAAAATATAAAATAAAGGGAAATCAATGATGCCACATCAAGATATCCCAAGGGTTACACATAATAGTAACACATAAAGTGATCTATCATGTAAAAGAGTAACATCAATGGAACATAGGACAAGTAGATTTTCAAAACCATCCATATGTATCAGTGTCACATCATATTAAAATGGAATATCATATGCCATTATGTAATAAATGAGTAAATTTAAAGGAATGTGAAATAAATATAAGTGGTTCAACATTATACAAAGGTCATATAAATATATAAGCTATGATAATGAAACCTATGGAACAAGATTCCCCTAGTATGGACATGAACACTAGGTAGAGGGAAAACTAACATCTATATGTCCACATCTAATTTGTATGTCCCACATAATACTCATATATCATTAAATGTTAGTATGTATATAAATAATATGACATATACCAATCATGTGATAATAAACATAACTAAAAATTTAAAATAGCCATCATGTCATGCTTGGGTCTTGATTTTGGATTTTTAAATATTCAATTTTTTTTGTTTATTTTTAGTTTTTTTAAATCTTTTTAGAATATTTTAAACTTTTATAAACTTAACCAATGATTCACTCAAGGGGATAAACATGGTAATTTATTTTATTAAGTGGAGGAAGGATTTTATAGTGGATAAGATGTATCAACTAGGGATCGATCAAAATATTATATAGATTAATTTGGTGTATCATGTCTATCTTGATAAATGCTTGTGGAACTTGGGGTATTATGAATGGATATAAAATTCCAAGGACCTTGTAATATCTTTGTGTAATAGGATAGTATATCATTTCTTGTGTTCATTGTGGAAAACACAAACTTCCTGTGATAGTAACTAAGTATATTATATAGAAGATGTTTTCTTTATGATATCTAAGTAACTCTTCAATGTACTCAATGTGGAATAATTTGTTGTATAAATGGATATTTTATATGTGTAATAGTCAAATTTTTATGTAAATATTTACTATGTGTACTATCCATATCTAAATAATGATTTTGAATATGTGTATCAACCAATCATAGTGGTGGTGGGAGTGGAGGAGGAGATATCACTGACTGAATATGATGTGCATACTATTCTCCTATAAATTTAACCACTTTGTTGTAGTATATGTGTTTTAGGCATTGGTGTATTATGTATGGAATTACATGAAGTATCTAGTTTCATGGGTGTCCTAACAACATGTTGAAGACCCATTACTTACATTACTATGAATCACATGGTTAATATGGTTGATCCCACTTAAAGAGGTAGTACTATGTGTAATTTTGGATGCTCAATATTGATATTACCACCCAATGGGTAATAAGAAGTTATTACATTATTATTAAGGAAATTTATGGTCCTTTTGTGGAACAAATTGAATGAATTTATTTTTATATTGTTGTTGTGATATACTATTGAATTTCAATTTGATTTACACATTATTGATTCATTTTTGATATTCATATTGTTTTGGATGTGGAAGTCATCATGTGTACATTATATTGTGATTTATCTTTTACAACTTTGCCTTATCTTTTGAAAAATTTCATTATCAAAGTTCCTTTCTTGTTAAATGTTGAATAACCATTGATTCCACAATGAGAATATATTGGGATAGATTAGTCATAGTAGAATGTGAATTATAATAATATCTTATCCTAAAAAAATCATTTGCAAAATTTTAGTGAACCATTAGATCCTTTGTATTAATCTTGTGGGTAATCTTGGTTTTCATTGAATTAGTAGTATAAATATATGGAGAAGGGGCTCTTATTGACCGAATTCCAACTTTTCAAATTCAATAACCCCTCTATCCTTAAGTTATGTAATATTTTTTCATAATGTATAAAAATTAGTGTCCCAATGTCCATTAATAACATGATAAATACAAAATGGTTTCCATTTGATTTACTCAATATGACAAGGAGGATGATAATAGTTATGAGCCAAAGTGAGTATCTTATTATCCAATAATGTTTGTATAATATCATGTGGTCTATCTATAAAACTATGGAATCTAAATCATTTTCAATTATTGAAAGTAGCTCATTCCCTTTGTGTACCATTTTGTAAATTGATTATTTTCCTTTATTGAGAGTCATACCATGACTTTACCTGATTTTAATATGTGCCTTAGAGCTGGAATAGTTATTTTACTTTTTTTTGTGGATCTTCCTTTTTAGATTAATGTCTTAATGTGCCTTCTTTGGATTTCAATTTGGTGTCAGCTTCTTTTCTCATGTGATATTTATATAGAAAAGATCTTGAAATTAATCAAAAGTGTCATAAATAAACTAAAATATAAGAGGATAAATGAGGCATCTAAAAAATAAGTATTATGTTTCCAAATTTGTTGGTTGATATATCAATTGGTATATACAAGTATCAAATCACAGAATGCAATAAAAATATGGGTCTCATTCTCCTTGATGGAGAGAAGGAAAGAATTAGTATGTAATTATACATCCCTTATTCTAAATGTGTCACGTTAAAAATGTTTATTATAACTCAAGATAGGAGTGTAAAGTACCAATAGGCAAAGAGTACAACTAATCCAAAGATTTTCCAATTAAACATTTTCAAAACACTTTTAATAAAATATGACTACCATCATATATGTCCATAGAAGTATTGAATATCTAAGATGCAGACAAGGATCAATAATTTTATAAAACATTTGAAATTTAGGAATGAGGAAGTTATGAGGTAATGGTTCATTTAGAATATTTCACACAACTGGATTCCCACATATAGCATTAGAATCAACCAAAGCATGTTAATCTTTGATTTATAGGGTTAGATGACTAATTTTATGTTACAAAACACCCAAAACATGAAATAATGAGATGAATTATTTTAAATTCATGCTAAAATATTTAAGAGGTTCATTCAATGGTTAAATCTTGTTATTTTAAGTTGACATGGGTAAACTGTTATGATTGGGTGAAGGAGGTTTAGGTAAAATAATTTGTATACTAGGCATGTGTTGAGAAAGGTTATCACACTCATTTTTAACATCATATTACATATATTAACATTGTAACTATTTGTCATTGAATATTATTAGAATTTCATCATAGTTACTCTGCATAAATGGTTCATTTGGAGAGATATTTTTACATTGAATTTAAAGAGAAGGTAAAGAATCATCACATGTGTTTATATCATTTAGTATTTATAAAGATAAAATTGAATTAACTATCCTTTTCCATTTCTAAAGAGAGACAATGAATTTCACTTTATACACATTTATTTGTCATATCTAAAGAAAGAAAGGAACTTCAAATTCTTTTTCCCTTTATAGATAGAGATAAGGAATTTCATGTTCCTTTGCCATTATAGAGAGAGGGGAGTTTCACATTAATCACATTATTTTTCCATTTCTACTCAAGGTTGATTCTTTTGGTTTTATAAATATTAATGAGATGAAATAATGTGTATTTTTTTAGATATAACTAAGGTGTATTAGGAAGGGCATATTTAATTATTAATTCATAAAGTATGCTATAAACATGCATATGGTCATTAGTATCTACCTTATTTTTTCTATTGAATGATTTGAAGAAGATGACATAGAGGAAGGAAGAGAGGAAGGTTCTTTTGTTTCTTTATTAGTGGATTCATTTTCTTGTTAATTGAAGTCTTCACTGTCATACCAAATCTCTTATTTTTCATAATAATAATAATAATAATAATAATAATAATAATAATAATAATAATAATAATAATAGTAGTATCATTCACTATTGTATGTTTCATGCATTTAATTTGCATATTAACCATGCATATTTGGCTATATGCATTCATTATCATAAGTATAAGGAATGATGTTTTGATAAAATATGACGTCCATAGGATGATGGTCACTAGGTGTTTTTGACTTATTATTCTTTTTTTATTTATTAGGCATTAAAAAATCTATTGTAGTATAAACAAGAACTAATCTAGATTAGTGAACAAGAATGGAGGTAATAAATAACCAACCATTATAACAAATCCATGAGGAAATTTTGGAATCCAAAAGAGGTTTTTGATATAAAAAATAATATGTAGATGAAACCAAAAAAATAGTTTGAAAATAGGTACATAGTTTGTCCTTTAGGCCAAATTTACCAAAAATATTAAATTTCAAATTTAGAATTTTTTTGTATAATATTATGACGAATAAAAACATGTTTTCCATCTACTTAGTATGAATAGAAAAATCATTGGAGAATTTGAAAACTAGTTTTGTTTTGATCCAAATATAAGTCAATCAAAGATTAAATTTAATTAATAAAACCCTAAAATGAGAATGAGTTTGAAACCCTATGCAAAAGGATATTTTTTCCCTTTTTAATAGAGGGGAAGGGAAAATAAAAAATAAATTCCTAAGACTAAAATTTGAAACCCTAAGGGAAATCTTAGGGCTTTGCATTATTTTATGTGTATGAGTTCACTAATATAATTTACCCTAATTTTTATTAATGGGTTAGATTAATATAATTAAGATATAACTTTGTTTTTAATATAGTTTATATAAATAGATATGGAATTCAAGCATACATATGAATGCAAATGATTGACCATTGATTCTTTTAATTTGATACGGGCATATGTTTAATATGAAACATACTAAATAAATTATGATACTTAGTTTTTTTGGTTGAATATCTAACTTTGAATATATATTGAAAGTGAAAATTAGGGATAAACATGCCTCTAGTTTGCTCAGTTCAAGAACTAATCTACTAGGTGTGTTGGGTTGATTTCATAGGATCAGGTTAGTATCATTAGTTAATATTGAGTTATTGGTTGGTACTTGTAAAAACCTAAATTATGGCACATTTAGTGTTGTAATTGACTTTTATTATTATTGACACACTAACTCAACCACCACCCTAAATTATAATTCAATCCTAAGGTCCAATAACATTATTTCCCTTTATTTTTGAATAGTTAATTAATTAATATTAATTAATTAATCATGCACACATGATTCCACAAAACTAATTAAAAATACATAATTTTTAGGTCATCAAGCATCCTCCACATTTCTCTCAACCAAGTGTTAAGTAATCCAAATACTTCCTTAGTTTCTTCAACCAATTTTTGAGTCACAATTGGACCTTTCAACTAACACACTGAGTAATCAAATTACATTGACTCATTCATGAAAAAAATTCAAATACCAAATTACCCCTTATTTATTAAACACATGAGGAATTGGCCTCTTTCACTTAGATGATGACTCAAATTTGACCATCCAAAATTAACATAATATAATAAACATGAAATTTTCCCAACTATCCATATTCTCACCTAAATTCTTATAAATTGAAGTTTCATCCTCCATTGTCAAGATATCAAATTTATATCAAAATTACTTTTTGCATCAATTGATAATAAAAAATATTATGTCCTTACATTACTAAGATTCACTTTTCATTTAGAGAATGAATTGAGCATCCACATGCACACTTGAAAGAGTAAATTAGAATCAATCAAAATAAAAGGCATGCACTTTTGTGGGTAAGATGGAAGGTAGTTTGATTATTTTGTATTGTTATTTTATTGTAGTCCTATCTGAGGCTTTAGATTAGTCTTAGAATAGGAAATTAATTATGTATTCATTTCTTAGTTATAACTTCAAATTTATAGTTATCACATTCTAGCATGCCCACTGGGACCATTCTCAAATCTTTCTCATCTTGTATGCTTTTATTTGAGTTTTTGAATTATTTTTGAATTCTATTGAAGTGCATAATAATTTAATCTTGGTCCAAAAAGTTGTTTTTATAATTATAATTTTGAAGTTTTTCTATGTTTTTTGTATGGTTTTTAGATAATGATGGTTTTGTTAAGTAGAAAAATAGTTTTGTTATGGAGAACATCAAAATTTTTATGTAAAACAATGAAATCGCTTTTAGTTAATTTTTGGATTTTGTTTTTAGTTTTATCTTTCTATTTTTAGTCCTTTCTACTTTGTTGTCTTTTTTGAATTTAGTTTTATGCTATTTTTTACCATTTCTATATTTCCTTTTCCTAATTATATCTTTTTTGTAGAATAGAAAAGATGTGAAAAACTTCAATGAATTTTTTATGAACTTCGATGAATTTGCTATGAAATTCAATAAATTTGTTATGAATTTTGATGATTTTATTCTATATTTCGATAGTTTTATTAGTAATAATTTTCTATTTCTATATATTTCTAATATTTTTATTTCTAATTAATGATTGTCTTTTTTTATGTAGTGAATTTATTCTGTTTAACAATGAATTTGTTCTAGATTGTTTTATTTTTGTGTTTTAGTCTTCTTTCTTGCTTTGTTTTTAACTAAATTTCAAGCTTTTAGATTGAAAAAAACATTACATATAAAATACTAATATTTTTGTGTAGGATTGTAAGCCAAATACTTTTAAAAAGTCTAAACCAAACATAATTTTTGCTTTCATCAATTTTTAAATTCAAATTATTTGCTTAATTTATTTAAGTAATTCCCTTTTATAAAAACCTATTTATGTGTGTTATAATAATTTATGTATGCTCTTTCCTCATGATACATTGGTGGAGATTCTAAGAAATAGAAAATCTTATAACTTTTCGTAGCCCAATAATCAAATTAAATTATAGACTTTCCTTGCACTACATTGGTCGTGAATCTTGGAAATTAGAAATAACCTGAGTCTTTTTATTTAATTATTTGTTATTATTTATAGGGGCTCTATCAAATGTGTATTTCACCACCACATGGTATGCTATGTCCCAAGAGGTATGTGAATTTATGATTAGTTGTTTCAATTGAATAAGTGGTTGTGTGTTTTAAGCACACTATGATGTGAGGGGGTTTCATCCTTAAATACTCAAGGTTTCAACATCTACCTCAAATTTTGGGTTTTCTAATGGAAATTTAATGAAATACTATGAATGGAGTGGGAACATAGGGACCAGACCCTTATGTGTAGCCTACTAATAAAATTATTCCACATCCTTGGGCCTCACCATATTGAAAGCTATATATAGGGCACCGCCTAGTTAAACTTGTAGAAGTTGTAAGCCTTAATAATATATTAACCCATGTGAATTGTAGTGTACCTAAGAAGAGAACATCACCTAGGGAAGCTACTCTCAACATACCCTTAAAAATAAGTTTAGTAGGTTATGGGTATGTCACTATCTTCATAGTCAATACTCTAAAATATTACACGGACACTATCCAATGGGAAAACAAGTATATATGAGAGCTCATAAGTCACTCAATTTTAGAGTGGGCCATAATCAAGGATTGGACTAGATGGGGTCAAATGCATGAGGCTGAATTTGTATGGAATAGTGAAATTTGAAGAATAACTAAAAATGAAGAAACTTGTATTCATAACAAATATTTGCATTAACATTCATTAGAAAAAATTTACATAGAAAGGTACATTATAAAGTAAGGAATTAGGTCACATAACAAGGTAATTATCTCAACTCACAATTATAAAATGACATAAAGTACATTTCCCTTAGTGGCATATTATTAACCTAAGTAAGTTAATTAGATTGTGTAGGTAAAACCACATAGTTGTAAAAATCCTACACTAACACCCCTATTTAGGTGTAGCTTATGTGGGTAGAAGAATTGGGTCCTGGCATAAAGGCTTGATAAGGTACCCAAGTACATAGAGATGATCCCCAAAAGGAGGAAGAAGATGAATCTACCCAAACCATAAGCAAAACCTATAAATGAAGATACTTTCTCTTAGAGAAGGGTTTGGTGAATATATCAATAATTTACTCCATTATTTGGATGTATTGAAGATAAATGACTTGCTCATGGATGAGCTCCCAAATGATATGCATGTGAATCTTGATATGCTTGGTTTATTGATGGAGGACCAAATTCTTATAGATTTAGATTGTGAATTGGTTATCATAAAATATGATTGTTGGTCATTAAAACTAGATTCTAAAATTAATGAGAATATATTGAAGCCAAATAGCCTTAGTGGAAACATTAACAACTCCTTTGTATTCCACCTTAGTAGAATATAAAACAATAACATTTTGCTTCTTTATTAACTAACTAATCATATTGAACTAAGAAAGAAACTATACCTTAAAGTAGAATTATGATTCTAAATATTTCTAGACCAATTTGAATATGTATAACCAATCAAGTCAATGTTGATGCCTACTCTATAGTGAATCTTAAAACTATGAGTACCTTGAATGTATTGGAGAATCCACTTAGCTACTTTCTAGTGTATTTCATGTGGTCCCTACATAAATCTAGATACCATGTCCACTCCATATAAAATGTTAGGTCTACTATATGTAAGGTAGATGAGAATGCCAAAACATTATTGATACAAAGTAGCATGAAGCAAATGATATGGATAATCAATCTTAAGCTTCACACAAAATAGAAAAGGAGTTGTAGCTATCTTGCATTCAACTATGTTAAATTATGTAAGTAAATCTAGAGAATACTTGGATTATGTAGTATTGATCTTAGAATTAGACTAAGAAATTTCAATCCTGAGTAAGTAGTACAATAAGCCCAAGTTAGTCATTGAAAACCTATAAGACAAAGTAGTTTTCACTATTGTGATGGTGGATGAAGAACTCCCTATGATCAATAGTTCATCCACGTAGAGAATTAGAATCAATAGTGAATCATCCTACCATAAAATGAAAACATTCAGATTAGAATGACATTTGATGAACCTAATAGAAAGAAAAAAGGAATCCATCTTGGCATACCAAGCTTGAGTAACTTGTTTGAGGCCATAGATAGATTTATGAAGTTTGAAAACTAAAGAGTAATCTTCCACAAATCCTTATAGTTGCTCCATGTATATTTCCTCTTTGAGGTCATCATGAAGAAAGGCAATCTTCACATCCATTTGATAAACATCCCAATGATGTGTTGTGGCAATAGTGAGAGTGATTTGGATTGAGTTCATTTTGGCAACTAGGGTGAACAACTTGGTATAATTAATTCTAGGTACTTGATAAAGACCCTTTGCTAACAAATGTGCTTTGAACCTATCTATAAACCCATATGGTATAATTTTTTTTAGTAGATCTGCCTACATTGAAATTTTTTTCTTCCCTTAGGAAGAGGGACTAAATCCTAGTTATTGTTCATTAGTAAGGAACCATACTCCTTTTCCATAGTACTATCCCACTTAGGAGTGCTTGATGCCTCATGAAATGAATATGGATTGGAATCATATATAATGAATGCATGTGGGGCATCTTGTAATTGTGAATGTGTTTGTCTAGTGTCTAAGGGATATCTAACCCATTGGATAACACTTTATAGTGTCTATCTATCCCAAAGAGAACCAATTATCAGAGAGTTAGGATGACACTAGTCATCCTTTAAAAATATTCTAGGAGGAGGAGATGAATCATCATAATTAATATGATGATCTATAAGAATAATTTGGATCATTAAGAAGCTACTCAGGTGGATCTAAATCATCAAAACTATCATCAAACCATAGTGCATCCAAAGAAGAGGGAGAGGTGTCAAGTATGGAATTCAAAGGACTCTTTTGAAATCAAATAGTTATCTCAATGAAAAAATCATGAATGGTGGGATAGAAAATACTGCATCCCTTGAAACCCTCAGGTTATCCAACAAAGATGTAAGGTTGACTCTAAGGTTCCATTACTTTATGTTTTTTATTTAGAATGTGGGCCATAACAGGAAATCCAAACACTTAGAAGTGCTTTACTATGAGTTTCTAACCATTCAAATCTTCAAAATGAGTGAATAAATTCAAATCTTTATGAATAACATGGTTTTAGATATAACACATAAAGTTAATGGGCTTGATCCAATACTAAAGTGCAAGAGACTTGTAGTGTAACATACAATTGGCCATTTCCTTCAAAGACATGTTCTTGTGCTCTACAATACCAGTCTATTAATGGCTATATGGAACTTTATGTTGTATTTCAATCCCATCTAATATGTATAATTTATAAAAATTATTACTAACATACTCACCGCCATTATCTATGCACAAAATATTGATGGATTTACTAGACTATAAGTGCCTTGAAGTCTTAAAAATTATCAAAGACCTCAAATTTTTCCTTAAGAAAGTACACCCAAGCATGCATAAAAAATTCATCAATGAAAATGAACATGTATTTAGTCATGTTGAATGAAGGTTTTGGAAATGGACCAACAACATCACTATAGACAATCTCCAATATATGTTCAGCCCTCTATGATTTTGCCTTGTCATACTTATCCTCAGGATTATTATAGATTATGGAGTTTTATAAACTCCTTTAGAATACTTGACTAGTAGAATCACTAAAACCATGTCTTAGAACCTGAGTTACTCTAGGTAGTGATAGTTGAGATGAATAAATCACTCATGCCATAATTTACTCACCCCATATGAATGAGTGTGTAGTGTAGTAAAGGATTGATCCAGATTAAAAGGTGATAAAGTATACAATCATGAATGGTAATCTTCTATCCCAAATTTAATAATGGAGTCATTATATACTTCCTTAATATCCACTAAATTGGGTGTGAACTCAATTTTCTTTCCTAAACTGATGTGAGTGATGTAGTAAACAAATAAGATAGTGGTGGATAAAGAGGGAATGCATAGAACAACATGAAATATCCCATAATTCACTTGAATAGATCCTCTCCTACTAAATTTAATAGAATTATCATAAACCAATAATATGGAAAGAATATAACAAGGATCCAAGGATGAGAACATATCCTATGTGAAGCCATGTGGTGTGATGTACCAAAATCAATAACCCATGTGGAAGGTTGGGATGCAAATGTAAAAAGTGATTTGACCTTATATTTGTCATTATTACTATATTTGGCATTAGAAAACTCATATGTTGATGAACTCTAATTGAAATAATTAGGGACACTGATGTTGTACTTCTTAAGCATTTTAGTTAGTTAGTAAATCTTATTCTTCTTGCATTTAGATTCATCATGCCTAGATTTATTATAGCAGCCACATTTGAGTCTCTATTTCTTGGGTTTCCCATCTGAAGCAGAGGACTCTTTTGATGCTTTAAACTTAGCATTGGATTTTTGACCCTTTCTTTACTGTGGGTCCTTCTTGTTCTATTTCTTTTCCTTGATTCTAGAATCCTTTTTTTTCATGACTCACAATTAAGGCATGTGATTTAGATGAATTTAGTGTATCTATTTGAATGAGCTTGTCTTGTTCCTGAATAAAGTTAGTAGAAAATTAATCCAATGATGGCATGGTTTATGTAGCTATAAGGGCATGCTTGGTGGCATGGAAGGTAGAAACAAATACAAAATAGTTAGATCCTAACTTATCAAGGATGAAAAGAATCAAATCATTATATTTTTTGTCAATGCCATATAATTTCAACTATAATCGAAGTGATTTAAACTTTGTGAAGAAGTATTGTATTGTATCAAAATTGTCTAGGCTCAAACTTATGAGTTTTTTCTTTGACTCGTGGCCCATTATTATGTCTTGCTTCCCAAAGAGTTTTTATAATAGGGTTAAGACTTCATTAAGAATAATATCATATTTAATATGAAAGAGTAGGTCAGGAGACATAGATAGGAATAGTAGATCATAGAATTTGTCACTTCTATTAAACCACTTCACGTTCTCTACCTCAAGTGTCAGTTAAACCACTTGTGATAGTTTAATGATGTAATAATTAGAACTAAAATTTGATACATAGTACATAAATGAAGTATATGTTGAACTATTAGTGATGAAAGACTAGGAATATGAAAACCCCCTAAATCTATAGAGATTAAAATTTACAAGGCATGATAATATTACCAATACATAGAGATTAAAAATATTTCAAAATAATGGAATCTAAAAAAGAGTAGGAGGCTGAAATTTATGCACATTTGAAGTTTTGGATGGCATAGGTAATCTCTACTTTATAGAATTTGAAAAAACATTGGTGTGCAAATGTTTGGTTCAAGTGATAAGGTTAATCCCCCACTAGTATAAATCAAAATTTAATCCCCCTTCATGTTACCATACAATATGACTAAGATTATAAGATATTTTGTGATCTTAGCCTCTTGGTCATATGGTATGGTCATGAAGGGGGATTTAAGTTTGCCAACTGCCAAAATTATCTGAGAATACAAATTTTATGTGAATAAAAGACCCACTTGGTTTCTTGATAAACCTTAAAAATGCCATAAATGATTTTTCCTGAAAGTTACTGAATGTACAAATTTTTATATAATTCAAAA
Source organism: Torreya grandis (assembly GCA_037957365.1). Lineage (NCBI taxonomy): Eukaryota > Viridiplantae > Streptophyta > Pinopsida > Cupressales > Taxaceae > Torreya > Torreya grandis. Next base: position 100,865 of record JARHVA010001856.1, read on the forward strand.
AAGGGCATTGGAACCCTCCAAAAATGGGTAAAAATGGACTTTCAAGAAACTAGGTCATGTTTAAATATGTTCATATCATTTTAACACCTTGTAAATCTAACATAATTATTTATTTTTAACTTAGAGACTATGAGTATATATATTTGCATGGATTTATGAGAGACCCCACCAAACCCTAGAAAACTAAAATCAATGAAAATCTTGAACAAGCTAGAATGTAAGATCTCATAAAAAAATAATGGAATTCATCTACCAAATCAATTATGATACCTTGTCAGAGTGGGGAACAATATAGGATCACATTAGATAGGGTTGAATGCATGAGGTTAAATTTGTATGAAGTAGTGAAATCTAAAGAATAACTCAAAAAGAAAGAAGCTTGTCTTCACAACAAAAAGTTGCATTGACATTCATTATCCAAAAAGTACATAAGAAGGTACATTATATAGTGAGAAATTAAGTCACCTAAAAAGGTAATTAACTCAAGTCATAATTATAAAATGACTTAAAGTACATTTCCCTTAATTACCTGTTATTAACTTACAGAAGCTAATTAGACTATCTAGGCAAAACCACATAGTGGTAAAAAACCTACACTAACATCAATACACTTACCTTATGTGGTTTTCATGTTATATGTCTAATTATAACTTTCTTTTTATCTTTTATTTTATCTCCTTGTGAAAAACATGTAATTAAAATTTTTCTTGTGTGTTGAATTTAAAAAAAAAAAAACTCATTTCTTAGTTTTCAAAATAAAACCTTGTTTTTCAAATTAATTGAAACATATAAGTCCAAATTTTTTTAATATATATCAAAATAATTACATTTTATATTTAGAATCATAATTTTTTTGAGTCAAGTACGTAACATTTAAGTCATGTCTCTAATCACTAGGTATCAAGCCTAATTAAACAATCCTCAATATAATCTAAATAGAGATGAGCCCTTTGAAAATGGCCCTTTCCATTTTGGGATTCAATAAGAATGTGTTGAGGTCAATGATAATGATAACCTAACTTAACAGTTTAAATATGAATATGATGTTAATATACCTAAGGAAACACCATCTCAAGTTACTGATTACCTCTTAGCAAATAAAAATCATCTTGTTATGCTTTTTAGAGCTATAAACTAAGTTCCCACCTGATTTTGATCCTAAGGACTTACCTCACCTCATTTATATAATTAAAAAAATCCATCAAAAATAAGATAAAATTCCCCCTAACACGTCCTTGGGTGAGGATAAGGCATTTATATAGTCATCCATTGAAAATCTTGAAAATATCTCCTAGGCCTATGTGGATAAGGTAAAATCATTTCTAGACAAAACATCACAACCAATTCATGTCTTTACAATAGCTAACCATGTACAAATTTTAATCAAATATATAGTTTATATTCAATCTAAATTATCAAATAATCCTTCAAATTAAAAAATCAACAAATCAAACAATCCAATAACCAATCAGGGGTATCATAATCACAATGCCAACAATCTAGATTTAGGATCCTACCAAACAAATAAAATTCAAATATAAATTGAAATTTAAATTTAAATCAAAATCAAAATCAAAATCAAAACCAATCATAATTTTCACCACTCAAATACATAACATTTGTTCAAGACTAGAAAACCATGAAGGATCAAATCCAGGGGTTGTAAGATGGAATTTATTCCCAAAGAAATAACTATAAGTTTGAAGGACAATTTCCATATCTATTTGACATAAACATGATGAAGGTAATTTTACCTATTCGTTTTTAACCTTAATAATTTGATAAGTATAAAGGGAAAGGATATCCTAGGGATCACATTAAATATTTTTACATGGATTTTCAAGAGGTTGGTTATAGTGATAACTATTTACTTAGACTCTGTCTACATAGCCGAAGAGGTCAATCCTTAGAATGGTTCCTCCGTATACCTATGGGATCAATCACTACTTTTATAGAATTTTTAAAGAGGTTTTTGTAAAACTTTTCTTATAAATTTCAACATGAATTAATTATGTTGGACCTATGAAAAACTAAATAATGCAATGGGAAGAGCTCATCCTATTTCTTAAAAATATGGCATGCATTAACAATTCAGTTTCCATGGTCACTTCCTAAAATACAACTCATTACAATTTTCATAAAAAAATTTCAATCCTAAAATGGATTTTCAACTTCAACTTCATTTTTCCACTTATTTTGATCAAATAATTGAAAATGGAGTTTAAATTTAAATGGAACTTATTTACAAAGGCCTCATCAATATTTTCACTAAAGACAACCAATATCAAGTTCAAAGTCATAAACCCAAGTTTTTCACCAGGACCAAGAATGTGGTAGGTGATGGTGTAACCAATGTTAAATGAGTCCAATATATTCAATGTATCAATAAAATTAGTCTACCTAAAAACCAACATAGACAAGACTATCGATATATAACATATAACCACTTGGGGAACCACTTTAAGTAGTCTTTCATAATTTAGTAGATGATAATATGATCACATTTCATAATAGAAAACCCTTTCATGAACATACTCTAAAAAATGAATGGTATAGAGAAAATAAATATTATGAATATCATAAGATCAAAGGGCATTCCACAAATAGATGTATAAAACTTAAAAACTATGTCTAAGACTAATTGATCATGGTGACATAGAACTAGAGAATGATGTGTCCACATATAATAATCAAAATCTAGGAATATATCAATATCCCTTCCCAAAAAATGAAGCTAATCATGTCAATTAACCACTCATCCATTTTATTCTATTGTTAATCATATCCAACATATGGATAATCATGTTTATGTCATTAAAATCAAATCCCAAGATTGTGGAAGGGATCATAAGAAACGTTTTTAAATCCACTTAGATAATTCAACATAATTTGGGGAGAACATATACTCTAATCATCCCCATAGCAATAATATCCTTGAAATTAAGTCCTCTACATAAATATTAGATGAAGAATCTTGTAATTAGTAAGACACTGATGATAAACCTACTCTTCTTCCACCTCCTACAAAGTATCACAAAGAGTCCACATTGTTAATTTAAAATACCATTTATGTAAACATTACAATTAACGAAGAGCTTAAAATGTTGAATATTTCCACTTATTTTGATCCTAAAGAACAAACAATCCTAACTCTCCTTCTCAAATAATTTTTAGATATGTTTGCCTAGTCATACACAAATATGCCTGGGTTGGACCAATCACTTGTAGTCCACCACCTTGTTCACAAGGATGTTAGACCTATTAAACTAAAACTAATAAAAATGCATCCTAATTTGGCACTACATGAGAATGATTTTTTTTTAAAACAATTAGAGTTCAACTTCATTAGACCCATAGATTATTTAGATTGGATCTTTAACATAGTGTCAGTTAGCAAAAATCTAGCATGGATTAAATTTTGTATAGATTTTTGAGACATTAATAAATCTTGTCCAAAAGATGACTTTCCACTTTTAAATATTGACATGATTGTAGAATCTACAACATGTCATGAAAATTTGTCATTAATGGATGTTTTTTTGGGATATAAATAAATTAAAATTGCACCCGAAGACTAACACAAAAAAAAATTCATCACACCTTAGGGCACATTTTGTTACCAAGTCATGCCATTTGGTCTCAAAAAATTTAGAGTTACATATAAACATGTTATGACAGTCATTTTTCATGATATCATCAAATATTATGTAGAAGATATCTTGGCCAAATCTAGAATAAGAGTAGATCATCCCATAATGCTACATAGAATTTTTGAATAGTTAAGGGAATGCAAGGTTAACCTAAATCCAAAGATATGTGTGTTTGGGGTGATGCCATGGAATATTTTGGGTTTTAATATATAAAAAAGAGGTATATAAGTAAATTTAGCAAACTTCACAAACATAACCAAAGTGCCTCCACCAACTAATATCAAATATCTTTGAAGTTTAAAAGGAAAAATTTAGGTTCTCTATATATTCATATTTCAACTTGTAGACATATGCCACCCATTAACATATCTACTCAAAAATAATATTACTTTTCACTATAATGAATAATGCAAACAAGTGTTTGTAAATCTCAAATAATATTACTCAAATCACTAGTCTTAATGCCACCTACCTTAGGTAAACCTTTATAATTGTATATTTCAGCTATGCAACATGCATTAGGGGCATTATTGGCACAACATGGTGATCATGTGACAAAAAGATAAGTCTACTATTTAAGCATAGCCTTGGTATCTTATGAGTTATATTACTTTTCCATTGAAAAGGCTTGTTTATATTTTTTTTATTCCAAAAAATAATAATCACTACATGCTTAATAATCAACTTAAAATCATTACAAAATTTTATCCACTTCAATACCTCCTTTAAAAATTATATCCAAGTGGGTTATGTTAAGTGAGTTTGATATTGAGTATTTTAATAAAAATTCGATCAAATGGAAAATTCTTGTAGACACATTATCAAAGGCACCATTAACAAATATACAAATTTTAACCACTGACTTTCCTAATGAAGTTATTTTTTCCTTGGATTAATTAGTAGAGTGGTATCTATATTTTGATGGATACTTCACCAACCATGGCTCAAGGTAAGGAATTTTTCTCATCACTCCACAAGGTATATTATCCTGAAACCATTTTGAATATATTTACTTTCACTAACAACATTATAGAGTATGATTCTCTTGTTTTTGGTCTAACACTAGTTATTTAATGGGGCATCCAACATCTTTTAGTGTATAGGGATTGAAGGCTTATCATCAACCAAGTTAATGATGATTACCAATAAAAATTTGATAATATCATTCATTATAAAATAATGGTGGATATTATGAAATAATATTTAAAGTACATACAATTTGAGTAGGTTCCTTGTATGAACAATAGAGAAGCTAATGCATGGCTACAATTGGTTCCCTTATTGACATGCATCTAGACACAAGTCATAGTCAGTTATTTATTGAGTATTTAATGTTTCCAACTTATGATGTTCTTGAATTCAAAATGGTCTATGAGATTGTTATTCCTGATTCCCATTGGTACCAAGACATTTACACTTACCTTCATAACACCACTATCCCTCTAAACTTATCTCACAACCATAATAAATCATTTGTCCAATGTGCTTTCCAATTCATAATTATTATAAATACCTTATATTATAGAGGCTATGATGGGACTTTATTAAAGTGTTTAAATTTTTATGAGGTGACCTTAGTTATAAAATGAGTTCATGACAATATTTATTGTGTTCACACTAGTGGAATTGTGTTTGCCAATAATTTTCTTAGGATTGGATATTATTGGTCTATAATAGAAATTGATTCCTACAATATGTCAAAAAGTTCATCCCATGTTAAAAATATGGGGATTTTATCCATAGTCCATCTTAAGAACTTTAACCCATTTTCATTCCATGGTCATTTTCCACATGGGGGTTATACTTTATTGGTAAAATTAATCCCAATTATTTTTATATCCATAAGCACCTAATTACTACCACATAATACTTCAAAAAGTGGGTGGAATCCATTCTACTTACCTATGTAATAGGCAAACATATCTCTAATTTTATCTTGAACCATATTGTTTGTCATTATGGTATTTCATCCATCATAATTTATGATAACTGAAAATCTTTAAAGAAAAAAAAAATCAAATTCCTTTGCCAAAAATATCATATCAATAAAAAATGGTCTACACCATATTATCCCCAATTAAAAGGTCAAACATAAGCATATAATAAAAACATTCTCAAGATCCTTAAATGAGTTGTCAATGGTGTTGGTCACAATTGGAATTTACAACTTTATCTTACTCTATTGGCCTATTGTACAAGCATATGAACACCCATGGGGGAAACCCCATATTCCATTGTCTATGGTAATAAGTCTATCCTACCTATTGATTTTGAGATTCCTTCATTATGCATCTCCTTCTAAAACTTAGTAGATGATGAATAATACCTCACCTCATGACTACATAAGCTTGACCTCTTATATGAGATCTCAATCACTTGCAAGCCTATTAAAATTGCCTCTATCATAGTTATAAAAAAGAATCAGATCCAGGGAGTTTAAAGTTAGATATCTTATTCTAAATGAAAATTGATGGAATAAAAATGTTGATCAAGAAAATAAAGGAAATTTTGAACCTAATTGGTTAGGTGCTTATGTTGTCATTGCCAAGTATGGATCTAGTGCTTATAAACTAGCCACTAAATATGGTGAAGAGCTTAATAAGGCAATGAATATCATGAATATAAAGTGCTTCCATGAATAAATCACTATAGTGATATTGTATATATAAAAACAAAAAAGAGAGAGATAAACAATTTGTTTAATAATGAAAACCATTCTTATGGTGCTTTGGACAAGTGTCAAGGTGAAAACTGGTTTTTGGCACCTTTTTGTAAACCATTGTCTATACACACCACTATTACCTAGAGGCATCTCTAAATCCATACCATCACATACTTCATATATCTCACTATATATATATCCCCTTTCCATTTTATCCTTGTCACCCATGCCATGTTGGTCTAGGGTTTGATCTCAATGGTCACGTGCATCAAACATTGACTCATGTTTTAGAAATATCTTGTATATATGAAATTAATTCCATAATCCTTGGATCACTTATCATCCATCTGTAATAAAATATCCCTTCTTTTTCATTCCAAATAACGAGTTTTCTTGTATGTAAATGGCTTAGTTATCCATCCCCTAAAAAAACCAAAAAAATACAAAAAAAACAAAAACAATAAATTTTTTTTTGTCCATAGTTCCATTACCCTTGTCATTCCTTATGAAAATTACCTTCACAAGGTTATCATTATAAAAAATATCACATGCCAAAGGATTTATAATATAAAGGACATAACAACAAACATGGTTATTTCACTTGTTTATACATTTATTTACTTCTTTTCTTTTTTGTATAGTTGTTCTCTATGTTTGTACATCTTGTTTTCTTCCTTGTTTTCGTTATTTGTATATTTGATTAATTAATTTCTTATTTATAAAACTATTTACTCATTTTACTTTCTTTTTTTATCATTTGTTTTATCTTGTTTCCATTTTTGATTTTAGTCAAATTTGGCTATGTGCATTACACTTATTATGATCTTTCATATCATGATGCATTATGTCTTGCACTTGTGAATATCACAGTCCCTACATATATTACACACTATAAATCATGATTTTTTCCATACCACTGGTGCATATTATCATGCAAAATATAAAAAATAAGGATTCTCAAATCATGTTGGAACTCCATGCAAGGCCTATCAAAAGTAGTTATTAAACCATCTCATTTTCATAAACACATTTTCAAATCCATTTCATATAATCATGATAATTAAAATACTAACATGTGCCAAATATCAAATACATAAGAGACAATTTAATAACATATACATTCATATATCCATCTACAAATTTACATATACCATAATAAAATATCTATTAAATATAAATCATGATCATATTCGTACACAATCACATGCCAAAATAAATCATATATATATATATATATCGTGTCCATGAATACATCTCATAATATTATGTGCATTTCAAAAATGTATGTGTATCATATAATCCTCTAGCCCTTGATTTGTCCCTCTAAAGGGGGTGATCTTAGATGTTGATATGTTGATGTAGTGGTGTAGTCCATGGATGGCCCATGACATGATGAGATAACTAGCCCACATAATGCTCTGATGTTGTTGTCTTTATTCTCCTAGCCACATATCCTAATCCCCTACCACTTGAATACTCTATGAACAACGGTGATCACTAATCTAATAACACCACTCACTCATAGAGGCTATGGTAGTAGGATTTCTACTCAATCATCTTCACAATATCTGATAGGGCCTTTACTTAAACCAGTGATGTTGATATCTCTCAAGCTATATGTAGCTCATTGCATGTTGCATCATATAATTTGTAATATATTTGTGCTAGCCCTGTCTCATCCTCTTTATTCATACCCACATCATTGGTCACCAATCTATCCTCTATAATCCCAATATTAGATATCATCCAGTCCACCTTCACCTATAATATGGCTATCTAAGTAGCTATATATACTACATGAACACCTATATCCACTCCATCTCCCCGTGTGCCTACTATTTATACATCCCTAACTCTAATATCTTATTATAGCCTCTCAATCAAAGCCTCATTATCCATTAACTATATAGACCTTGATGGCCCTGCCCCATCAGCTCTATTTTTATGAATATTTGGTGTTGGATCCATTAATGTGTCCTCTACACCTCCTTCCTCATCGCTATCAATAAATATCATTAGTTTTGATCCTCCTAGCCCATCTCCTCCAAAATTCATAACATGTACATCCTCACCCCTATCCCCCTCTCCACCACCTTCTTGTCTCCCATTTTCACCCATGTCAGGAATCTAAAACCACAAACAGCTCTGATACCACTTGATAGGATCTAGGAAGCACAATTGATTACCATGTACAAGCAACTAAATGTGGAATTTAACCAAAAGTAATAAGTAACTAGAAATCAAAAACAACACAGAATATGAGAGACAATACCCAATTGTATTAATACTCTTTTAGAAGGAAATATAACAAAGAAGATGCCACAGTCTTCTTCCTTACACACCTCTAGGGCTCCCACACCTCTAGGGCATAAACAATAAATCTCTTCAAGAGCTCACTCTCTCAATTACGGTCCCAACAATCAACTCAAACATAGAGTTATTATTCACCTCCAACCAGTCAGTATCACTACTAGAAGTACCACCAATCAGTATCACTACTGCCAGTACACAAGTACTCCACATACTCCATGACTGAGTATACACACATACTCCAAGTACACAATGTACTCCAAGTAGATCTCACCTGATCTTACTACCTATTGTGTTGCTGACCTCCCTGATCTTGCACACCTATAAATCAACTTGATTCTGCATACCTGCAAACCTAGATCTCACACACACACACACACCTACAAATAAACCAATCTTACTTACTCAGAAGAACCCTTGTCTTTGCCTCACCAAGTCGTTATGATTCTCCATACTAGCACCCTTGTGGATCTCTACCAGATCTTGCTCTCCCATAGATCTACCTAATCATACACACTTAGCACTGTGGTACTATAAGGAGCCAAGCTTGCTCTCTCTATCTAACACCTAGGGAATCCCTGCTTTGATCCCTCACACCTTTATAATATAGCCCATGAGTCTATTATATAGATCTCATGCAAACAATAATTAGACATCTAATTACAATAATTAGATCCATAGCTCAAGACTAAAATTAGCCTTTTAACATGCAAACAATCAGTTCATCAACAAACTATCTGTGAAACTCATAGTTCAGAACCACACAGGTGATCGATGTTGGCAGCCCTGTGCTCTGAATATGATCAACGTCGATTGGCTTGACTGACGTCAGTTTCTCTGCACCTTAGCAACCTCCTCCATGTTTGGATATAGTGAAGCTTTTAGCTCCACAACCTAACAATCTCCCACTTGGAGATAAATAGCTACATTGTACCTATACCTGTACACCATCTAATTTATTTTCTGGCTTGTATCCCTCTTCAAGCTCAATCTTGAAGACCAACCACCACACATCCTGTGGTGCAACTCTTGTCATCCAAGTAACCTGCCATATCTACATCTACAAACCCATGTAGAGAAGTGCTTGACCCTGCATAACATGTCGACCTACTACTGGTCCCTCTCAGATACCTGAGAATCCACTGAGCCACTTTCTAATGCTTCCTTCTTGGATTGGCCACAACCCTGCTGACAACTCCCACTACTGGGGCAATATCAGGGAGTACACATGCACTCAACCTCATCATGTGACTAGGGACCCTGTTCTGTGAACTGTCCATCCATAGGTGTTCTTGCCATATTACATCCTACACTACCTTCACACAATCATCCTGAGACAACATCAAACTATGATCTTCCCTATCTCTAGGATTACTCATGCCAAAGAATTTCACTACTCCCAAATCCTTCATGGCATACCACTGAACTAACTTTACCTTTAGCTCAGCAAATCCCTATATGTATGCACCTGCAATAAGCACATAATCCACATACAGTAATAGGATAATGTAGCAACCATTATCCAACCTAGTAAAGAAACCACAATGGTTACAATGACATTGACTAAAGCCATGCTTTATCATCCACCTGTCAAACCTGTACCACTATCCTGTAGCTTCCTCAAGACCATATGACCTGGCCTTCCATCTCACATGTCCATTCTCTCTATTCTTTAACCAAGGAATCCATTCATCTTTTAGTGCTTTTATACTGGCTGGCAACCCTACCAAATCTCCCATTTAGTTCTGCATCCTAAGAATCAAATTCCTCATTCATGCCATGCTCCCACTATTTCCTGGATCTTTCCTACTCTGCAGTGAACAACAAGTATAAAGAAGAGGAATAACAAATTTGAGGCTTACTTACCCTTTCAGTCCTCCACATGGGCATTTGAGACTCCTTGACAGCTTGCTGTCTGCCCAAAATCCATTCCATTAGTGACCGATGTCGATCACCTCCCAGTCTACACCTGACCGACATCGGTTCCCTATGACTGACCTGACTACCGATGTCAGTTCCCTGATCGATGCTGGTGTTTACCTGACTGATGTCAGTGTCCACCCACCTAACATTACCAAATTTGCTTGTCTACATATGACCAACGTCGATACCTATCTGATCGATGTCAGTTCCTCTTGATCGATGCTAGTAACTGTGTTTTCCTGTGAGTGATGACTTTTTACCTGTGAGCTTACTTTAAATCAAAACCCTATCTAAACTACCCTGCTCAGAAGTATCTAGCCTTCTCCACTGATCTCTATCCATCATCTCCTCTATAAACACCAAGGCTTTCCAGTTCTTAAGTTTATCAAAGACATCTAACTTCCTCTTAAGAACATGCATCTCCTTCTTGCTCATGTGACCAACCCTACAAAGCCACGTCTTCACAACAAAAGAAGAATTAGTAATACAAGCAAGTAGATAAAGAGTACCTGCTTTCTTACCACCAAATAATTCAAGTGCATCCACTATGAGAGTTCCTGTGCATCTCTCATCACCCAAATTTCTTAAAGAAATTAGCTACATCTTCAGAACTGGGACCTGCATGACATCCTTCAACACCCATGTGTTGGCCATCTGCAATTTCAGCCACACTTCCCCTTTGCCAATACTTTGACAAGGCTCACCAACCCCTCTATTTAGGGCTACGTGGAAAGAGGCAACATAATCTATAAACCAAGATTCTACTTTATCCAAGGAACATACACGAGCAATCCATACAATAATAACTGCAACACATGCTTCTTCATTCCCTTTATGCTGATCCGCTATCAACCAATAATTTTTCTTTTCCTGCTCTTTCTTTCCATAACACCATAATTGACCATTTATTCCTTTGAATTCTTACATTCTTAGCTTACTTTCTTTTGCCATTGCTATACTCCCACTTAATCAAAAACCCCTGAGAGTGATCTGTAATCAAACACAAACCTGCTCCCTGCAACCTTAGCTCTGATACCACATTGTCAGGAATCTAGAACCACAAACAACTCTGATACCACTTGATAGGATCTAGGAAGCACAGTTGATTACCATGTACAAGCAACTAAATGTGGAATTTAACCAGAAGTAATAAGTAACTAGAAATAAAAAACAACATAAAATATGAGAGATAATACCCAATTGTATTAATACTCTTCCAGAAGGAAATACAACAAAGAAGATGCCACAGTCTTCTTCCTTACACACCTCTAGGGCTCCCACACCTCTAGGGCATAAATAGTAAATCTTTTCAAGAGCTCACTCTCTCAATTACAGTCCTAATAATCAACTCAAACACATAGTTGTTGTTCACCTCCAACCAGTGAGTATCACTACTGCCAGTACACAAGTACTCCACATACTCCATGACTGAGTATACACACATACTCCAAGTACACAATGTACTCCAAGTAGATCTCACCTGATCTTGCTACCTATTGTGTTGTTGACCTCCCTAATCTTGCACACCTGCAAACCTAGATCTCGCACACACACACACCTATAGATCAATCAATCTTACTTACTCAGAAGAACCCTTGTCATGGCCTCACCAAGTCCTTATGATTATCCATACCAGCAACCCTATGGATCTCTATCAGATCTTGCTCTCTCACAGATCTACCTGATCATACACACTTGGCACTGTGGCACTATGAGGAGCCAAACTTGCTCTCTCTATCTAGCACATAAGGAATCCCTACTTTGATCCCTCACACCTTTACAATACAACCCATGAGTCTATTATATAGATCTCATGAAAAAAATAATTAGACATCTAATTACAATAATTATATCCACAGCTCAAGACTAAAATTAGCCTTTTAACATGCAAACAACTGGTTTGTCAATAAACTGTCCGTGAAACTCACAGTTCGAAATCGCACAGGCGACCGACATCGGTCCCTATCTAGCTAGAGATGATTGACGTCAACTGATGATGACCGATGTCAGCATCCCTATGCTCTAAATATGACCAACATCGGTTGGCCTGACCGACGTCAGTTTCTCTGCACCTCAACAACCTCCTCCATGTTTGCATACAGTGAAGCTTTTAGCTCCACAACCTAACAAACCGCTAGGGAATCTCCCTAAACAATCCTCCTTGGCGATCCTCTCCTCCATGATCACAGCCCAAATTACATATTTAATCTCTCCCTCCATGTCCTAAGCCTTTGAGGAGGAGTTATCAACCTCACCAGCCACTTATGATACCATCATACCCTATAGGCATTAGTAACCCCCACATATGCTATGTCTCTCCTCCACTAATATGGCACCATCTATAGTTATACTTAGCTATACTCAAATACCATTAGATCTATAATTGGCCACAAATATGGTCTCTCTCATGTTGATCATGCAAACATGTGACCATCTCAACACATCCTATTATATGACAAACTACCTGATCACCCTTTTTAGTTTTTATCTCTTTATAACATAATCATGCATTGCTATAATGTAGCATGGTGTTAGCATATATTACAAGTAAAGAACATCCTATCTCCATAATGTATTTTCCTCCCTATAATGTCTCCATGTGATCTCATGTGGTGACAACTCATCTAGTTCTCTCTTGTAATAATCCATATCACCTAAATGAGCCCTTTGTCCACCTATAATAATATGCCATCCATATGAAAATGGCTCCCCATATACTCTTTATCATAGCTTCCCCACTATTATATCTACTAAAATATTCTCCCACTCCCACACCTATAATAGTGTGTGGGGGCATATGCTCACTTGTCCCTTATAGACCAAACCATGTAAATCATTATATAAGTGTGCTAGAACACATGGTTCTTGTTGACTATTTTGACCATAAGTCAAAATAGGTCAACCCCCTATAATAAAAAACTTGTATATGGATATATTAGGGTCTTAAAGGGTGTGTCATGGTGTTATTTTATGTCATTTAATGTGTCATCCCATTAGTCATAGTCATTTTCCTTCCTAAGTCTTTCTATGTCACTTAAAGGGTCATATTAGAGCTATTTGTGAAGGTGGTATGGTTTTATAAGAAAGATAAGTGTTAAAAAGTATTTCTCAACATGTATGTGTCAAATAAACATAAAAATGTTAGTCCATAACTGAAACTTGTAGGTTCTATGCAGAAACAAGAAGAAAAGTGGTAGTTTGGGTAGTTTTAGAAGTTGTACGACCTCTAAGGGAAGATGGCATGTATGTGAAGATTCTAAAGTGACTCTTAAAATTCCATGGACTAATACTAACATTTTTAATGCTTTATAAGTCTTGAAAATAGTCAACAAGATTTTTCCTCTTCCATCACCCTTCTAGGCATGCAAAACTAGTTAATAAGTTTCTTATTGTTATGACTAATAAGAGACTTTTAAGGTCAAATGACTGTAGTGGGAGTTATTAAACTATGTATAATTAATTTTTATAGTAGTATTTCAAGGATTGGTCATTTGTGCTTTACAAACCATCCTTTACAAGTTAACTATCTCATTTTGCATACTAAACCCCATACCCTATAGGTTTTCCTCTTGTATGAACATGTCCATACAATCTATTTGTTGATATTTATTCCATAGTATGTGGACAAATTTAACTATTGGTTTATATCTTTGGTTTTATGTTTGGAGTTGAGTTTATGAGTACAACATCTCAAATTGTAAGATGGTCTCACATGGAGCTACAAACATGTTTACATCATTTAAATATGTTTCATATCCATTTAGTGGATTAAAAATAGGATTATAAGTTATTTACATGTCTCTCATTTCATGGAATTCATCTCCTTCCTTCCAAGTTTTAGTCTCAATGATCAACATTCATGGATTTGCAGTCAAAGTGTAAGACATAGTCAGCTCTCTATTCACTTTCACTTACAGTCATGGCCTGTAAATCTCTGAGCATGGTCATGGAAATTATATGAAGTGTCTAATGGGTGGTGAATATATTCTTGAAGCATAATCCAATGATCCAAGCTCTCCAAATGACATACATCAAACTGTGATGACCAATGCATGCTATATACATAGTCTTACACCATATATGTGTATCTACATGTTACCATGGAAGGATAAACACATTATAAAGGAAATTTGAAATGGTTTGAAATCTTTCATGTTTATAAGGGTTCATTGGATCACCTTGAAAGTGTCTAAGAATTTATGAATGCTAACACAACATGTAGTTGTTTATGTCTTACCTCCACTTCCTTGTCTAAAATATTGAGGCATACTTATAGGTGTCCTCAAGAGATGATCACATGAGTTGAAGACATGAATACTAGTTTAAACCTTTTAAAATAGTATAATATCAATTGGAGTACCTTTGTGAAGGTTATAACTAAGTGAAATCCCATACACTATGCAAATTCACTATCTCACTTTCACTACCTTTCCTGAAACTGAATGTCCACCTATAGGTGGTTCCCATAGAGACTTGAGAAGGTTTCATGGAAGATTACTAACATGTTTTGAGACCTACATGAGGTTGTGGAGTTGGAAAATATCATGAGAAACTTATTTAAATCATTATATTAGTAAGTAGGCTTGAAATCCATCTTCAAGATGGAGGACTGAGCTTTAGGGACAAGTTCCCTAAAAACTTTAAAATAGAGCCTTGTGTGATTTTGGTGATGTCATACAAAAATATAGAAAGGAGCCTCGATGAATTAAAACACATCCACCTTTTATGTTTTATATAGGGTTAATATCTTGCAAAATGTGGGTAGGTGTTTGGTCTCACAAGTGGTGTAATTGAGGCCTCAAAGTCACACATTTGTCCACTGTATTCCTTTAATATTGTCTATAGTTGTGAACCTCAAAGGACCTTACACTATAAGGTGGTATTAAAGGAAGAATTATTTCATTGTTAGGTAATCATATTACATAGAGGAAGATAATTATGTTTTTAATAGCATAAAATTAGGTTGGAGAGTAAGTTATTGACATCCATCAAAACCTATAGGTACATCCTTACTCAAAAAAGTCACCTACAGCCTGATTATAGGTGACTCACCAACTCATAAAATGAATCTTGGAAGATATCAACTTGAAAACATAAAATTTTATATTGGAAATTGATTCCAAATGAATAAAAAGACCATAATATGTGAGGAACTAAATTCAAGGATGAAATGTCACTTGTAGGACCCCTATTGAATTAAAATACACACCTATAAGATTCAAAGGAAAGTGACAGTGCAAAATATGATAGTCTTGTCTTATCATAGGGTTTCAAGCACAAAGGGAGTTCAATGAGTTGGAGATGAACCTAAAATAATTTAGGAAGGAACTAAATCAATTAATATGGCCTTTTAGGTACCATACACACCTATAGGTTTTACTTTCTAGACAAGGAAACATAGTCAGAAGTTGACTGACAACTGAGCTTGTCTAGATGGAAGGTCTACCTTGAGGAATCTAACATAATAATGAATTAATGAACATGTTTGGAGTCTATTAACAACAATAATGGTCATAAAATCATGCTCATCACATTTTAAATAGGTTAAGTGCCATTTTTAGGTGTATCGATAGACACATGCAAAACCCTGCATACACTCAGTACTTAAAGAGTATGTTTTGGGTTTTAAGGCATTTAAGGGTGCTAAGATCATCAACAAACCTTAAAAATTAATACATATTACCCTCATGAATTTACTGAAACACCTATACCTTCATTTATCCTAAGAAGATAGAGAGATACCCTCTATTGTATTTCAGACATAGGGTACTCTAAGAAATTGGAATACAAACCTTGGTGCCAAGTGTGCAAGGTGAGTGAAAAAGGAGTTATTTCAACTACAAGTAGTTATAACTAATTTTCAGAAGCATACTAATAATTATTGATGTAACTAATGCATGTTGGAGCATGTCTACAACCCCTCCCTCTCAATGCAATCATCACATCTATCCCTAGTCCATTGTGGGATGTTCCAAGAAGACCAAATGATGAAGGTAATTTTCTTGGCATGCAAATGAGGAGTTATACACCACATTTAAGGAGTTTCATGTTTTAAGGGACATTTTTCCAAGTACACATTGCAATGACCATTCCATATTCTTCTTTCCTACACGTATAATTCCTTTTCTTAGCTTGACACATGTCTTAGTGACTCTTAGACTTCATTCTTCTCATTTCTCTCCCAAATTCTATACGTAGTAGCCATTTTGGATCTTGTAGACTAATACCACACCATGTATGGTGAATCCATAATAGTTTTGACATTGTGATTTTCACTATAAAAATAAATTCAATCTAGTTTGAGTTCTTATCTCATCTTGTCAAAGTGTGTGTAGAGATGCATAGTGAATATTTAAGAGATATCTATTTATCCTTGTTTTCTCTCAATAATTCTATGTTTGATGTAAGTGACTCCACTTTAGTAGGTCATTTGAAGTTTTATTAAGTATATGGATCTATTTTAAAGTGTATAATGAGCCTTAGTATATACAAACTGATCTATGGTTTCACTTGCCTTGGATAGTCTTCATGCATATCACCTTCATATTGAAATACTAATTTTATAACATTATAGGACTTTGAAGCTAGTGTTGTAGGTTTTATTTCTTAGTGAAATAAGTATGATGGTATTGTGGAAACCCATCTAGTGTATCACCCCCTTAGAATATTTTCATTTAATACAAGTTCCTATCCCTTTTCCCATAAACAATCAACTAGTTTAGGTGATAAACACTTCAAGACATATTTAGGGAGCTAACCCTTAAAATTAGAGGTCTAATTTTACTATAGGTACACCCACATACCTATAAGTATTACCATGTTATCCAAATTTAGAGGAGGCCTAAATAGCCTCCTCTAGGGTGCAATATTTGGTGACAATATTTCTGGCATGCTCGATGGGATAGGTTTAAGAGAGTGGAAATATTATTGGTGCGTCTTTCCTCTAATTAGATTTTAGAAGAAAGAAAGATATCACCAATGGAGACTTTGAATGAAATATTATAGATATAAGCAACCCATGTATCTATTATTAAATATTCTGATTAGTTATTTGTTTTTTTTTTAAACCTATGAGGTTGATATGAATAGATATGGTGAATATCCTCCCCATCAACCTTGATATGAACCACATCATACTACTCAATAGTCCTATCAAAATGGCTATCAATCCTATAAGACATGGAAACCTTATGGTCCTCTATTTTACTCTCCATATGGACATCATATTGTTGGATAGCCCTATGAAGAAGGTTATCAAGAAACCTATCAAGAAATGCCTTCCTATCAATCCTAATATGACTCTTACCAATCATACCATGATGCTTATTAAAAAATAGAGGATTCCTATGAGTCTTTTCATGAGGAATAAAATAATCCCATTGATTTTACACAAAAATAATACAAGACAAGGTATGAATTCTTAAAAACTCAAACCCAACAACATAGAGTTGGCCTCAATCCCCATCATTACCCTCCTCCTCCTCCATCAACCTCATCTAATGTCAAATAATTCTTGGCACTCCTAAATTTTTTTATAGATAATGAAGACAACATGGGGACATGGGATAATGAGTTTGATGTGCTTCCTAATCATCTCATGTAATAGTTAAGAGGTATTACCCAAAGTTGTATGCATCTATTAGAGATAGTTGAAGGAAAATAGGTAAATCAATGGGGTATCAAAGAATATCTAAACTTGTCATAGAAGTGTCTTTAATTATCAATAGATAGGCTAAGAATGTGGGAGGATAAATAACTTAAGGTGAACATGCTACTATTGAAGAGCCTCAAGAAGGATATTGGCAAGGTACAATTTTTGTTGATGCAGGTGTCTTTCTTTCTAACCAGCCAAAATTATATCTTTTGCATGAACTTAATAGTGAAGTCATCTTTCCTAAGTCCATTCACAATCCCTCTATTACATCCCACAATCCATCTCAAATTCATAAAACCTTCACCACACATCATTCCTCACCTCTAAATCATGAGCCTATCCATCAAACTTTCACCTCACCCCTTCTTGAAAAGGAACCCAGTTTGAGGGAAGAAAATGAATGGGAAAGAGCTCAAGTCATATCTAATCAAGAAGATGTCATGAGTGACTATGAAGAGGAAATCATAATAGGGTATCCCCTTGGTGAACATAAGTGAAAATTTACCTTCTTGAATTAAGAGAAACATATTGAAGAATCTTTTACAACTGTCCATGAGGTATGTGGCCAAAAATTAAAGAAGGAAGTTCTTTATAAGGATCCCATACCTGTTTTCCATGATGAAGAAGCTCTTGAACATGATGGTCATGAGAAGGATGAACTATGGTAGAAATTTCATGTCATAAATCAAGAGGTTGAACAACTTGATGATTCACCTTCTTTCCCTAAGGATTATACACCTAATCATGAGGTTTTTAATGATCATCTCAAGCATGAAGCTGAGTGTGCTATCAAAAATGAAGATGAACTTCAAGTCATTCCTGAATAAGTTGTAGTCCTAGAAGAGGCTCAAGTGATCAAGGTAGAATATGTATACACATAATATTTTCAAACTTTTATTGATTACTGACACTTGTATCTTGAAGGAACCCTTCAAGTCTCAATCTATCTGAGTGCATGCCTTAAGGGGTGCACCAAGAAAGGTTGGGTAGACCATTGGTGCTTCATAGGATTTTTATCCCTTTTGGCACTTGTTATCTACACACTTGTCTCCTAAAACCATTAAATCTAAGCTTTTTCTTCTCTATTGTACCCTTTCCAAGCATTTGCTACATTTTATCCTCCTTTTCCTCACCTAAATTACTTTTTTTTAGTTAGTTGTACTAGGTCGAATGGGTTGACCTTGTACAATTTCAAGATATTTTCACTTAGGAATTATGTTTGCCTTTGACTGACCTATCTTGGGACCTAGTGAATTATTATCCAAAATTATGCTAGGTCAACTGTGTAAACCCTATTGACTAGGATTTTTAGAAGGGTCAAGGGTTAAATCCACCTATATATACAAGTTCATTTCCATCATTTATCAAGAAGAAGAAAAATAAGAAGTAAGAGTGAATGAACATCTGCTTATTGGCCATTCTACTTAAGGATTGAAGCTTTGGGTTTCATACTTTCTTTGGTGATATGGATCTTATCTTATGGATAAGTATTTTGTATGCATTGATAGGTTGTGTAGCCTAGAGATGATTTATCTTTTTTATCCTTATATACCACAACAACTTCTTGTGAAGCACCTTGGTCAAGGGAGAGATTGTGGCTCGATGGGTTCATCTTCAAAGGTAAGTATTCCTAACTTTATTTCTCCTTTATAAGAGTAGATAGATATTCATTTGTTATTCTCTTCCATTCATTAGGATTCTATATACATTGATGTTAGTATATGTTTTCTATGCATGTTTAGTTTTATTATTTCTAACCCCTACTTTGTGCCACAAGCTTTTGCGAGCACTAGATTAGATTTACTTTACTTATTATTAGTATAGGTGAAATATCAAAAATCAAGACCCCCTTAGGGTTATTGCATGATTGTGTTATATTGTAAGCTTTAAAACCATCTTTAGCATGGTATATTGTGGTAAGAGATCCCCTAATTAGGTCTAGCAGATCCCCATATTGGTCATGTTCCTGCTTAACAAATGTATCCCTAATTAGAAGTGTATGGTTTGATCTATATTCTTTGAGTTAGGATTGATTTATAGACATGATGCATTTTTTATTACATATATTCTAGTGAACCCAACATGAATCTAACCTTTATAGGTTTTGTTTTACTTATTTTCATCATTTCATCATTTTATTTTTCATATATTTATGATATTGGGTTGAATTTATCAACACAGTACTAAATTCTATGTGTAGGTTTAACACAGTCACATCAAAATGACTCTGTTATGTTTCTACAAGTTTTCTATAATTATAGTTTTGACTACTAGGTTGAACCAATCGACCCTATATACTTTCAAGCATTAGATTCAGACTACTAGGTTAGCCCAGTTGACCTTATACATTTTAGGCACTCAACAACATGTTTTTACAAAGATTTATTGACCCAATCAACATAATTAGTAATATTTTCAAGAATTTAACAAGGTTCTTCAACAAAATCTCACTTCTCTACATCCTCCAACCCACTATGGTTCCTTTCTATCTTTCTCTCTCTTTCCTTATAGTTCTATTTTTCATAGTTTGTAGTCTTTAAAACTACCCCTATACAGTCAACTAGGTTGACCTTGTCAATGTATTTCTATATTTTATGTGGAGTCTAGAGAGCTAGGTCAATTCTATTGACATAGTTCACTTTCAGACTTTTTGCTTCTATAGTACAGGGGTGACCCTGTTGACCTTGTTCAGTATTCTCTACATACACTATCAACTAAATAGACACTGTACTATGTTTCAAAGTTGGAATTAACCCTTATGTATTAGTAATTATTTCACACTTTTATTTATTGTTGCTTGCATGCTTAGAATATATCACATAGTCTAATTAGGTGGTTTTCAATATACCATTTAGTTTTACTATTTTATCTTTTATGCACACATGACCAAATCACAAAATCTTAACAAGAATTTTAAAAATTGTCTACCCAAGGCCAACCTACTTGGATTTCATCACCAATGGGGAAGCCAACTTGGTTTTCTAGCCAAGTATAAATACGTGGCTAATGGTATATTTTAGCTAAGCACCTGACACCCTTATTATTATAGTGTGTGAAGTGAGGGGGTAGGCCCCAATACCAAACCTGTACCATTGCCAATACATATCCCTTTTAACATAATTTTTTTGAAACTATCCTTAGATTGATTTTTAGTTCCTTACTTATAGATAACTTCCTATCACATCTAAAATTATATTCTAATAATCTAACATTTAGGTTTACCACTTAGCTTTTAATTTCCAAGTTGATTACTGGCTCTTTGATCAATTGTGTGTTGTTTTACAAAAACTTGCATTAGCCAACATTGGTGAAAGGTTTATACTATGTGCCTCAGTTAAATCAACCTCATTAATCCCATTGATTATGTTTTTCCTTTCATTTATTGATTTCCAAAATACTTACAAAATTATTTTTGTTTCAATACACAATCATTTTTTTTGACACAGTCTCTTACAAACTATCTATTTTTCCCTATCTATTGTGCTAGGTCGACCTAGTTGAACCTATACACTTTTTTATCCTTTGTCTACTATGCTAGGTCAACCCAATTGACTCTTCATAGTTTACATGATTGTTACTTATTCTAGGTCACCCCAATCAACTCTGTATAATTTCTATAGCTTCTTATTTCCTTTCTTTCTCATCTATTTTACTTGGTTTAATCTTTCCCCTTCATCATGATTTTTCTATTTGAAGACAACACTGAGTTGAAATCAATAAACATGATGAGTTTCACCAATCCTTATAGGTGCTCCCATACATAGAGCAGGGATCCTCTCTTGGATGAGAGTAATGTTCACATATCCACTCACAAAATAAACTATGGGACCCCTCCTCATTCCTCTTCATAGTGTAATCCTCTCTTCTCCTTAGAAGATCAACCCAGATTAGAGTATACCCCTAAAATAATTTTCTTTATCTCAAAATTTCCTCAACATAGAGGAACAAATCCCTCTACCATTTACCATCTCATGATTAGTGGTCGATCTAAAGATCCTCATTCACTTACTCCCACATTCTTAAATGGTTTTGGGGGTACCAATTTCTTTTATTATCAACCTCATCCCTCGATTATGACCCCTTATCATACCATGAACTCTTATTCTTTAACTTTTTCTACCTCCATGCCTAGTATCTCCACTAATATGGTAGATTCAACATCTGGTGGGACTCTTATAAGATCCATTATCCTTAATCCTTCTACTAGTGCATCATTTTATACCCAAGGTAATCATGATTCTAGTGCTTCCTCTTCTCATCCCTTCACTACTCCATCTTTTGCCACATAAGAAAATTTTGATACTAGTGCCTCACATTTTGATAGTTCCTCTCAAGGTCATATTAATACCAATAGTGGTACCCAAGCCACTAATACCAAATCTAATGCTTCAAATAATGCTAATAATGCTAATCAAACCCACTAACTCTTGTTAAAAACACTCAATCAAATGAATACTTTTCAAGCTCATAATACAAATCAAATGATGAGAATGCAAAATCACCTTCTCCATCTTCAAACTCATCCTCAAACAATGACTTGGGGCACAGATAATAAATTTTTTTCCCTTCCTCCTCTTCAATATTCCTAAGGCAATCTCATCCCTTAACCTTCTTTGGTAAAAAAAACCATTAAGCATCTTCAAAATTAACTTCTTTCCACTCAAACTGTTAATATTGATATAAGAGGTATCACCCCTACTATTTCTTATAATGGATCAAATGATCCTACCTTTCATCTTAAAACACTTAGAAATATTTATAAGGATTGGGTCAAATTGAATACCTTTGCTACTATGAAGCTCTTAGAAAAAAACCTCATGGGTGATGATTTAGATTGGTACAACCAACTTATAACTCATTTTTTTACTAGTTTGGAAGATTTAGTAAATGCTCTAGTCTAAGAGTTCTAAACTAGTGATCTTCTTGAAAACACTTTGGCCAACTTCATAAATATTAAATAACTAGAAAATGAAACTGCCCAAGATTTTTTTAAAAGGTGGAAAACATTGTCCAACAAATGTTAACATAATGTGGCTGATGATAGCTTTTTCCATCTCTTTACCAATGCTCTTTTTTCCAAGTTACAATATCAGGTCCACACTCTCTCTCCACATACTTTGGAGGAGGCTATTGACCAAGCTATATGTCAAGATTTTTTTATGCCTCAATTCAAGCCACCCAAACTGTCTATGGGTCCTTGTATTTTACTTAATAAAAATAAAAGTAATGCTACCAATGATGGTGTCATAGACTCTTATGATACCATTCATACTATTCAAGCTGTTGTTCCTAACCAATATTTAGAACTAGCTCCTTCTTCTCAAGAATATACCAATCCTAATTTATCTTCACATAATAACATCAATGTTCACAAACCCCTATCCTAATTTGAATTACTTAAGCATCTACTTAGGCCTTTACCATGAGAACTTGATCCCACTCATCCTACGAAATCCTGGTATGATCCCAACAAGTTTTATTGGTTTCATGCTAGTTGGGGTCATTCTCATGAGACATGTAGGTAGCTTCATAGTTTAGATATGTATTTTCTTTTTGGTCTTAATTTTTATCATGATGTTATCATTCTAAAGCATCAATAAGCCTATGATATTGCTTTTAAGGCTCATGAAACACATACTAAATATCAAGCTAATGCTCATTTGGATCTCTATAAAGACCATATTCCTAATCACCAACCTAATCAAGATACCCAATACAAGCCCACCCCTTCCACCAATAATGTAAAAAATCTTATTGACCCAACTCATGAAGAAAGTGCGGTTAATATGACTAATATACGAAGGGTGGCTACTTTTATTGATCCTCTACCTATCTACACCCCTTTATTATCTCACACATTTTATGGTATCCATGATTCTTCTCCAACTCACTTAAATGAGTTGGGGTAAGAAGACCTTATAACCTTTGATGAAACACTTTTAACTCCTCCCTTAGATAACTCTTCTCATTCTATTTATACCATCCATCCATCTTCTTATGATAATCAAATTTCTATCAACATTTTTTATACCAATTATCAAAACCAACCTAAACCAATTACTTCATATTTATAACATAATTTACAACCTTGTTCTAAACCTTCTCCTTCTTATCAACCTAAATTCCAATGTACTTTATCTTCTCCTTCTGAGGACCTTCTTAATCACTATGCACATAATTCTATCAATTTCCTCATGGGTTATGATGAGGGGGATCCCATCATGGAAATAACTAATATACCATCCTAAATTCCATTTATTGAGCTTATTAGGACCTCTCCATGTCATCAAAACTATCTTATGCAAGTTTTATTCAAAATGAACATCCCTTGTCCTCCCCTCGTAGTACATAAAGCAACCTTATCTAGATCTAAAGATAGCATACTGAAACAATGTGAAGAGATGTCCATCCATGTTGATGAAACAATGGAAACTTATATTTCCTTAATATTTTCCATTGCTTATATGATTATTGATGAGATTATGCTTCATGTGGATGATCCTCCTCTATTCATTAGTGTCCAAATTAGTGATATCCAAGTCAAACATGTCTTGATTGATGAGGGTTACAACACTTGTGTTGACTCTCTTTATTTTATCAAAACCCTTGGATATTATAAATGCAATCTCAAGTCTACACACACCACATGTCAAGATTATGATTGAAGGAAAATGACTCCCTTAGGTTGTGTGTGTCTTTCAATTACTATCCCACCTATCACCATTCATGTGAAGGTGATGATATTATTGACCAAATTTGACTTTTGTTCAAATTTGAGTCAACCCCTACATTTTAAAACTTTTTATAAGTTTATCCATGTCCTACAAGGGTGTCATTTTTATCGATATGTTCACTTATCCCTAACCTAGCCTTGGTCCAAAATCTAGCCCTTTGTACTAGTCAAGTCAATAAAAGTCAACCCTAGTAAAAGATGGTAAAACCTAGTTAAAGGCATACAATATGTTTTTTTAGTACTAATATGGTCTTTAATGTGATTTAGGATTTTTCTAAATCATTTAACTATACTTACCATATTCAATATGCAAATAATGCCTTGTGGGCCCACATTGGAGCTAAAAAGAGGACTTGTACGGATGGATAAAGTGATAAAATTGTCACCAATATATGTTTAATGTGGGAGAGGTTATAAGATGTTATATTTAGGTTTGTGACAGTTCAAGATTTAGTTATAGTTATAAAAGGGGAGTTTCTTCTTATTTTTAGGCTCTATTGGGCACTTATATGGTCCCCATGATCTGATATTTAGCTAAAAACGTGGGTGGGGTGTATTTACATCTCCCCATACACATTTAATCATTTTAAATTCAATGATAATGCAAAAATATGCATCTAAAACTCATTTTTGTTCATTTTCCTCTTGGAATGTAAAATAAGGTCAACTTCAAGCACTTGATACGAAAGGTACAAGTAGATTTTGGAGGAGTGATTCCATAGGTGGATTTTAATATGAGTTAAATTATTTTTTATATCATGATTTTTTTTTTATTTCCTCCTAATTTATGAACAATTATTAACAATCTAGGCAACCTTATATATAATTGCATCCAAGAGGGGTATATTTATGTATCTATATCTAGTTTTCAAAGGTCCATGGAGATATTTTATCTTGATGGGATGTTTTTAGGCATAAATATATATCCATTATATTTTAAACATATAACACTTCACTTCTCTTTGTTATTGAAGGAGATCTCAAATGGTGCTTATTTCTTGAAGTTTGTAAAGTTGGGTGCAGGACCTATGTTTTTACAACATCTAAGGAGATTCATGGTGGTGAAAATGTGATTTATGTTCATGTATTAATATATATTTCATGTGATAATATTTTGAGAAGTCCAACTAGTACCCTTCCAAAGCCAAATCGCCCATCTTTACGTTGTTTGCTGCCTTATCACTTTCAGTCAAGTTTGTGTTTGGTTCAAGAAGTTGTATGAAGGTGAGAGAGTTTTAAGTATATGATGGGATTTATTTTGATCTTTAACATCCAAAAAGAGTCATGATTTTCATTTAATGAATACCTAGTATGGTATATGCACAAGTTTTCACTTCAAGGAAGGTTATCTCCATTTCTAGGCTCTTAGTCCCCAAGTGTGGAAAACAAAGGTCCTATAGTTTTTATGGATTAATATTTTACAGGGTGGAGGAAGATTTCATCACTTTTATTTATTTTTAATTTTATATCGATTCAACTAGTGCAAATATGCCAAATTTGGGAGCCAAAGGGTAAGTGGAAGATGGACTTTGAACTCCTTCAAGTTGTCAAGAAACCTACTAAAAACTAATAATGACATCTACATGATTCTCAAGGAGTGTTCACCCTACAAGACATTTGGTATGTCCTAAACCATGTATAATAAGGGGAAACTAATAAAAAGGTTCTAAAAGGTAACTCCAAGAAAATTTGACATGAGATAGGATACAACTAGTGACAATGACCTATTAGGCCTATACCTTATCCATATAATAGGGGAAAATTACACCTATAGCTAGTTTGGTAAGCATTTGGTCATATTTCCAAATTCAACATGGTTTTAAAGATTTAAATATGAATTATGAAAATAACTTGGAATTTTTTTTTCCTTGAACAAGAATATATCTTTAGAAGGAGAAAACAAGGTTTCCTATAATAGCCTACAACCCCTGTATAGACTGAGACAGGGATACAAGGACAAATCAAGAACAAGGAAAGGAAATGTGTTGTTTTGACCACTCAATGTGGTTTTAAGATAAAAGGATAGTTTTAAAATTTTTATAAATACCTTTAAAAGGTCTTAGTGACCTTATTACTCCTACCAAACTCCTAAAGCCAGCTACAATAAGCCTAAGATGACAAACACAATCAAAACAAGGTGTGCTAATAGTTGGAGATGAAAAGTAATTAGTGCATGATAAAGTGAACTTGGAATATAAGAATTTAATGATAACCAATTTCATGAAGTTTTGAGAATCATTATTTTTTTTTTGTGTCATTAAAGAATAAGTTAAGCCCAAGATAACCTACAGTCAAGTTAGCCAAGCTAAACCAGGAAATGAGCAGGGTTAGTATTGTAAGTGATAGTATCACTGTGAGATAAAGAAGATATTTTGTTTTGAAATTGAAATATTTTAAAGATAATTAGAGAGGGATATTATCACCTTGGAGGATCCAAAAATAAAAATATATTCACCAATAGTACCCCTGTTTACTATCATAGTCAGATAGGGTCATCTTTCCAAGCTTAAGCAAGGTATAGGTTTGACTACTCCAAGAGGGAGGGAAGGTATAAAAATTATTAAGGTGGTATAAAAACATAAAATTAAGGTTATTATATTCAAAAAACATTCAAATAGCATTCTAATACCATCTTCTTATGAGCAATGTTGACACATTCTGTACAGTCAACCAAGAGAACATTGTTTCAAGGGGTAAGTGGAGGGTTTCAATAGAAAGAAATATTTTAAAAGGATTAAAAATATAAATAAGATTTATATTAGGGTGGGGAAAATTTAAAATTAGTTGATAATCAAGGAGGAGATTTGGAAGTAGCATCCACAAGAAGGTTTAGGTAAAAACATGCAAAAAATAAGGGTTTTGATCCCTTTTCTGAGGAAATGGAGATGGTTAGACCCCATAAATATGGAATTAGAGAAAAAAATTCAGTAAATTTGGTCATTAGGACTTTTTTTTAGATCAAAAAATATTCACTTTTCTCATCCAAATAGGGAAATATGCCTCTATTTTATCTCAGAGGTAGGTCACTCCTTGCATGCACAAAAATAGTAGTTTTTGGGAAAAGTGTTGGATAGTGAACCAAAGGGTCATATAATAAATTTTTGAGGTTTTAATAGCTGGGGGACACATATAGGGACATGATAAACTAGAATATAAGGTTGGAATACCAAGGAGATAGCCTAGATGAGAAGGTATGCATGTAGACCTAGTAGGAAAACATGTAAACCCAACCCTAAATGAGATGTCACTTCAAGTTATAGATTTATCCAAGAAATGTAATGTTTTTAATGATTAATATAGTGATAAATATGAGGTCTTAATTCTATATTAATGTAATAAATTTGAGAATTATGGTCTTTTAGTTCACAAATTGTAAACATGCCTATTGACAAGGCATAGGCCTTGTCTTAAAGCAGGTGCCATCCCCATTTTTCCCTTTATGAGACCTCCAAAGGGTTTGAAAATGTTTATATGTCAAATAAAGAGGTGAGGAATCTTTTTTTTTGGCAAGGAATCTCCATATGAAGCCATCTCCAACCCCAGACATACCGAAACCCTCACAAGAATCATGAAAGCAATTCGAAGGCCAAATTCCGTCATTCATATCTTTCATGAATATTTGCATGGGGTACTAATACATTTAAATAAGTTATATAAGGTACTTGAGAAGAAAAAAGTGGAATTTGGAAGGAGGTAAAAGGTGTACTCTTTATGAACAAAGGTTAAGAGGGTTGGTCACTCTAAAGCCCTCCAAAACCCTATTTTGAGACCTAGAGGTGAAAATGAGCCTAAAAGTGCATCTAGATGAACGAATTTGATCCTGAATTATGAAGAGAAGTTGTTTAAAAATACATAAGTATCACATACATGGCCTTGTATTTTAGAGAACTATATGAAAAAGAGGAAATTAGGGCTTATTTTGACCATTTTTTGTGTTTTGCAGGCATGGTGAAATTCCAAGAAATAAAATCAGTTTTAGAGGGGATATTATGACTTTTTATAAGTTATTATGGTAATTAGATCAAGTGTAAAATCTTCTGAGTGTGCATACCAACTCCTTTTTAGCCAGTCCAGTGAGCTAGCTAGTGAGGACTTAAAAAAGATGACAAATCTTCCTTTAAAGAGCCTTTTAAGACTAATTTATTGTAAATAATGGTATGATAACTCCTTAAAAATTTAATTTATCCTCTTTTATGGATAATATTTTATTTTTGAAGAGCTTGAAGGTGCCAAGTGTGAGAGGTGAAGGGAAAAGGGCTATTTTGAGACTTCCAAGTGTGATCATGCATGGCCAAGATAATAGGAAGGGTCAAGAGCCTCCCCAATTCATGTGAGGGATTAATAGTAACCCCTCATACTAATATTAATAATCAATCAGAGTTTGGGTAGTTTTGGAAGGTCAATCATAAGGGATAGTTTTCTATGCATAGAAAAGGAGTTTTTTGACTATTTGCAGGTCTTGAATGTTTGAAAATGATATTTGTAACTATAGACATGATATTTATTACCCAATTAATATCTCCCATGCATTTTTAATTTTTATTCACATTGGTAACACATGTCCTTGTGCCTCTTCAACTTCTCCTCTCTCTCTTATTCCAAGTTCTATAAATTGGGCCTTCTTAGCCGTTGTATGTATCTCTTTGTTAGGTGTAGTGAAGCCCTACAAAAATTGTGCCTTGAATAAATAAATACAAGTAATTTTAACTCATTCAAATAATTCAAGTGTACATTATAGTGTTTAGTCTTGTGCAAGTGTGATGTCTATTTACCTTCACATGTACTCTTACTAGTACCTAGTGTGTTATGATCTCTTTCTTGTAGGTCAACATGAAGTGTCAATTGAGGTTTTAGGTATATTTAATATCTCATTAAATAGAGTATATTATACTTATTATTTCCTAAGTCTTCCTAAGCTATGCTATCTCCTAGACCCCATGTTGAAACATCGATGTGTGAGAGAGAGTTGATATTGAGTGAAGTGTATATGTAACTTGTTTTTTGGTTCCAAGTGCATATAAAAGGTATGAGTAGATAAAAATATTTGGTGTATCACCCCCATATAGTGGGTTTAATTTTAAGTCATCCTCTATCCCTTTTCATCACCAAATGTAGTAGTAGGATTTGAGCCTTATTGATACATCAAGGGGAACTAGCCCCTAATCTAGAGATCCACCTCTTAATAGGGATGCCCACAGCCCTAAGGTGGTTCCATTATTTAAATTAAATGAGGATAAAATTTAACCATCTCCTCATTGTTTGTAAGCTTAAGTTACAACAAATATTTAACCTTCCTCTTTCCTATAACATCTTGCTTGGTAGACTATAGACACACCATATGAAAGTAGTTGCTTCTTCTGCTTTCCAATGCATTAAATTCCCTCAAAATAAAGCCATAAATAGGATTAAATGTGAAACTAACCTTTGGAATTTATAATAATTCCAAGACTGTATTATCTTCAATATTCCTACTCTTGAACCTTTTCCAAGTGTTCCATTTTGTGAATCTCAACAATTCATATTTCTGGTCAATTCCACTCGAGGTTATAATGTTCATCCTGAACTCATTGGGAATATTCCTCCTAACCTCTTAGACTCTGATGATGATGATCTTGATGAGATCAACCTAAATAATAAATCTTTTGATCTCTTACCTCATCTCATTTCTCATCTTCCTACTTCATTATAGCCTCATTCTCACAAATCTCCTTGTGATGATATCCCCATTATATTGACTAAGACTCAACATTCTATTCACCACACTTCATCAGATGACAAAGTCATTCCTATGTACATCATTAATCTTCATACCCTTGACTATAATAATGATTACACCTTAAATGATATATTCCTAAGCAGTCTTGATCAAGCCCGTATGCTAAGATTATCTATTATCTTTTCTTCTTTGATTTAGTATTTTAGTGATTATTCTCATGTTCCATAGTTTATAGTTCCTAATTTTAGTATTTTTCCTTTTTATCGCAAGGTAGAGATGGCACTAACACCTCCAATTTCTAAGGAACCTCATAGGAGTATGCTCATGGATCATTCTATGACTAAGCCTTACCACTTTTTTAGGTACCCTTTCCCATATAGCTTACTTATCCTTGAGATGCATGCAACCCATTTTCAGCCTTCTATTGACCCCACCCCTCCTTTAATAGAACTCACATTGAAGCCCATTCTTACTACTATAATTGAGCCCATCCTTACTCCCACTATAGTTGAGCTTGTTTTTACTCTTACTATTGTTGAGTCTATCCCTGATTCAAATCCTATTACCCCTTTCATTGAGCCTAATACCATTCTTTCCCCACCATCACCTTCTCTTGGTGATGGTTTTATTCCTTTACCTCAGATGGCTCCATTTCGCACCAAATGAGTTGATGAGGCTTCCCAAGCTCTTTCTTTTCCTATTACACCTGGTATGAGTACTTTTACTAAGCATACTCATAGGCATATCTATTGCTTCTACAAAATGGATAATGATTCTTCCATGCATTATCATAAGATGTAATAATATATTGATACTTTGCATATTTATTCCCCTCAATCCTTAGACAAATCCATACCTCCCTTGAAGGTACTCCTTGAGTATATTACCAAGTATGAAGAGGTGTATTATCTTTGGCACCAATATGGCACCCATCACACTAATTATTTCTACATCCTTCAATAACACCTTAAGGATCATCTTATAACTATTCTTAGACATTATACCATTCTTTCCATAGGTCATTCTTGCAAGAAGATTCCCCTTTATTGTCCCATGGTTCCACATCTAGTGGTTCCATCCCCTCTTCATCACCTTCTATTCCTCCACCCATGAATCCCTCACCCGTGGACCTTCCCTCACCTGTGGATCCTTTTCCACATGTGAGTCCCTCACATATGGATACTTACCCACCAGTGATTCCTGTATCTCCCATAGAGTCTACTCTTATGAATTTTTTTGAGCATCCCTTGCTTGATATCCCTCCTCAACATGATCCATCCAACATTCCTACTTTTTTTGTTGAGGAGATTAGATGAGAAGTATTTTCCTAATTTTCACTGAAGATTGATGATACATTAACAACAGTTCACATCTAGCTTCATAGAAATCTATCCAATGTTATAAATATTGTGTGTGGATAGATTTATCAATATTTATGAGCACATGCATGATTCTTTTACATTTTTATTTTGATTGGACGTGTGCTCCAATCCTATCTTTATCTATTTGTTATATCATTAGACATTGTGTCAAATTCTTATTTATCTTACATAGTGACTTTAATTTTGCACTTTATATATTGCTTATATTATCATTTATGTTTTCTTATAGATGTCTTCTTTATCATTTCTCTATTTTCTATCTTGAGTTTCTTTCTTAAACCTCCCTTTTTCCCCCTTATTATTTACTTTTTTATCTCTATTTTTCATAGATAATTATCATTGTGACTTGGTTATACAAATTTGGTTGCTTTTAGTCATTCCATATTATCATGTGATTAGTTAGCAAAAAATTAATCTCATTATAATCTTATTTAATCAATCCACTTTGGATCTCCTTTTTCCATTTATTCCATTTTTGCAAACTAAGCATATACATGGTTGAGACCTGAGATCACATGATAGTTCATTATTAAGCCTAAGTGTCCTAGTTAGTCTCGTCTTTGGTTACTTAGCTTCCTTTAGCATACGATTACATCTCATTAATGTGTATCACTTTATCTCTCATTTTTGGTCATTCCAAGTTCATATGGAGAAGGAATCTTAAAAATCCTTAAAAACATTTAAAAACAAAAATCATTAAACAAAAGGCAATGATATAGCATGCAAACACATTTTAAAATTCTTAAAAGTCAAATCACACTAAAAAACATGATTAAAAGCATATTTCCTTCTTCTATTCAAAGGTCAAACTCCATAGTTGGCCTCATGATAGAGTCGAGGTTCATTGGGGTGCGGTAGGTTAGTAGATTAGAAAAGGAGAATACAAAAATATTTTAGTGCTACCTACTTTCTCACGTAAGTACCCAATCTTTGTAGTAGATCTACAAATTTTAAGGGGTCCTAAGGAATGGGGAACACATCATGTGAAGGTTTGTCCATTTTTAATTTCATTGTACCAATATGCCTCATGAGCTGATCTTAGCAACACACTTATTTGACTATACAGCTTTGTGTTTATAGCGAATAGGTTTCCTTTGTACATTGATGGTCACTAGTCACTCAAAGTATTCTAATATCCTTAGTATGCCTCCTATATCCTAAGGTCTTTGAATGAGATACCTATGTTATGATTTTTACATTCAATTTTTCATTCCCTACATTCCTCATATTTCCTCTTAAAAAATATTGTTTTGTTCATTGATCACTCCCCTTGGGATTCCATTTGTGAGTTGCATTCTAAGACCATGGATAGGACCTAGCCTTCATAAAAAATTACCACAATTTCACCTTCTTATTACCGACATGATTTACCTCATGATTTTCACATTTATTCCACCTCCTTGGTGTTCCCCTTGTGAGTTGTAGTGTAAGACCTTAGATAGGACCTGGCCTTCCTCACAA
Organism: Torreya grandis; assembly: GCA_037957365.1. NCBI lineage: Eukaryota > Viridiplantae > Streptophyta > Pinopsida > Cupressales > Taxaceae > Torreya > Torreya grandis. Next base: position 134,356 of record JARHVA010001856.1, read on the forward strand.
AATTTTGCAATAATCCAAGTCACAATCAAAATTACATGTGTCAAATATGAGATAAGATGTGATTGATCATGAAGTTACATGTCATTGACATGATTCCCATCTTTATTTAGTTTTTTTTATGCTAACTTTATTTCTCTTTCACTTTTATCTTATTTTGTTTGATTGCATGTAAGAATCCAACCATTTCTTGAATTTTTCATACTTCCCAACTTGACTTAGTGTGATTAAATTTAAGACCAATTTTTGCCAATTTTATTTTTCCCTTATATTTCCCAATGTGATTTAGTATGATTTATTGACTTAATTGATTTATTTTTATACCATGTGTTATTTTTTAGATTTTCTACTTTATTACATTCTTTTCATACTTTCCAATGCAATTTAGTGTGAATTTACTTGTTTTAATTTGGTGTCAAATCTTTATCTTGGTTTAAAAACAAACTTTTTACCATATTGTTTATCCCTTTTGGTTCTTTATACTTAGTCATTTTCTTGTTATTAAAAATTTCCCAATATGGAATAGTGTGTAGTACATTTATTTTTGATTGATTATATTTTACCAAGTCCTTTTTGCCTATTTCTTTTTAACCATGCACATCTTATACATAATGCTATAAAAAAAACCATAACTCATATATTTCCCATAACATATACAACAAATAGCTAAATACATATGCTAGAAATAAATATATTCAAGCATCAACAACCACAACCATAATGATAAACACATATAATCAAATATTCAACTACCAAAATGAAACATCTATATATATATATCATGAGTTTTAATACAACAATCCAACCATATACAATGCTCCAACTCTATGGATGTTTCCCATCCTTCCTCTCTCGTGGCCTAGCCACACTACCTATAGATGCCTTGATTTTAGCTATCTGAATGGAATGCTATAAAGAGGTTATCCAAGATCTCAATCCCAAAACCTACCACTATAGATGAGCCACCTGAGCCTACACCTATGCCAACTGGGCTAGGGTCACTAGATGTGTCACTCTCTCTTGCTCCTGTACCTATGTCATATGGGTTAGGGTCATTGCATGTGTCTCTCTTTCCTAGGCATGTGATTGTGTCATTTATGTTACCATCACCAGATGTGCATCTCTCTCCTTAGCTAGAGCCTTCCATGCCCATGTCTCTCCACCCATCTCTATTAGTGGCTGAATCCCCTCTCTGTGCACTTGTAACTAGCTTGTCTGAACTAATGTAGATGGTACACTGGGATCCTCTAGTATAATAGGGTTATTCAATGTTAGTTCCTCATATAAGACATCATGGATTTCTCCCCTCACTAGGGACCCCCATCTTATCTCCTCATCCTCTACCACACCTACAAAAATCATGCCAGATAGATATTACATCACTGATATATATCAAAATCTATCAATCTCTAGTTTATTTTAAGTAGACTTAAGCAAAATTTAATCACATTTTATTACCTATGTATTGACCCTTACTATCTTGCTATTTGTGTGAATATCAAACATAGTCTCCCCATTTGCATGGCCTCTAAGAACCTCCTAAAAAAAATCCTATAGTCACCACTCCTGCCTATTTTAGGCTACATTTGGATGGTCTCTCTATCATTCAACTCTGCTTTGGCCCACCTACTAGCTCATTTGAGATGGTGATAGTCTCTGCTCTCCCCTACTCCTTTTACCTCCATTAATACCATGTCCATGATGGTTGCTCCTCCTCTTATTAGGGAGATAGTGATGGTACCCCTAGTGCTCCTACCTCTACACCCATCTCCTCTCACTCTACTACCTATCATGCTCAACTAGTCCATGGTCTCTCTCAATGTGGCTTGACCATTGACCTCACCACTTGTGGCCCTGATCTTTCTTTCCCCCATAAGTCTCTCACATGTTGGGCCCAAAATGTGGGCACCACTATCGAAACCACTCAGTGAGGCAAGCCCATCTACCTTAGTACTAATGCCACCAGATGTGGTTCTATCTACCAGGTGTAGTGCCTTATCACCTCTATCTATGATAAAGTTGGTGCTACTATCTCCTAGCTAGGCCATATCATAGTGTTTTGCTCATAAGTATGCCATATTATATCTAATCCTCTCACTATCTATAGTACTTGCACATGGGGCATGACCCATGCTACCTAATCCTATCTTCATAATTGAACTTGAGGTAACTTATCATCAACCACATAGGGAAACCCAACCCATCGATACATGGGGAACCTATCATAGATCCATGACATCAATAATATGATTGGTCCCACTAAATTTTGCCCTTTAGACAACACTCCATATATATCATGCACAAGATTTACCCAGATGATAAATCCTAGGTCATATAACACCCTTTCCTCTAATATCATCTAGCTCAAGGCTATCATAAAGAGTGGTACCCTACCATATAACTTATGGCATAACACTCATGCTATCACAAGTCCTATCATAGCCTTATAGATATCTAGAACTTATGTTGTATATAAATCAAACATATTCACCCTTAATCTATGTTGTATCATCTCTGAGTGCATCACCCATTGGCTAAGGCTCTCCTTTCCTCTTCATTATCAGGGACTCTTATGACTATAGGTATCCATGTTATGGGAAATACTAATATGGAATGCACATCTTCCAAGGTGATACCCACCTCTATAGTATCCCCCTCTACCTCCCACCTAAAGGTGTTAGTCAATCATTCCCAGCATCTCAAGAACATAACTAATAGATCTGAGCTAAGGGGTTTCCTACACATATCTACTATGTTGCCTAGGCCCAAAGAAATCAATCTAGCTCTATCCTCTATTGACAAGCACTCCATTGAGTCTGGGAGCCATGATGCATCCACCAAATACCAAAATCTCTAACATTTATGTAATCAAGAAACAACAAAAGATGTATTAGATCTTCCATGTCATGTATAATCAAAATACATTCTTTTCAAATACAAAAACAAGACTAAATTGATTCAATCTACTCATTTTTAATCAATTAAACTTATTTATAGCCTACTCAACACTTTTGTCCCTTAGTCAGTCATTTTGGTCCCTTTTAACATGATTTTGGCTATTTGCATGCATTTTTGTACTATTTTGGTCCTTTGGTCAAACACTAATTTGACCAAAATTTCCATATTTTGACTTAGTTGACTTAAAAATTGAAGTCAACCCTCTTATTTCCCCCTTTAATACTACATTATAATACTAGACTTTTATTCTTAATTGACAATAATGTACTAGGTTGGTAGTCTGAAAAACCAATTACATCAACACAGACCTACTAGGTCGATAGTATGGATTTTGATAATTTTTAGCCTACTAGGTTGACTACCTAGTTGTTTTTCCCTATCAACCCCTTATATTTTGCAAAATAAGTGCCTTTTGATAATTATTTACCCAAATCATTCAAACACATTTCCCTAAATGTTTTTTCCTACCCTTAGCATTTGATTTTAGTTCATTACAATGTCTAAAAATTCTTAAAAACACAAATTACTAAAAATACACTTAAATCACTAAAATATTCAAAAACTAGCTTGATATTCTCAGTTTCTTACCTATAATGCACCCACTGCTACCTCTGGATGTCCCTCTCACCTACCCTATCATCTCCTTGCCATCCTAGCTTGTTTGGTCTCTCAGAGCTCTTTTTCTCTCCTTCACAAGTCAAAAATACCAAATGACTTTCATTTTGACCTATTTAAAATCACTTTTTACAAAACTAAATCTTTGAAATCTTTTTTGCTAGTTTCCTTGTTTTTCCTCTATATTTGTTTTTACTCATCCATTTTTTGAACCATAAAATGTTCTAGAATCATGATGACGTAGAGAATATTTTCCACTACTATATGCCTATCTTCTAAAACTTTTGATTTTTTGCTATTTTTTACACTAACTTCTATAGATTCATCTAATGTTCTTCGCATTGGATGCCTTCACTTCTCTTAAATTATACTTATTTATCTACAACACTAAGGTAAGTAAAGGTATGTGTTTTTCAATTCTATCCTTTTGTTTATCTTATTTTCTACCTACTACACTTTACTTAGCTTCAGTGTTATGTGTTATCATGTTCCATCCTTGAAGCCCCATCTCGTGTTGTACTCACGTGACATGTGATGAGATTTGAGTGGGGCATATATATACACATAATATTTTAAAACTTTTATTTCTTATTGATACTTTATATCTCGTAGGAACCCATTGAGTTTCAATCTCTCTAAGTGCATGCCTTAAGGGGTGCATCGGGAAAGGGGTGGGTAGAATATTGGTGCTTCACAAGATTATTATCCTTTTTTCCACTTGTTATCTACACACTTATCTCTTAAAAACATTAACCCTACGCTTATTATTATCTATTTTACCATTTTAATGCATTTTCTACATTTTATACTCTTTTTACTCACCTAAATCCCTTTTTTTCAGTTGGCTATGCTAGGTCGACTGGGTCAACCCTGTATAATTTTAGGATATTTTCACTTAGGAATTAGGTTTGCCTTAGGCCAACCTACCTTAGGACAGTGAATTATTCTATGAAATTATGCTAGGTTGACTAGGTCGACCTTATTGGCTAGGATTTTTGAAAGGGTCAAGGGTCAAATTTGCCTATATATACAAGTTCATTTCCATCATTTATCAAGAAGAAGTGAAATAAGAAGTAAAAGTGAATGAATCTACTTATTGACCATTCTACATGAGAAGTAAATATTAGGGTTTCATACTTTCTTTAGAGATATGAATCTTATCTTGTGGATAAATATTTTAGATGCATTGATAGGTTGTGTATCGTAGAGATGATTTATCTTTGTTATTCTTAAATACCACAACAACCTCTTGTAAAGAATCTTGGCTAAGGGAGAGATTGAGGCTCAATAGGTTCATCTTTAAAGATAATTATTCCTAAATTTATTTCTCCTTTGTAATTATCTTCCATGTATTAAGATTCCATATACATTGATATGATTATATGTTTTCTATGCATGTTTAGTTTTATTATTTCTAGCCCCCACCTTGTGCCACAAGATTTGGTGAGCACTAGAATAGATTTACTTTAATTGTTATTAGTATAGGTGAAAAATCAAAAATTAGGACCCCCTTGGGGTTATTAAATGATTGTGTTAGATTGGAGGCTTTGGAACCCTCATTAACATGGTGTACTATGATAAGGTATCCCTTAATTAGGTCTAGCATATCCTCATATTGGTCATGCTCCCACTTAACAAATGCATCCCCAATCAAAAGTGTATGGTATGATCTATCTTCTTCGAATTAGGATTGATTTATAGACATGATGCATTTATGATTTCATATAGAAGATATGGTACTTGAATATTAATTTATACCTCATCCTAATGTTGAACCACCCGAAAATGCATTGAAGCATAAAGAAGATCAACTTGATGATCTCATACATCAAGAAGATAAATCTGAAAAGGTAATGGTTCTAGATGACAAGGACAAAAATGATTGGTAACAACAAATGAAACTCTTTCAGGAGCTTGAAGATCTTTACCAAGATGAGGACCAAGTACATGAGAATGTGGAAAAAGAATTTTCCATGGAGGATAATGACCAAGATTGGGTGGACTATATAGATCTCCTTGATGAGCTTAAAGAGCTTGTAGTTGAAAAGAAACCCAACCTCATTGAGAACACCATGGAAAATAAGAAGGTATGCCTTGTTGAATCACCATTGAAGGTTGAAATTGAGGAGTTTTATGAGAGATTTTAGGTTTTTTTTATCTACAAGAGGAGTTAATTTCCATAGCTAACTTGGTTTTAGCTGCTTTGTTTTCATTGAACATCATGCCAAAAAAGTTGGAAAACACCATGCAAAAGATGGAGGCATCAATGCCAAGGATTAAAAAAAAAAACATGCCTCATTAATTTATTTATTTCATGAAGAAAGAAAGGTTTCAAAATTCCCATTTGATCTTAGAGGAAGTGTTTATTTTAGATTAGTTTGTGTTTGAGTTAGTCAGTTTGGTTTTTGTGTGTGTTTTCCATAAGTGCTCATAAAGCATAAGTGTATGTCTACTTAATTTATTGTCTTGTGTGTTGTATCTTGTTGGTTTGATTGAGTTTTAGTATATTTAAAAGGTAGTTTCAATGCCATATCTATGCATAGGTGACTCCATAACCCAATGGATAGGAAAAGGCTACTGGTTTTGGGCATAACAAACATACCACCCTTGGAAATCACTAAGAATATTGACTATTTTAACCACAATTCAAAATAGGTCATTACCCCTATAATAAAAAAAATTGTATAGGGGTATATTAGGGTCTTATAGGGTGTGTCATGGTGTTATTTTATGTCATTTTAATGTGTCATCACCTTGGTCATAGTCATTTTCCTTCTTAAGTCATTCTATGTCACTTAAAGGGTCATTTAGAGCTATTTATGAAGGTCATACTATTTTATAAATAATACAAGTGTTCTAAAGTCTTTATCAACTTTTATGTGTTATATACACGTTATAAATTGTAGTCCCTAACTGAAACTTGTAGGTACTTTGATTAAATAAGAAAAGTGGTAGTTTGGGCAGTTTTTGAAGTTGACAGCCTCTAAAGGAAGGTGGAATGTATGTGAAGCTTATATAATGAATATTAAACTTCCATAGACTCATCTTGACATTTTATCTCGTTTGGAAGTCTTGAAAATAGTAAAAAACTATTCTACTCTTTCATTTCCCTTCTAGACATGCAAAACTGGTCAATAAGTTTCTTCTTTGTACGACCAATAAGAGGGGTTTTAGGCCAAACACCTCTAGGGGGAGATATTAAACTCAATAAAATTAATTTTCATAGTAGGATTTCAAGTATTGGTTGCTTGTGCTTTATGAACCATCATTTAGAAGTTAACTATCTCATTTTGCATGCTAAACCCCTTATCTTACAGATTTTCCTCTTGTATGAATAGGTCCATACAATCTAATTGCTGATATTACTTTCATAAGATGTGGAAATATTTATATTATGGTCTCTAACTTTGGTTTCATGTTTGGATTTGGTTTTATGAGTAAAACATCTCAAATTACAAGATGGTCTCACATGGACCTACAGACAAGTTTGCATTGTTATAGATGTTTCATATCCTTATAGTGGCTTCATAGGAGGACTATAAGGTATATTCCATATGTTTCATGTCATGACATTCATCTCCTTCCTTCCAAGTTTTATTCTTAATGATTAACATTCATGGAGTTGTAGTTAAAGTGTAAGACACCATCATCTCTCTATTCACTTTCACTTATAGTCATGGCATGTGAAGATCTGAGCATGGTTGTGGAATTGTTATGAAGTGTCCAAGGGGTGGTGAATACATTCTTGAAGCATAATCCAATGAGACAAGATCTCTAAATGACATATATCAAACTGTGATGACCAATGCAAGATATATATACAATCTTACACCATGTATGTGCATCTATAGGTTCCCATGGAAGGCCAAACACATTGGAAAGGAAATTTGAAATGGTTAGAAAAATTTCATGGTTATAAGGGTTCATTGGATCACCTTGAAAGGGTCTAATAATTTTTGAATTATAACACAACATGCAGTTATTTATGTTTTACCTCCACTGCCTTGTCTGAAACATTAAGACATACCTATAAGCATCCTCAAGAGATGATCACGTGAGGTTTGAACCTTTTTAAAGAGTATAAGATAAATTTAAGTACCTTTTTGGAGGTTAAAACTAAGTAAAATCCCATACACTATGCACATTCACTATCTCACTTTCATTGCCTTTCTTGCAAATAAATGTCCACCTACAGGTGGTTGACATAGAGACTTGAGAAGGTTTCATGGAAGATTGTTAACATGTTTTGAGACCTCCATGAGGTTGTGGAGTTAGAAAATATCATGTTAACCTTGTTTAAATAATTGAATTAGTAGGCAAGATTGAAATCCATCTCAAGATGGAGGACTAAGCTTTAGGGAAAAGTTCCCTAAAAGCTCTAAAATAGAGCCCTATGTGATTTTGATGATGTCATACAACAATGTATCAAGGAACCTTGATGAAGTCAAACACATCCACCTTATAGCCCTTATATAGGGGTAATAGTTTTCAGAATATGGGTAGGTGTTTGGTCTCAAAAATGGTGTGATAGAGGCATCAAACTCACACATTTGTACACTACATTCCTTTAGTATTATCTATAGTTGTGAACCTCAAAAGACCTTACACTTTAAGGTGGTAGTGCAGGAAGTGTGATTTGATTGTTGGGTAATCCTATTGAATTAAGGAAGATAATTATGTTTTTAAGAGCATAAAATTAGGTTAGAGAGTAATGTGTTAACCTCCATCAACACTTATAGGTGCATCCTTACTCAAAAAATTTACCTATAGCCTAACTGTAGTGACCCATCAACTCATAAAGTGAATCTTGGAAGTTATCAAAATGCAAACATAAAATTTGCTATTGGATGTTGATTCAAAATGATTCAAAATACCCTAAGATATGAGACACTAACTTTAAGGATGAAATATCACCTATAGGACCCATATTGACCTAAAATTTAAACTTATAGGATTCAAAGGAAAGGTATAGTGCAATATATGATAGTCTTGTCTTATCATAGGTTTTCAAGAACAAAGGGAGTTCAATAAGTTGGAGATGAACCTAAAATATTTCAAAAATGATTTAAATAAATTCACATGGTCTATTCATACCATACACACCTATAGGTGTTACACTCTAGACAAGAAAACACAATCACAAGTTGACTGTCAACAAGCCTATCTAGATGGAAGGTCTACCTTGAGGAATCTTAACAGAAGTATGAAGGAATGAACATATTTGGAGTCTATTGATAATAATAATTATCATCCCATAATGTTAATCACATTTTAAATAGGGTAAGGGCCATTTTTAGGTGTACCTATAGACACATTTTCAAAACCCTACATATAGTCAGGACTTCAAGAGTCTATTTTGGGTTCTAAGGCATTTGGGGGTGATAGGAACATCAACCAACCCTAAAAATTTATATGTAGTACCCTAATGAATTAATTAAAACACATATACCTTTATTTTTTTTGAGAATATAAAGGAAATACCCTATGTTTTATCTCAGACAGAGGGTAGTCTAGGAAATTGGAAAGTTGAAGACCAACTTTGGTGCTAAGTGTGCAAGGTGAGTGAAAGAGGAGTTATTTGGAATGTAGGAAATGATAAATCATGTATAGAAGAATATTGATGATTAAGAATGAAAATAATTCATGTTGGATCATGTCTAAAACCCCTCCCTCTCAGTGAAATCATCATATCTATCCTTAGTCTACTATGGGACATTCCAAGAATGCCAATTGAAGAAGGCAATTTTCTTAGCATGTAAATGAGGACTTATACACCACATTTCAGGAGTTTCATGTTTTTAGGGACACTTTTCCAAGTATACCTTGCATGGTATATTCCATACTCCTCTTCCATGCATGTGTAACTCCTTTTCTCAGCTTGACACCATTTTTAGTGACTCTTAGACTTCATTCTTCTCACATCTCTCTCAAATTATATAAGTAGTAGCTATTTTGGCTATTGTAGACTAATACCACACCATATATGGAAAATACCAATTAGTTTTGACATTTTACATTACCTTATAATAATAAATTCAATCTATTTTGAGTTCTTATCTCATCTTGTCAAAGTGTGTGAAGAGATGTATAGTGAATAATTAAGAGATATCTATCTATCCTTGCTTTCTCTCAATCATTCCATGTTTGATGCAAGTGACCCCACTCTATAAATTTATATGAAGTTTTGTTAAGTGTATGGATATATTATCAAGAGTAAAATGAGCCTTATTATTTGTAAACTGATCTATGGTTTCACTTAACTTGGATAGTCTTCATGCATATCACCTTCATATTGAAATACTAATGTTAGAACATTCTAGGACTTTGAAGCTAATGTTGTAGGTCTTGTTTATTAGTGAAAGAAGTATGATGGTATTATGTAAACAATTATTGTGTATCAAACCCTTAGATTAGTTTCATTTCATGTAAATTCCTATCCCTTTTCTCACAAACAATCAACTAGTTTAGGTGATAATTACTTTAAGACATATTCAGGGAGCTAGCCCTTAAACCTAGAGGTCTAATTTTGCTACAGGTACACCCACATACCTAGAAGTATTCCCATGTTTCCAAAATTTAGAGGAGGCCTAAACACCCTCCTTTAGGGTGCAAGATTTAGTGACAGTAGTTTTGGCATGCCTAATGGGATAGGTTTAAGAGAGTGGAAATATTATTAGTGTGTCTTTCCTCTAATTAACTTTTGGATGCAAGCAAGATAGCACCAATGGTGAATCTAAATGAAATATTCTAGTTGTAAGCATCCCAAATATCTATTATTGAAGATTTTGACCTATGAGGTTGATCTAAATAGCTATGGTGAATATCCTTATTATGAACCTCCCTATCATCCTTGATATGAACCACATTATACTCCTCAACAGTCCTATCAAAATGGATATCAATCATATAAGACATGGAATCCATATGGTCCTCCATTTCCCTCTCCATATGAACATCATGTTGTTGGAAAGCCCTATGAGGAAGGCTTTCAATAAACCTATCATGAAATACCTTCCTATCAATCCCAATATGACCCTTACCAATCATACCATGATGCTTATCAACCTCAAGAGGATTATTATGAGTCTTGTCATGAGGAATTAGATCATCCCATTGATTTTACACAAAGATATTATAAGACAAGGTATGAATTCTTAGAAATTCAATTCCAACAACATAGAGTTGAATTCAATCCTCATCATTACCCTCCTCTTCCTCTTCCATCAACCTCATCTCATGTCAAATACTTCTTAGAGATCCTACCAGAGTTGATAGATAATGAAGATAATATGAGGACATTTGATAATGAGTTTGATGTGCTTCCTAATCATCTCATGGAATGGTTAAGAGGTATTCCCCAAAGTTGTATATATTTGTTAGAGATAGTTGAAGGGAAATATGGAAATCAATGGGGTATCAAAGCATAGATAGACTTGTCAAAGAAGTGTATTCAATGCTTAATAGATAAGATTAGAATATGGTAGGATAAAGGGCTTAAGGATGAACATTGCACTATTGAAGAGCCTCATGGAGGTTAATTTCAAGGTGTAACTTATATTGATATAGGTGGCTTTCTTTCTAAACAGCCCAAATTTTATCTTCCCCATAAACTTACTAATGAAGTCCTCTTTCCTAGGTCCATTCACAAGCCCTCTACTACATCCCACAATCCATATATAATTCAAAAACCCTTAACCAAACCTCATTCCTCAAATCAAACTCATGAGCCTATCCATAAAAATTTCACTTCACCCCTTCTTGAAAAGGATCCCATTTTGAGGGAAGAAAATAAAGGGGAAAGAGTTCAAGTCATAGCTGATCAAGATGTCATGAATAACTATGAACAGGAAATCATCATAGGGTCTCCCCTTGGTGTACACTAGTGAAAATATACCTTATTACATTAAAAGAAAAATATTGAAGATTATTTTTTAGCTATCCATGAGGAATGTGGCCAAGACTTAAAGAATGAAGTGCTTGATAAGGACCCCATACCTGTTGTCCATGATGAAGAAGCTCTTAAACATGATGGTCATGAGAAGGATGAACTATGGAAGAAATTTCATGTCATAAATCAAGAGTTTGAATAAATTGATGATTTGAATTATTCTCCTAAGGATTATACACCTAATCATGAGGTTGTTAATGATCATCCCAAGCATGAAGTTGAGTTTGATATCAAGAATGAAGATGAACTTTAAGTCATTCCTTAATAAGTTGCAGTCCTAAAAGAGTATCATTAGATCAAGGTAGAAGATACAATAATTGAAGAGTAATATATACCTCATCTTGATGTTGAACCAACCTCAGATGTACTATAACATAAATAAGATCAACTTGATGATCTCATACATCAAAAATAGAAAGGTGAAAAGCTAGTGGTTCTAGATGACAAGGAGGACAAAAATGATTGGCAACAACAAATAGAACTCTTTAAAGAGCTTGAAAAACTATGCCAAGTTGAGGGCCAAGTACATGAGAAGGTGGAGAAATAATTTTTCATGGAGGATAATGGCCAAGTTTGGGTGGATTATGTAGAGCTCCTTGATGAGCTTGAAGAGCTTGCAATTGAAAAGAAACCCAAGCTCATTGAGAACACCATGGAAACTAAGAAGATATGCCTTATTGAATCACCATTGAAGGTTGAAATTGAGGAGTCCTATGAGAGAGTTAAGGTTATTAAGTTGTAATAGGAGTTAATTTCCATAGCTGACCTGGTTATAGATATTTTGTTTTCATTGAACATCATGTCAAAGAAGTTGGCAAACACCATAAAGAAGATGGAGGCATCAATGCCAAGTATCAAAAAATAACATGAATCATTAATTTATTTATTTCATGAAGCAAGAGAGCTTTAATAATTCCCATTTTATCCTAGAGGAGTGTTTATTTTAGGTTATATTATGTTTGAGTTAGTCACTTTAGTTTTTGTGTGTGTGTTCCATAAGTGCTCATGAAGCACAACTGTATGTCTGCTTAGTTTCTTGTCTTGTGGTTGCATATTGTTAGTTTTATTGTGTTTTGGTCTATTTAAAAGTCATTTTTAGTGTCATATCTATGCATATGTGACTCCATATCCCAATGGATAGGAAAAGACTATTGGTCTTGGCCATAGTAAGCATATAACCCTTGGAAATCACCAATAATGTTGACTATTTTGACCACAAGTCAAAATAGGTCAACCCCCATATAATCCAAGACTTGTATAAGGGTATATTATGGTCCTATAGGTTGTTTCATAGTGTTATTTTATGTCATTTAATGTGTCAACACCTGGGTCATAGTCATTTTCCTTCCCAAGTCATTCTATGCCACTTAAAGGGTCATTTTAGAGCTATCTGTGAAGGTCGTATAGTTTCAGAAGAAAAAAAATGTTCCAGAGTCTTTATTAATGTTTATGTGTTAGATACATGTCATAAATGTTAGTCCCTAACTTCAACTTGTATGTACTATGCTGAAATAAGAAAAAAGTGGTGGTTTAGGTAGTTTTGGAAGTTGTACAACCTTTAAAGGAAGGTGGAACGTTTGTGAAGCTTAAATAATGACTCTTTAACTTCCATTAACTCATAATAATGTTTGAACTACTTTTAAAGTCTTTAAAATAGTCAAAAACCATTATTCTCTTTCATCACCCTTTTAAACATGCAAAATTGGTTAACATGTTTCTTCTTGGTACAACCAGTAGGAGTGGTTTCAGGTCAAACACCTATAGGGGGAGTTAGTAAAATTATTCCAATTATTTTTCATAGTAGGAGTTAAATGATTGGTCACTTTTGATTTATGAACAATCCTTTAGAAGTTAAATGTCTCATTCTACATGCTAAACCCCATACCTTACATGTTTTCCTCTTGTATGAAAAAGTATGTAAAATAAATTTGTTGATTTTTATTCAAAATGACATGGAAATATTTACCTTATGGGTTTCATCTTTGGTTTCATTTTTTGAGTTGAGTTTATGAGTTCAACATCTCAAATTGCAATATGGTCTCACATGGAGCTATAGATAAGTTTACATCATTTATAGATGTTTCATATCCTTATAATGGCTTCAAAGGATGATTATAAGTTATATTACATGTTTCTCATGTCATGAAATTCATTTCCTTCCTTCCAAGTTCTAGTCTCATTGATCAACATTTACGGAGTTGTAGTCAAAGTGTAAGACACAATCAGCTCTCTATTCACTTTCACTTATAGTCATGGCATGTGAAGCTCTGATCATGGTTATGAAAATTTTATGAGGTGTCCAAGGGGTGGTTAATACATTATTTAAGCATAATAAAATGAGCCAATCTCTCCAAATGACACACATCAATATGTGATGACCAATGCAAGCTATATACACAATCTTACACATGTATGTGCATTTACAGGTTCCCATGGAAGGCCAAACATGGTGGAAAGGACATTTGAAATGGTTTTAAATATTTCATGTTTATAAGGGTTCATTTGAGAACCTTTATATGGTCTAATACTTGTTTAATGCTAACACATCATGTAGTTTTTTATGTCTTACCTTCACTGCCTTGTCTGCAAAATTAAGGCATACCTACATGTGTCTTTAAGAGGTAATCACATGATTTGAAGACATGAATATTGATTTTAACCTTTTTAAAGAGGATAATATAAATTGGAATAACTTTTTGAAGGTTATAACTAAGTTATAGCCAATACACAATGCACATTGACTAGCTCATTTTCACTGCCTTGCTTGTAACTAAATGTCCACATATATGTGGTTCCCACAAAGACTTGAGAAGGTTTCATGAAAGATTAATAAAATGTTTTGAGACCTCCATGAGGTTTTGGAGTTGTAAAATATCATGAGAACCTTGTTTAAATCATTGGATTAGAAGGTGGGCTTGAAATCCATCTTCAAGATGGAGGACTGAGCTTTAGGGACAAGTTCACTAAAAGTTCTAAAATAGAGCCCTACGTGATTTTGGTGATGTCATAAAATAATTTATCAAGGATCCTTGATGAAGTCAAACACATCCACCTTATAGTCCTTATATAGGGATAATATCTTGCAAAAGCTGGGTAGGTGTTTGGTCTTACAAGTGGTGTAATAGAGGCCTGAAATTCACACATTTGTTCATTGCATTCCTTCAGTGTTTTTTATAGTTGTGAACCTTAAAGGGCCTTACACTCCAAGGTGGTAGTGAAAGAAGCATGATTTCATTATTAGGAAATAATATTAAATTAAGGAAGCTAATTATGTTTTTAAGATCATAAAAAGAGGTTGGAGAGTAAGATATTGACCTCATCAGCCCTATAGATGCATCTTTACTCAAAAAGTCACATACAACCTGACTGTAGGTGACTCACCAACTCATAAAGTGAATCTTGGAAGATATCAACCTAAAAACATAAAATTTGTTATTAGAGGTTGATTCCAAATGATTTAAAAGACACTAAGATGTAAGACACTAAATTCAAGGATGAAAGGTCACCTATAGGACCCCTGTTGACCTAAAATCCACACCTACATGATTTAAAGGAAAGTGATAGTGCAACATATGACAATCTTATCTTATCACAAGTTTTTAAGCACCAAGGGATTTCAATGAGCTGGAGATGAACCTAAAATAATTTAAGAAGGACCTAAATAAATTATCAAGGTATAATATTACCATGCACACCTATAGGTGTTACTCTCTAGACACGAAGACATAGTCACAAGATGACTTCCAACTAAGCCTGTGTGGATGGAAGGTCTACCTTGAGGAATCTAATAAAATCATGAAGGAATGAACATGTTTAGAGTCTATTTAAAAAAATAATGATCATACCATCAATATCATCACATTTGAGACATATTAAGGGCCCTTTTTAGGTGTACCTATAGACACATTTGCAAAAACTTGCATATACTCAGTACTTCAAGAGTTTATTTTCAGTTTTAAGTCATTTATGGGTGCTAAGAACATCAACTAATCCTAAAAATTTATACATAGTACCCTCATGAATTGATTAAAAAACATATACCTTCATTTAGTTTTAGAAAATATAGGAAATACCTTATATTTTATCTTATATAGAGGGTACTCAAGGAAAATGAAAAATTGAAGACCAACTTTGGTGCCAATTGTGCAAGGTGAGTGAAAGAGGTATTTGGACTATAGGTAGTGATAAATCATGTCTAGAAGAATATTGATGATTAGGGATTCAACCAATGAATTTTGGAGCATTTATAAAAGCCCTCCCTCTTAGTGCAATCATCACATTTGTCCCTAATCTATTGTGGGATGTTTCAAGAAGGCCAAATGATGAAGACAATTTTCTTGGAATGCAAATGAAGAGTATTACACGACATTTCAAGAGTTTCATGTTTTTAGGGACATTTATCCAAGTATACCTTGCACAGTCTATTCCATATTCCTCTTTCCTACATGTGTAACTCTTTTTCTCAGCTTGATACATGTCTTGGTGACTCTTGGACTTCATTCTTCTCAATTCTCTCAAATTCTATAAGTAGTATCCATTTTGGATCTTGTAGACTAATAACACACTATGTTTGGTGAAATCCTACTATTTTTGACATTGTACTTTGCCTTGGAATAAAAAATTCAATTTGTTTTGAATTTTTATCTTATCTTGTCAAAGTGTGTGAAGAGATGTATAGTGAATAGTTAAGAGATATCTATCTATCCTTGATTTCTCTCAATCCTTTTATGTTTGATGCAAGTGACTCCACTCTAGTAGTTCATATGATGTGTTTTTAAGTCTATGGATCTATTCTCAAGTATACAATGAGCCTTATTAAATTCAAACTGATATATGGTTTCACTTACTTTTGATAGTCTTCATGCATATCACATTTATATTGAAATAATAATGTTAGAACATTCTAGGACTTTGAAGATAGTGTTGTAGGTCTTGTTTCTTAGTGAAATAAGTATGATGGTCTTATGGAAACCCTTATGGTGTATCAACCCCTTAGATTAGTTTCATTTCATGTAAATTCCTATCCCTTTTCCCATAAACAATCAACTAGTTTAGGTGATAAGCACTTCAAGGCATATTCAGGGAGCTAGCCCTTAAACCTAAAGGTCTACTTATGCTATAGGTACACCCACATACCTATAAGTATTCCCATGCTGCCCAAATATATAGGATTCCTAAACATCCTCCTCTAGGGTGAAATTTTTGGTGTCAACAGTTCCCATGAAAACTATGTCACCCTTTCCAACATATCTACAATCACATCCAATAGTATTACATGAAAAATCCCCCCATTCTTGTCTGGTATAAGTATGCAAATGATAAGAGAAATCAAGACTAGTGTTAATATATATGTCTCCTCTAAATCCATATATGTATCTATGACTATCCCATGGATAATAATTAGGATGATATCATTTTTAAACACCCTAACCAATGATACCACTTCTTTCATATCTTTTTAGTATACATTCACACTCTGTATTAGGATGTGAGGTATCCACCACACATCCTATAGTGTGACATTCAAATCACATGTTAGCAAGTGAAATGTACTAGACTCTAAGTTCCATCACTCTTCTATAACTATTAACATCATCCTACAATAATAGATTTAATGCATCTCTATAACATAATGCAATATCATTGCCTCTAGTACACCCTCCTCATATTTAGTGAACCTACTCATCAATTGTAGTACCCTAAATCATCTATCTCATGTCACCATTATTTTTCATCTCTTCTAAAAGCATAAAATAAACCCATCATTAGTATTTTTACACAATAAATCCATCTCTCAAGACCATCATTTAAGCATATATAATTATCATAAGACACTTGTTTCTAACACATTTATCCATTCTAACCATAATGAATTCACCAAATAAAATATTAAATTCACCTAACCCATTAATTAATTCATAATATAATTAATTTATTACCCAATTTTATGAATTCATTTCACATTTTGATGAAACTTTTGATTTCAAAAAATCACTAAATCTCATAATAAAACTACCATTTTCTATAATGAAACCATCATTTTGAGTCCAAAATCACCATTTTTAAAATGATGAATTTGTTAATACCATATTTCACTAAAATTTATAAAACCTAAAATGAAAAAATACCAATTGAACACATCACTTACTAGATTCACACTCCCTTCTGGCCCTAATAGTCTCGTATTCACTCACTCTGGTGATGATCAATTGGAATGCATTCTATCTTTCCTCTGGCACCTATTGTAATCCATAACACAATGTAAATCCTAGGTGGAAAATCAAATAAGTGAATTTAAAATTACCCCATACCCCTATTTATTTACCCCCATTCAATATTTTCTCCCCATCCATGCCTTTTTTCCTATGTCACAAACCTATTCTCTCATTTTAACCTCCACATGATATAACCAAATAATCAAAATACTCTATTTACTTATTCTTTATTTGAAAATCACTACCATAAATTTAATCACAACTCAATAGAAAATATATTTATCCTTTTTACAAATCACAACTGATCAATGAGATATATCCTTCCCAAATTCACTTTCATGTAACAATATTCAATGGGAAAAATCCAAGTGTGTAGCTTGTCTCAAGAAATGTTATTTCTCCAATTGGCTCCTTAACAACTATCCACTCAGGGAAAAACATTTTACTATGTCTAAAAATCATGCAATAATTTTATATAATAATGGTAATTACACTTATTATAGAATCAACTACATCATTTTACATATACTATTCCTTCATTCATTCATTTTTAATGCTCATCTACATCGATTCTCCCCACATGACCATTTAGGTGGCATCAGTCATAATCAATTCAAACCAAGGGGAATAATCTTTCTATATCCATTTTCACTTTGTATTTTATTTATTCTTTGAAAAAGTAATTGATTCTTCTAGTCTCAAAACCCTTTCAAATAGGTTTAAATGTAGAGACATAAATTCTATCACATTTAGTGTCATAATTAACTTTGCTTAATATTGACACACTAACTCAACCACCACCCTAGATTCAAATTATATCCTAAGGTTCACTAACATAATTTCCATCTATTTTTTTAATATTTAATTAATCAATATTAATTAATTAATTAATCATGCACACATATTTCCACAAATCTAATTAAAAACTCAAAATTTCTAAGTCATCAAACATCTTCCACATTTCTCTCAACCAAATTTTAAGTCATCTAATGATTTCCTTAGATTATTTAACCAATATTTGAATCGTAATTGAACCTTTCAATAAACATGGTGAGTCATCCACCTAATTTGACTCATTCATGATAAAATTTCAACTACCAACTAGATTCCCTCTTTATTTCTCAAATACATGAGGAAATGGTCTCTTCCACTAAGATGACAACTCAAATCTAATTGTCCAAAATCAACATAATTAAATAAATACAAATATTTTAAAGCATCCACATTCTCACTCAAAATCCTATAAATTGAAGTGTCATCCTCCATTGTCTACATCCATCATCAAGTTATCAAATTGATATCAAAATTACCTTGTGTTTTGATTTAGAATAAAAAAGATTACATCCTTAAACTATCAAGATACACTTTACATTTGGAGAATGAACTGAGAACCCACAGAAAAAGTTGTAAGAATAAATAAAATTCAATCAAAGAAGATGGCATACACTTTTTTTGGTAATATGAAAGGTAATTTGTTTATTTTGTCTTGATCTTTTATTGTATCTCTATTTTAGTTTTTAGATTAGTCTTAGAATAAAAAATTAATTATTTATGTGTTTATTAATCGTAACTTCTAATTTTTAGCTATCAAAATACTGACCTACATGGAAGTGAAACACATTGACTATATCATCACCTATGAATTTATTTGCTTGATTTATATTTATGATCTTGAAACCCTCTGATGTGTGTAGATCCAAAAATAATATTCTTTTTCCTTAAAAAATTATATGTGCTTGTGAGGCCTATAAACCTACAAAAAAATGGGAAGTGTAATGGGTTGATCTAAATCCAATCACCCTATATAATGATTGGATATTATCTATGTATCTAATACTTCAAGGAAGGAAATCAAGCCACATGTAGTTATCATACCTAGGGTGATTGTGAAATTGTGTCCTTTTCATTGTGTATGCATATAATGAATAATTTTGATACTTGAAAATGATTGATTTGACTTGGATTTTGAGTGATTTAGATTTTTTTATTTCTCACAGTCATGTGTACATAAATTAGGAAGAATATGGCATATCTTCTTAGTGCACAATAGTTATATATATATCATAGATAAGTACCAGATACTTTTAAATGAGATGTTGATTTATTTATATACAGATCCATTTGAATAATTACTCATGACATCGACACAATAGGATTATATACCAACCCTAAGGATGGTTTTATTCTATAAAATAGTCATTTTTATAAATAATAATCATAACCATCATAACTAACATGTATATAAGTTGACTACTCTAAGAGTGTGGATATGTATGCAAAGGATATTTAGCAAGTTCGAATTAAGTAATGATTTTCATGTACATGTATGATATAAAAATGGAAGGGTGTACTCATAAGATATCATGCAATTATGAGATGATGGTGAATTAAGACCTCATTTAGGTGCTGAATTCATGCATGGTAAATGTGTGTCAAGTTTTTCATTATTAGGTACTAAATACCATATTTTAGTATATATAGATACATTTTCATGACATGTTTTCTTGGTGAAACTTTCACATTTAGATCCTCTCCCAAAGACAAAATGTGTTATTCAAACTTACGTACACATTTTTATACTTTTACTCTATTATTTATACTAAAATTAAATTCATGATAGATAATGGCTTATGTGAAAATTATTTCATAATGACACTTACATACTCTTGGATACCCACATGAGGATTGACAGAAATAACTATGATAGTCAAGAAATTTAATGGATAGAGATAATAACCCTTGGGATAGAATGTTCTACCTCTTAAAGTAGGCCATATAGTAATTTATAATCCATTATTAGTCTTATTGATCACATTCATACTTCACATGTTTTTGGGATTCCCTTGAATACAAATCTCCATGCACTACCATATTTAGTATACCAATGTATCAAGTATATGCATTGTAATAGGGTGGTGACAGTTCAAGGTATTTGATATGAGCACCCTATTCATCCATAATAATTTCTTCCTACACCCCAATCACCCCTGTATTTTATTTTTACACCTATTCAAGATTAATATAAAGGATTAATTAATACACCTATTCAAGATTATGATATAGAGGTAGTTCCTAAACCTACCTAGACTCTTTGTATGTAGTCAGTTACACTACCCACTCAGGCTCATTTTATACAAATATTTTTGAGGAGATTAGTTAGATTTCCTAGATGGCCAATTGATCCAAGACTTAGAAGCTTTGGTTGAAATATAATTCAAGAAATAAGAACAACACAATAACAATAATTCTATCTCTAAGAAGAGATGTTTTATTCATAAAAATTTGTAGATTTAAACATATGCTTATCTCTAAGAAGAGATGTCTAATTTTTGTTTTGGGTTACATCTTCATTTATATGCATTTTGAAGGTAGGATGAGGATTTGGAAGGTCACCAATCTTGAGGGAGATCAAGTGGTTTGACTTCCACAGTTTACAACAATACATAATTTGAGGAATTACTATTTTTAAAAACTTACTATTTTTAGACTACACTACTAAAATTAAAATTTAGGGAACTTCCATTGAGTTTTCTAGGGTAAAAATCCATTGATAAAATTTCCATGCCATATCACCACATTATTCTCTTTCTTATCTTTTCAATTATTCAAATGGTGAGTCAATTAGAGCTACGATGCAAAAGTTATGGCTCCCAAAAGTTCCATCATCAATTGGGGTAGAACCATCACCTAAATTATCATTTGAAATGTTGTTCAGATCATTCATCCATCCTTGAGAATCAATGGTCCCCATTGCATCAAGATTTGTCATCAATTGTGGTAGTTGTGTTTTGATTTGATTTTTGATGCATTTTTGGAATGGACTATGCTTTATGGAGCTGTGTAGGGCTTGATTGTTCACCATTTCTATCTGAACATTAGTCTATGGATGGAAGGCTGTGAACTTATTTAGCTTGTTATCTATTTTCTTCTTTTATTTTGTTTTTGTAGTTAGGGCTACAACATTAGCCCTTTTAAATTCTTGTGGCTTGACCACCATGAAAATGAATATCTTGGCACTAATCAGGGAGATAGATGTAGAAGGTGGTACCTATGGTACTTAGTAGCATCATGTTCTAATAGTGAGGGTGATCATTCAAGTTCTTGATTCATAGATGCCATGTTGATCAAAGATGAATGGCTAACCAAAGAGTACATCACCAACATCTAGATTGACCACATCACATAAGACCTCTTGGAAAGGTTTTATTGCATATGAGAGAAGACATTGGTGGGTGACATAGAGGTTTCTCCTTGGACTCAACCATCCAATACTATATGGATTTGGGTGAGGCTTCATGGATAAATTTAGGATTTTCACAACATTAGTAGAGATTAAATTCTTTTGACTCCCACTATTAAGAATAAAATGCAAAGGCTTAATTTTCACCCATAACTTAGAGTGAAACAACCTTTCCTTATCATCTGGCCTCTCCTCATTGGTCTGTGATAAAGCAATGATGCCATTGGGCTCAACATCTATAATCTTTTCTTCATCCTCTTTGACTATAGGTTATGTATCAGGCATAGTAGTGGATGTTGATGATTGTGACTCAGAAAGCAGGGACTTGATGGCTTGACATTCTTCTTTGGAGTGCATTCTAGATTTGTGGTGATCACACCATTTCTCAGTCTTCCCTTCCTTTTGCTTCCAATTTTGGCCCCGTGTTTGACCTCCTTTGTCACTTTTCCATTTTTAAGGCTGACTCTTCGTATTCATTCTTCCATGCTTCTATATAATCCTCACCACAAACTTGTATGCCTCACTGAGGGTTTCCAAATTGAAGAGTCCATCTCCCACTATATATACTATTATAGTCTACCATGATATTTAAGAACCTTGTGTTTCTCACTTTTTTAGATGCCCAATCTTGAAGATAAAGAATGAAAAATGGTAGTGTAATCTTTAACAGACTATTCTTTACCTTGGTGAAGTTGTTGCCACTCTATATACAGATCATCATATGATCTAATGGGGTAGTATTCTTCCTTTACAACTTCTATGAAATCATACTAGGTAGGTTTCACCTCAAGGCCAATATCATCCATATTGAGTCTCTTATTGTACACTTCCCACCAATTTTTTGATAGGTAATGATGCTTTCAAAAGAGCAAAAGTGATCTTCTCTTTATCGGTGAATTTATTTATCAAAAAATATGAAGACAATTGATCCAACCAATTTTTTACTATATCAACATTGATTTTGCCTTCAAATGTAGGGATATCAAAATTCACCTAAACCTTGAAGGGTGTTGAGGTACTAAAATGATGTAGGCATGTAGATGAGGAGCTAGAATTTCCCATGGAGATTTGTTGGAGAATTTGGATGAATTATTATAGCATCTATGCTTGCTACTATTGGAGGACTTAATTCACTATTTCCTTGAAAGGATCAGATGTCTCAGTTTTGTCCACCATTTGAGGTTTGTTTGGAATGAATACGTGGATAGTCTACTAGTTATATTTTCCACCCAAGCTTCCTGTAATTTGACCTCATCTTCAAGATCATACACTCTAAAGATAAACTACTATGATACCACTGATCCAAAACTTAGAAGCTTTGGTTGAAGGATAATTTAATAAACAAGAAAAACACAATAACAATAATGTTATCTCTGAGAAGAGATGTTTTATTCATCAAAACTTGTAGATCCAAACATATGCTTATCTCTAAGAAGATATGTTTGATTTCCATTTCAAGTTACATATTAATTTATACTCATTTTTAAGGTAGGAGAAGGATGTGGAAAGTCACAAATCTTGAGGGATATCAAGTGGTTTGACTTCCATGATTTAAAACAATATAGAATTTGAGGAATTACTATTTTAGAAACTTACTATTTTCAGACTGCACTACTAAAATTAAAATTTGGGGCACTTCCATTGGGTTTTGGGGGTCAAAATCCATTGAGAAAATCTCTATTCCTTCTCACCATATTCTCCTCATTCTTATATTTCCAATGGTTCAAATGGTGAGTCGATTAGAGCTATGGTGCAAATGTTATGACTCCTGGAAGTTCCATCATCAATTGGGGTAGAACCATCACCCAAATTATCGCCTAAAATGTTGCTCGGATGACCAACACTTCGTGATCCAATGCATCTAAATTAATTAAGGGATTATAGAGGCCATTATCTAATATAACACATACTAAAATATTATCACAAATAATTTAACGTGTTCCATGATGTAAATAAGAATAGACACATTCTCTTATTATATAAAGAATTCCACAATTCATAGGATTCATAGACTTACTCATCATACACATGATACTATGAGTGATGATAATAGAGTTTATAGTATAATGTGAGATAATTTTTTAGATTTAGAATAAGATATATATGCACCTAGATGTGGTACTTTTCATATAAAAAAATTGACCATCACACCATATTATGAAAGAAATTGATGTGAGCATCCCATTAATTGGATTCTTGGTTACAATTATCTAAAACCTACAAATTATTAAAAAAAAAAAAAAACATTCAAATATTCATAAATAAAAAATAGGACTTTAGCATGATAGGATTGTTAATTTACATTATTTACATGTGTTATTGATCATATTTTTGGTATATTATAGATCCTTTTTCCTATACCCATGCGTTTCAAGGTTCACATGAGTGACATACAGGACATATAGATACACATGATACATGGATACATAGATGTTGGATTTTCCTATACCCACGAGTCATGCTAATGTTAGGGGCATCTTATTACATATGTCACATTATTATAGGATATATATTTTTATGACCTTACTCTTTACCATGTTGATATATATTTATTACTTACACATCTTCCTATCATTCATATCTATATAGTGTTAAAATTCATGGATATGTTACTTTACTATGTTGTGATATTGACGTACATGGATGGTGTATACTAGCTTACTTTCTCTATGATTCATTGATGTTATTTTTGTTTCATAATAGTCTACTCATTGCTTTTCTATTATTTATGATCCTTGGCCTTGCATGTATAATATTTTAATGTCCCTTGTTTTTAACTATTGTCCTTATTTATGATATTTATTATCCATATTTTTTAGACCTTGGTCTTATGTGTGCAACATTTATTATCCCTTGTTTAATGTACTCAGCCTTGTGTGTGAGACATATATTATCCATTGTATACAGTTTTTGGCCTTATGTGTGACAATGAGTACTATTCTATGTGCTTCTATTTTGTGTGTCATGGCCATGCCATTATCTATTGAACTTGTTGAGCTTGTTAAGTATGTTGAGTTTGTAGGTGCCATGATCCATATCACACACCTACCCATTTGTGTGCATTACCCTGATAAATATAACGAAACTTTACTACATAATATTATTATATGATTCTATCAGTAATGGTTTCTAATAGTGCCTCATTATTATACAAATATTGACATGACCCTTGTATGTCTCACATTACATATGTTTTATACATGCCTTGATGACATATTCATTACTATGATGACATGTTATTTATATGTTGAAATGATTCTACATGATTATATATTTTATACAAAACATGACATAGTTGACTATTTTTGTTTAGATGAATTGCCTAGAGGCTACATTTGTCACCTCAAAAGTGGGAATATTAGTGGGATTATCATAGAGACTTAAGCGTCCATGAGTATAAAAATAAAATTTTGACACAATTTATAGGATATGAAGTGTTTCAAATATTAGACTAGGACAAATATTTAGTTTATATGATTCAAATTGGTTCAAATATCAGACCGAGATAAATATTCATAGATTTAAAACATAATTGAGGGGCATGTGCCATGTATATGCACTAAAATTACATGGACATGATATATGATAGTATACTATCATACTCAAACATCTCCAAATCATTAGATAAGCATTCCAATCTCCCCAAAAATTGTCAAATTCATAAGGTATGAGAATTATGATACCATCCAAACCTAACAGTTTTTCATGCATAAAATAATGCTCATATTTTAAATTCATATCATTCCTATGGCTTGACATGTATGTTTTGCATGATAATGGCTTAAAAATTACCCAAAGAGTCTCATATATATAGAAAATAGGTCTAATAATACTACCCATATAGTAAACATTTATCAACCATACTCAAACACTAGAATATTTAAAGGCATTGCCCTATTCTTTTTAATTATGTAATCATTAAAAAGGAGGTTTTATCTAGGTTTGAATCACCTCAAAGCCAAGATAAATTTTTCATTTTACAAATACTAAAAGATATATCACATATTGCATATATAGAATGATTACTATTACACATTTACACCTAATGGGGAAAACTACATGAAGTTAGAATTTACTCTTTCGAGTATTGGATATGTAGTCATCTTAGTAATTCATTAGGGAATGGTTGGGATAAAATAAACCCACTCTTTCCCCCCATTTTTAGTCCTAAACATATTTTCAATAGTGGACTTAGGATTTCAATAGAAGGATACATATTTATATGTATTGCATGCACATTAGACCTTAGGATCACACACACAAACATAAGAGAAGTTGTCACATTAGCCTACACTAGAATAGGAGATAAATATTTACATAGACAAAACTATCAAATTAAAAACATAATATTATATGGTAGTGATCAAAGGCTAACATTAATTTCAAGGTGAGCCTAGAACTCTAGTTACTTATTTGAGTGACTCATAGTCTACTTTCCTTCTTTTTATGTATCTTGCCTTGAGACTTAGAAATAAGAACACCATCTCAAGTGGAAAAAATTAAGAGAAATACTCCCATACAATAACATAAACCTTAGGAAAAAATGTTAAAAAATATGACCTGAAGATGACGTTAGTGACTCAAACTGATTTAGTAGTCAATATTTAATCTAATTGCACACAGTTATTATAAAGAATACTGACATATTAGTCATAAATCCATAATGTATAATAGAGAGATAAATAATATAAGATAATTCTTATCCCTTGTTTGTCAATTATTTTTATATTTATCTTAAGTGATAAATTAAAAAATCATTTAGGTTGTATATGTGTAAATGTTTATTATATGAATCTAAATTATTTATTAGTTTATGAGTTAATTAGTTTTGTATAATCTAAAAATAGATAAAATTTATTGGTGAACCCATATACTACATAGAATAATGTAAACACTATACCTCCTTAGGGTTTCATCATTTTATTACTAGGGTTTCCATTCTAAAACCCCCCTTTTTGGGATTAGTATAAGTATACTTTTCTTATGTCTCAAGTGATTTATTAGGCTTTACATTCAAAATGAATAGTCAAGATAAAACCCATAATAGTCCTCATATCATAGATTTACTAGGATATATCTATCTAATTCCTTATTTTTATGATAAAGAATGGACAAATAAATAAACTTATATGATTAATGTTTCTAATTATGTAAAATATGAACATGATTGTGAGTGTAATGATTATTAGTATGACTATGAGGAATATTGGTACAATAATTATGTATATAAAAAATAAGGAAATGAATAATATAATTTATAGATATAGTTCTCATATGTATTTTTAGATTATTTTAATCATAAATTAGAAAAAAACATGAAAATTACAATGAGTTACCTCATACACTCTTTTCTAGCATTACACATAACAAGGAACATATTATAATACCATGTGTAAATGATATGCATTTGGATGTTCATGGTTTTTATATTAATTATATATAAATTACAAATGATAATAATTATTTTGATATTCCCACTCTATTTATCAGTAGTAAATGAGACAAAATAATGTGACATTCATTCTCACTCTAGAAATAATAGATGATAAAAAATGTTAAATTCCTTCTTTCTCTAGACAAGGATACAAAAGGATGTGATATCTCTTCTCTTTCAATGGAAATGAAAAATAGTTCTATGATTATAAATGATATTTCTTCCATTTATTCTTGAATGAAGTACAAAAATATGCAAATGAATGTGATGTTTATCTCTCTTCTCTTACAATGGAAAAAGATACAAAAAATTGTGATATTTCTTCTCCCTCTTTAGAAATGACCAATGATGATTTTGACAATTATTCTTCTTTTTAAAAAATCCTTTAATATACTTATTATTGAAAAAAAATGTGATGTAATTTCTACTATGACTTTATAAACACCATGTGATGAGAATGATATGTTAGGTAATGAGTGTAAAATTGGCAAAGATGCTAACTTAGAATGCAATTCTAAAAAGTTTAATGGTATTGGTGATTACCTCCTTAGACCTATGTTTATAATAAAAGTAGGTTAAAACCCATGAGCATGTGCACCATTATATTTACTAGTCAAATTACCTCTATAATAAATGGCATATGGGACCTTAAAAAATAAGTGCTTGATCTCAATGTTTCAACTAGAGCATATAAGGCTCATATGCATGAAATGGAATCATTGATCAACCTATTACATGATTTTTATTTGATTCTACTAACCCCAATGATTTTTTCATGCCTAAGTTTAAATTATTTGATGGCATAGGAGATCCCCATGATCATTAAACCAAGTATACACTTTATTTTTGGAAATATAACAATCATGGATGAGTCTTATTAAAATCATATGATCTAAGCCTAGAATGGGATGCCTTAGATTGGTCTTATAAAATCCTTAGTGGTTATTTACCTTATTTTAATAATATAAAAGAAATTTTATTAACTAATTTAAAAAAAATAAAGTGCCTAGATGAATTTGTATGATTTAATGTATCAACCCTCAAATTTAGAAAAGTGACTAATATCTAGTAGGGGTCTTCTTCTTCCACTCAAATAATGAGTAACACATAATATCTATGCTTCTTTTGAGAATATGTACTTCTATTTTTTCAATTATGCATGTGATCTCAATTTGAAATCACATAAGTCTACTAATGGAATTGAATCAAGGGCCTCATCACCCAATAATGAATCAATTTATTAAAAAGTATAATATGATGTAGTTTCTCCCAAAGTATCAGGTCCAACTAAGGTCCTCTATAAAATTGAAGAGCTAATAGAAAAGATATATAAGGAATTTGGTTTGAGAGAATGCATATATGATAAATATGAATCAACTATTTTAATTTGATAGATTTAAAGATCAATGAAACATAATTCTACAAGCATTATTGGATTAGAGATTAATTAATTTTCCACGTAATTATCATCACCCTCCCCATCATTTGTAATGAGTAAATATCAAACCATTTTGTAATTATCATTATTTTAATGGAAATAATGATAACCATTATTATGTGTTGTGAAAAAATATTTACAACCTTATGGATAAAGGGGTTATTACATTTGGATGACTAGACACTAAATCATCAAGATATCCTTCTACATATTCTCCTACTCATTATCTGATGAAGAGTAAGATTTCCCTAGGTGTTTCTATTGACCAAATTTGACTTCTAATCGAATGAGGTCAACCCATATAATTTTAAACTTTTTAATAATGTTTACATGCATTCTATGGGGTCTCATATTGTCCTATATATCTTGCTTAGCCATTTCCTAGTCTTGGTTAAAGTTCATTCCCCTTGAATTGGCCTAGTCAACCATGGTCAACCTAGTCAAACCATGGTCAACTTGGTCAAAATTATATTTTGTGAAAATTTGTCCTAACATGGTATTTAAAATGTTTAAATGTGTTTACAAGTCATTAATTATTCATTTCCTAAGTTTCATGTGCAAGAAGGGGTCTTTTAGCCATTTTCTAGCTTATTAATGAACTTGTACAGACTTATAAAAGGATAAATTTGTCACAAAGATTATTTTAAACATGTGATAGTTCAAAATAAAGTCAATATCAATTAGATGGCAATAAAAGGTCAGTTAAAATTAAAAAATAGGAGTTTCTCCCTATATTTTGGAGCTTTTAGGCACTTATACGGCCCCCATGATTAGATATTTAGCTAAAAATGTGGGTGGGGTGTCTCTTAACCTCCCCACACAAATTTAAACATTTAAAATTTAATGAGAATGCAAAAAATTCATTTTCAACTCATTTTTTTCTTCATCTTCCTCTTGGCATGCAAATGAAGGTCAAGTTCAAACACTCACTATGGGCCATACAGTTTGAGTTAGAGGAAATGATTTTGGGGGTGGATAGTGATTTGAGTCTAATTAAATTTAATAATAGGATTTTGTGTTTTGGTTCTTCCTCCTTTATGAATGATTGTTAACACTCTAGGCAACTTTTTATGCCTATTCAACCAAGAAGGGGTCTCTTTTTGAATCTGTTTCAATTTATCTTACTTTGGGTTGATGGAATGGTTTTTTCTAGGTTATTACACATGTTTTTAAATTTTTTATTATTCTTATTTAGATGTTATAAGTTTCAAATACTTGGGAAAGCCTCCTTTAGGCTTATACATGCTTGCAAATGGCCTAGCTTGCATTGATAGTCAGTTTAGTTACTTGTGATTATTTTCTCCATGTTGGAAAAGGGGATTTGGTGTTTATTTGATTATTTTACTAATATTTATTATATATTCAAGGTTTTATAAGTGATTTGTGGTATTTAGAAGGCCTAAACCATGCAAATTTTTTCACTATCTAGCTTGTTATAGTCACCTTACATTTGAGCTCATGGAGGCTATACAGATGAGGGAGAATGGGAAAACATGATGAGATTCATGATTGGTGCCTATCATATCCAAGAGTCCTTATTTCCATGCTAGTAAGTTTTAAAGGCTTCTATAAGTAGATTGTTCACTCCACAAGGAGAGCTGATTGTTTTGGGTTCTCAGTCCTAAAGTTAACCAAATAGAGGTCCTAGAGGTTCTTGTGGTTTCCAAAAAGTGAATATGTGATTATTTTAGGAGATAACCTTATGTTAATTTTGTATTCCCACCTAAAAAAAACACCTCTACTAATTTTGGGAGCTAAAGAGCAAGTGGAAAGTGGATTGTGAACCCCTCCAAGTTGCTAAGAAATCACTAAAAGTAGGTAGTGTTATCTACAAGAATCTTCATGAGTACTTGTTATAATTTTTTTTTGATAAGTCATATTACATGAATAATAAGGGTAAAAAAATCAAAAGGTTCAAAAAATGTAAATCCAAGTAGATTTGACATGAGAAGGGGCACGACTATTATTTTGACCTTTTGGACCATCCCCTATCCATACACAAGGCAGAGAGGCAGTGAGGATAGTGTTTCAATGTTTAGCATAAAGGATGGTGTTTAAGGAATAAATGAAGAATATAAGTCTTATTATGAATGTTAATAGAATATTTATAAGATCCACAAGCTTTACACACTCTTAAACATAACTCAAATGCTCCAATATAACCTACAGGACTAGGAACAAGAAACTTACAACCTAGGATGAGGAATTGGTGACAGTTAATAGAAAAGAAGGTATTTTGAGGAAAAATGGAATATTAAAGTAGGATGAAATGATTTTATAGTGATATAAAGTAAAATAAATACCTTATACACACTTTGTGAAGTTATAAACAACCACCATGAAACCTACAACCAAGCAAAATAAGCACTTATAACCTGTTTATGAAGGTTAGTCTCAATCAACGGTTAATGAGGTTTTTGAAACTCAAGAAAATAATTTAAATAGATTTAATGATGAGAGAGAGACAAAAAATGGTTTTTATGGAATTTTGAGAAGTAAAACTCACCTATAAGCAATAATCTAAGACTGTCTCAGTCAAGAAAGATAGTGAACAGTTGGCAGGCCTATGAAGGTCAAGATGCTAGTTTTGAGAAGAATGATCAAATTTGGAAAAAGGAGAAGGAAAAATGAAACTATAATATGGTATTTTTATCTTAAATTAATCCCACAAGAAAGTATATGAAGAAGGAGATCCCCTACCCACTGTCATAGTCAAATAGGGGCATAAGCAAGGGAGGAGCTTATGAGGGTTTGGTGCCTTAGCAAGCAAAGGGGAGTTTCATTCATTTAAAGGAGGATTAATCATAATAAACTGATGGATATTAATTCCTTAAACATCCTCCATGCACAAAATACCCTTTCACCTATACAAACATTGTCTCAATCCGTATAATTAGGCTAAAAGGACCTTATTCTGAGGGGTAAGTGGTGATTCTCAATAACAAATAGGCTTTCTAAAGACTTCAAAATCTTCATGATCTTGGGATGAATATGAGGAACATGTTTGAGTTGAATTTGAGCATGGGTATTTCATGGAAGGATCAGCTATGGGCATATTTGGACCAAAAAACATAGAAAAATAGGTTTTTGACCCCTTTTTTGGCAAAATTGAATTAGTTGGACTACCTAGACTTGGAATTTGATGAAATCCTTTGGTAAAAGTGGTCATCATGACCTTTTAGATATCAATTTTTTTTAAATTTTACCATTGAATTAGGCTTGATACCCTTTATTTTGTCTTAGAGGTAGGTCAGTCCTCTCATGCAAGAAGTTGGTAGTCTTAGATAATAAACTAGAGGTCATTCTAATCAATTGGTGAGGTTTTTATAGTTGGGGGAAATATGGGAGAACATGATGAATCAGATTATGATGTTGTACTTCTAAATATATGGTATGGACAAGGAGGTTTGTAGTCAGACCTAGTAGGAAAGCATGAAAACCTAATCCTTAATGAGATGTCACTTCAAGTTCTAGCTTCTATTGGTACTCTAATGTTTTGTGTGATACATATAAGGGTAAATATGATTGTGTTAATGCTATTTTAATGAATTTATGGTGGGAATTATCATCTTATGGTTCAAAAAGTATAAATAAGCCTATTAGTAAGGCATAACTCTTATTCCAAAATAGGGGTAACTTCCATTTTTGTCTCTTGTTGAGATCTTAAAATTATTTGAACATGCTAGTAGGTCATTATTAGAGGTAAGTAAGCTTTTTTTTGGACAAGAAACTCCATTGGAAGCCATCTAAAACTCCAAACATACTTATACCCTCATGAGAGGCATGAAAGCCATTCGAAGGTCAACTTTAGACACTCATACCTCCCACCATATTTTTCATGGGACCTTGAGCAATTTTTATATGCTAGGGAGGGTCCTTAAGGATCACTCAGTGGAATTTGGAGGGATGTTCAATGTCTAACCTTTATGAATAAAGGTTAAGAGTCCATATCACTCAAAAACCTTACAAAACCCTCATAGTGACTTGATTGGAGAGATAGATCATTTTAAGCATCAAAATGAAAGGGGATGGACATGAAACCACATATAATTTTTATAGGTATCTTATAGTATCTCAAAAATGGTTTTTTTAGTTTTAACCATTTTGAGTGGTATGTAAGCTACATAGGGAGTTACAAGATGAAAAAACTTTGGAAGGAATATTTACACTTGATATAACTCCCAAAATTCATTTCATCTCATGAATAAAATTCTAAATGTCATAACTAGACTCTCACTTTTATCCAGTCCAATGAGCCAAACTAGTGAACACTTGGGAAAGTGGTGAAAATTAATTAGGGGGACATTTTAAAGGTTTTTTTTGAAAATGATGGTATAGGAGACTTTTATAAGTTTAATTTACTCTTTTACATGTATTTTTCATGAAAATTGAGGAGTTTTGAATGCCAAGTGGAGAAGGTGCATGGAAAGGAGCCCTTTTAAAACTACTAGTGATGATTTTTCATGCCCATAATAATAGGGATGGTTAGGGATCAATCCAATGAATGTGGGGACTTATTTTTAACCCCTATTATTTAAAAAAACCCTAATACCTAGACATATGTGGGGATATGGGTAGTTTTGGAAGGCAACTCAGGTGGGTAGTTTTTTATGCCAAAATGGCAATTTTGTGCCACTTTTCACTATCTTTATGACTTGTTTTAGATAAGTATACACCTATGACATGGCATAGCTTGACCCACCTATCTTCCACATGAAATTTTAACTAATTATATTATATGGACACATGTCCAAGTGGCTCTTGGACTTCCCTTTTCTCTACCTTCCCATTTCTTCTACAAATTTTGGTCTTTTGTATATTGTATGCATCTCTCCAATTGGGTATGGAAAATACCTGCTAAAATTTTGTCTTGAATCAATAAATATATCTATTTTTACCTCATTTAATAATTATATAAGTGTATGTGATGGTTATTGTCTTTTGTAAGTGTATCTTAGCTTACCTTCACATGTTAATTTTCCTAGTACCTTGTGAGTTCAAAGACTTCTCTTTGTAGGTTAGAAAGAAGTGTCAAATGGAGTTGCAGGTGTAGTGAATAGATTTTATAATAGTGTTTCTTAGAATTCCTATTATCTAAGTCTTCTTATCCTAAGCCAATTCCAAGACCCCATGTTGAAACATTGATGTAAGAAGAAGGCTATTATTAGATATAGTGCATGTTAGGCTTCTCTTGGTTCAAAGTACATGCCAAGAGTGTGAGTAGAGCATACTTTTGGTGCATCATATCTAGTATAATTAGTTTAATTTTCATGTTAGTCTTACCCAATTTTCATTTCCCAAGTTATTAGTAGTAGGAATATGAGCCTAAATGATGCATCAAGGGGAACTAGCCCCTAATCTAGAGATCTACCCCCCAATAGGGATACCCACATCCCTAAGTTGGTTCCATTATGTCACTTGAATGAGGAGAAGATTTTACCATCTCTTCATTTGGTTAATTCAAGTGAAATTAATTTTTGGCATGCTCGGTGGGACCATTGAGTCTATTCCTTGAGGAGTTTTGCTATTCTCCTTAAGACATCAGCCTTTGGAGGCAAATATAATAAACATCAATGGTGACTCCATGTACATATCTACTAGTTGAGTATCCCAGGTATACCAATTGAATTTATTTTCTTGTTCCATACTATTTTGTGAAGTGATTCATGAAGATTTATGAGTTTGACCTTGTTTTAACACAATTTGAGGAGTTATGTCTAGCTTTGCCTTTTCCTCTTGATTATGAGCAAGTTCTTATCTAGCCTTATCATGATTCTCATGAAGCATATGCTGCCAATGGCTAGACCTATCAAGTTTTTACTCCATCTAACCCACCTAGCTCTCTTCCAAGCCCTTCCATTACTAGTTTCAAAATAACTCTCCTTGGTTACCAAGAATACATGTTGACCTTGACACTAGACATGGTTATGGTCAAATCATACCTAGTGTTTATATTGAGAGTGTGAAGAATGCCTTGGAATAAATCAAGAAGGAGTGGATACCCATAGAGGGCGCTAATTATCCAAATATTACTTATGAAATGCTTGATGTATGTGGTTTGATATTAAATCTAGATGAGAGATTGAGAGTTTATGAACAAATCTCATCTTTTCAACCTCAAAATTCCCCACATTCACCTTCAAGTGTGCCATCCTTGCCTCTTCAAAATGTTAGTCCAACCATGTTTCCTAATGCCCCAAAACCCTCATGTACTTCCTCAAGTTTCCATTCTTGGAAATCCATCCAAGAAAACATCCCAAAGGAGGAGAACATCATGGTTGAGCAGGTTTATTTGTTGGGAGAGGAGTTTGAGAGGGAGAGATTGAAATTTGAATCTCATCTTGAAAGGGAGTTTGAATTGGCCAATCAAGCCTTAAGGCAGTCCATCATGGCAAGGGAAGGTAAATTATCTAAACCCAATTATCCAACTTTCAATCAAAGTGTGAATCCCAAGGGAAATACATGTTTCCTAGACATATCTTTCACCCCTTCATCAAGCTCTCAATCCCATGAGGCTATCCTTGAACCCACCTTTCATAGATGGAAAGATGTGATGCCATCCCATGAGGAAAAGAATAAGTCATGTTTAAATGGATAGGTTGTCAGGGAAGAGAAATTTAGAACCATTAAACTCCCTCCCACCCCTCATTAGGAAGCTATTGAAACCATCCTTCCACCCCTTCCAAATGATCAAGTTTTCACTCCTAATGTTGGAAATTATCTTGCTACTTGGGAATCCCCTTTGGCCAAGCTCCCTATTTTTGGAGTGCCCAAGGTTAATGTCACTAGGTGGGAAGATGAGATTGAAATATTAGTTTGGATTGAAGATGAAGAAGGGCTAGGTGATGGTGAGGGAAGGTTAGGTTGTGAGGACATGAAAGAAGATTCCCCTTGTGTTGGGAAAGATGAATTGGAACAAGTTATCTTGGACTTCTAAATAAGAAGAAGAAATGGCTTTTTTTGTCTCTCCTTTTCATGATGCAGACTAGACAAAAGATGATTACCTATGGAAAATATTTGAGAGCATATGTAATGAAATTGAAGCTCTCAAAAAACCTAAAAATCTCTTGGAGTTGACTAGTCATGATAAGCACGAAGATGGGGCTCAAAAGGAGGACATGTGGAAGATTTACATGCAAGTGTTCCAAGAGTATGAGGAGGAGGAAAAGACCAAGATCTTATAAAATCAAGCTTAAGATGAGAAAAATAAAATACATGATGAAGATAAACATCATGGAGAGAGCCTAGATCATAATAGAGAAATCTATGATGATTTTAGCTCTTTTAAAAATAACTTAGAGCTTGTCTCTATATCCACCTATGCAACCACCTCCAATAATCTTAATGAAGAATGCAATAAAGAAACACCTTCAAATGGTGATGATATAATGATCCTAAAAGAGTTTTAAGATATTATGGGAATGGAAAAGGATGATCAGATCCTTCAAGGAGAGATGAGCTTGCAACAAGCTATCCCATACATGAATTTTTAGATTTAATATGACAAGATGAAGGGACAATAGTTTGAGGCATTCTTTGAGGTTCAAGAGGACCTTGAATAATTTTAAATTACATGGGAGATGGCTCCATTGAATGATGAATAAGGAAAAAGAGCAAAGAGGAAGCAAGAGTCATCTAACACCCCATCGAAAAAGAAGCATGCCTAGAACCCTCACTCATCTAGCGAGGAAGGAGACCTAAGATACTTCCCTTTTGATCCAGGGAGGGAGGTATGAGCAAGATGCATGTACATATTTGTTTCTTTTCTATTGTGTGTCTTTTTTCCCTAAGTGATTAGTAGCACAAGTGTGTCCTTGTCTTGTTTGGGTCTTTGTGTGTGGAGTTATTTCCCTTTGTGTGTTTTGAGGTAAGATTATTGTTTTGTTTAGTTTTCCAAGGTCTAGTCCTGATTTTCTCCAAGTATACATTGACTCCATTGGCCCTTATCCAAATAAGGCTAATAGTTTTTAACATAGGCAAGCATGTTACCTCTAAGAGTTGCCAAATTATTGACCAATTTTGAATTCTAAACAAATGAGGTCAACCCCTATCATTTAAAACCTTTTAAGAAGGTTTACATGCATCTTATAGGGTCTCATATTATCCTATATATCTTGCTTATCCATGTCCTAGTCTTGGTTAAAGTTAATTCCCCTTGAATTGGCCTAGTCAACTATGGTCAACCTAGTCAAACCTTGGTCAAAAGTCCATTTTGTGTAAATTTTTCCTAACAGGTATTTAAAATGTTTAAATGCATTTACAAGTCTTGAATTGTTCATTTCCAAGTTTCATGTGCAAGAAGGGGTATTTTGGCCATTTTCTAAGTCATTAATGAACTTGTACATACTTCTAAAAGGAAAAATTTGTCACCAATATCGGTTTCAATATGGGAGAGATCAGGATCAATCAGATGGAAATTAGAGGTTAGTTATAATTAGAAAATAGGACTTTCTCCCTATTTTTAGGAGCTTTTAGGCACTTGTATGCCCCCCATGATCAAATATTTAGCTAAAAATGTGAGTGGAGTGTCTCTTCATCTCACCACACCCATTTACACATTTGAAATTCAAGGATCATGCAACAAATGCATTTTCAACTCATGTTTTATTCAACTTCCTCTTGGTATGCAAATGAAGGTCAAGTTCAAAGACTCACTATGGGCCATATAATTTGAGTTGGAGGAAATGATCTTGGGGGTGGATAGTGATCTGAGTCTAATTAATTTTAATAAGAGGAGTTTGTGTTTTGGTGCCTCCTCCTTTATGAATGATTGTTAACACTCCAGGTAGCTTTTTATGCCTATTCAACCAAGAAGGGGTCTTTTTTTGAATCTATTTCAATTTATCTTACTTTGCATTGATAGAATGGTTTGTTGTAGGTGCTTCCAAATGTTTTTCAAGATGTTATTATGCTTCTTTAGGTGTTATAAGTTTCAAATACTTGGGAAAGCCTCTTTTAGGCTTATACATGCTTGCAAATGGCCTAGCTTGCATCGATAGTCAGTTTAGTTGCTTATGATTATTTTATCCATGTTGGAATAGGGGATTTGGTGTTTATTTGATGATTCTCCTAATTTTTATTATATATTCAAGGTTTGATAAGTGCTTTGTGGTATTTAGAAGGCCTAAACCATGCAAAATTGTTCACTATCTAGCTTGTTATAGTCACCTTACATTTGAGCACATGTAGGCTGTACGGATGAGGGAGAATGGGAAAACATGATGGGAGTCATGATTGGTGCCTAAAATATCCAAGAGTCCTTGTTTCCATGATAGGAAGGTTCAAGGCTTTTACAAGTAGATTGTTCACTCCAAAAGGAGAGCTGACTGTTTTGGGTTCTCAGTCTCAAGGTTGACCATATAGAGGTCCTAAGGGTTCTTTTGGTTTCCACAAAGTGAAGGTGTGATTGTTTTAGGAGATACCCTTATGTTAATTTTTTATTACCACCTAAAAAAAACACCTCTTCCAATTTTGGGAGCTAAAAATCAAGTGGAAAGTGGATTGTGAACCCTTCCAAATTGCCAAAAAATCACTAAAAGTAGGTAGTGTTGTCTACAAGAATCTTGATGAGTACTTGTTCTAAAAAACATTTTATAGGTCATATTCCATGAATAATAAAGGGAAAAAACTCAAAATGTTCCAAAAATTTAAATCCAAGTGTATTTGACATGAGAAGGGGCACAATAATTATTTTGACCTTTTGGACCATCCCTTATCCATACACAAGTTAGAGAGGCAGTGAGGATAGTGTTTCAATGTTGAGCATAAAAGATGGTGTTTAAGGAATCCATGAAGAATATAAGTCTTAGTATGAATTTTAATATACTATTTATAATCTCCAAAATCTTTAAACACTCTTAAACATAACTCAAATGCTCCAATACAACCTACAAGACTGGGAACAAGAAACCTACAGCCTATGATGAGGAATTGGTGATAGCCAAGAGCAAATAAGGTATTTTGAGGAAAAATGGAACATTAAAATAGGCAAAAGATGATAATACAATGCTATAAATTTAACTAAATACCTTATACACACTTGATGAAGTTATAAACAACCACCATGAAACCTATAACCAAGCAAAATAGATGCCTACAACCTGTTTATGAAGGTTGGTCTCAGTCAAGGGTTAATGAGGTTTTTGAAACTCAAGAAAATCATGTAAAAAAATGGAATTAACATAATTTAATGATTATATAGAGAAAAATAATGGTTTTTATGGAATTTTGAGAAGTAAAAGTCACCTATAGGCAAGAATCTAAGACTGTCTCAGTCAGGGAAGTTAGTGAACAGTTGGCAGGCCTATGAAGGTCAAGATGCTAGTTTTGAGAAGAATGATAAAAATTGAAAAAAGGAGAATGATAAATTAAGATATAATAAAGTCTTTACATCCTAAATTAATCCCAAAAGAAAGGCTTTGAAGAAGGAGATCCCCTACCCACTGTCACAATCAAACAGGGGCATAAGCAAGGGAGGAGCTTATGAGGGTTTGGTGCCTTAAAAAGAAAATGGGAGTTTAATTAAATTAAATGAGGATTTATCATGATAAAATTATGGCTATTACATTCCTAAAACATCCTACATGCATAAAATACCCTTTCACCTATACAAAAGTTGTCTTAGTCTGTATAGTTAGGCCAAAAGGACCTTGTTCCAAGGGGGAAGTGGTGATTCTCAATAGAAAACAAGCTTTCTAAAGACTTAAAAAGATTCATGAGATTGGAATGAAGATTAGGAACATGTTTTAGTGGAATTTTGGAATGGGGATTTCATGGAAGGATCAGCTATAGGCATATTTGGACCAAAAAACATAGAAAAATAGGGGTTTTGACCCCTTTGTTGGCAAAATTGAGTTGGTTGGACCACCTAGAATTAGAATATGATGAAAAAGAGTTAGATAGTGAACCAAATTTAATTAAAATAAATTGGTGAGGGTTTCAAAATTAGGGGAAATATTTTATAACATTATTAATCATCTTAGGATGTTATAATTCCAAGAAGATGGTCTTGACAAGGAGGTTTGCAGTCAGACTTAGTAGGAAAGCATGAAAACCCAACCCCTAATGAGATATTACTTTAAGTTATAGCTTATACATGTAATATAATGTTTTATATGATGCATAAAGGGGTAAATATGATGTTTTAATTCTATTATAATTCACTGATGGTGGGAATTATCATCTTATGGTTTATAAAGTATAAATAGTCTTGTTGGCAAGGCATAACTCTTATTCCAAAATAGGGGTAACTTCCATTTTTGGCTCTTGTTGAGATATAAAAATGAATTAAACATGCTGGTATGTTAGTGTAAAATGTGGGGAAGATTTTGGTTTGATGATAAACTCCATTGGAATCCATATCTAACTCTAGACATACTCAAACCCTCATGAGAGGCATGAAAGTCATTCGAAGGTCAGCTTTGGACACTCATAACTCCCACCATATTTTTCATGGGACCCTAAGTCATTTGGATATGTTAGGGAGGGTCCTTGAGGATCCATTAGTGTAATTTTGAGGGAGGTTAAATGTCTAACTTTTATGAACAAAGGTTAAGAGTCTAGGTCACTCAAAACCCTTATAAAACCCTCATAGTGACCTGATTGGAGAGATTGAGCATTTTAAGAATCAAAATGAAATGGGATGGAAATGAATACACTTAGAAGTTATATATGAGTCTTATAGGATCCCACACATGGTTTTTTTTGTACAAAATTATATGGATTAGGGGAAAACAAGGATTATTTTGGCCATTTTGAGTGGTATTTAAGCTATAGAGGGAGTTAGAATATGAAAAAAACTTTGGAAGGAAGATTTAAACTTGAGATAACTAATAAAATTAATTTAATCTAATGAATAAAACTCTAAATGTCCCAAATATACTCTCAGTTTCAGCCAGTCTAATGATCTAGACTAGTGAACACTTGGAAAAGTGGTGAAAATCAATTAGGGGGACATTTTAAAGGTTTTTATTGAAACTAATGTTATGGGATCATTTTAAAAGTGTAATTTACTCTTGTTCATGGATAATTTATGAAAATTAAGGATTTTTGAATGCCAAGTGGAGAAGGTGCATAGAAAAGAGCCCTTTTGAAACTATTAGTGATGATTTTGAATGTCCACAAGAATAGGGATGGTCAGGGATCAATCCAATTCATGTGGGGACTGTTTTGTAACCCATATTGTTTATAATAACCATAAAACCTATCCATATGTAGGGATAGGTGTAGTTTTGGAAGGCAACTCATATGGGTAGTTTCTTATGCCAAAATGGTAGTTTTGTGCCACTTTTCACTATAGTTATGACTTGGTTTGTGTTAGGTTATGGAGCTAAAAGCTTCAATTTTGTAGATGGAAACTGAAGGTTACTGAAGAACTAGAAGCATCGGTGTCAGCAGCATGACCGACGTCGATCATGACCAGTGCAGAAGGTAACTGGTGACGGTAGGGAGTCGGCCGATGTCGGCAGCACCAGACAAGCAGGGACCAACATCGGTCACCTGTGTGTTCCAGAACTGTTCGTTGCATGGACAGTTAGTTAAGTGAATGAAGTGTTTGCATGTAAAGACCAGTTAGAGTCTTGAGCTGCGTGGATAATTGTCTAAATTAAGAGTCTAAGTTATTGTTTAAGTTTAGGGATCTATTTATAGACCCATTGGCATGTATTGTAAAGTATGAGCTGATAAGGAAGGCAAGGAAGTTCCTTCCATTGTAAGATCATTGAGTTACAGGTTATTACAAGCTCATAGGAGATCTACATGTGTGAGTATGGTCTATTAAATTGCAGGTTGCAGGTTCATGGGAGATCAACTTGAAGTACTTTAGAGTGCTTGGTGTACTGGTAGGGTTATTACTGACTGGTTGGAGAGGTGAACACCAATTCTATGTGTGAGTTGTGTGTTGGGACCGTTTTTGGTAGGAGAGTGTTGAAGAAGAATTACTGTACACTTGAGGTGTGGGAAGCCTCTGTAAGGTGGAAGAGTGTGGCGGCTCTTTATTGTATTCTTTTTTGTAAAGTGTTAATACAAGATAGTGTATTATCTCTCATATTCTGTGCTATTGGTGAATTCTAGTTACTTGTGTTTCTGGTTATTTCTGCATGTTTAATTACTTATATTTGGTAATCATATTGTGCTCTATCTGAGGAGCAAGATCCTAACAAGTGGGATCAGAACAAGTGTGTTTGTTCTTGGATTCCCCTTCAATTGGTATCAAAGCATGTTTGTTGTTCTAGGTACCTGACAATTGGTATCAGAGCTTTTGGTTGGGATACTAACAGATTGGATTAGATCTGGTTAGTGTGTTTTGATTATAGGTTACTCACAGGTTTTCTGTTTGAGTGGGAGTTGAGCAATGGTAGAAGACAGTAAGCTACGAATGGAGAAGTTTAATGGCAAGAACTACCAATTATGGAGGATGTAGATTGAGGATTATCTATATTAGAAAGATTTGTACTTACCATTGGGTGGGGTTGATAGCAAACCCTAGGATATGAAGGATGAAGAATGGGAGGTTCTTGATCGGAAGGCTCTGGGATCTATTAGATTGAGTCTTGCATCGTCTGTGATTTCCAGCTTATCACAGTGTAAGACAATGATGGAGTTGATGGAATCTTTGGCAAATTTATATGAAAAACCCTCAGCTTCTAATAAGGTATTTCTTATGAAGCATTTATTTAATTTGCAAATGTTGGATGGTGGATATGTTCATAGTCATCTTAGTGATTTCCATGGTTTGGTAAACCAGTTAAGTTCAGTCAATATTATTTTTGATGATGAAATTAGAGCTCTCTTAATCTTGTGTTCATTACCTAAAAGTTGGGAAGGTTTGGTAATGGCAGTTTCTAATACTGTGTCTGCTTCAAAAGTCTTAAAAGTGGATGATGTTGTGAGTGTGATCTTGAATGAAGAGATACGTAGGAAAAACATAGGTGAATCATCAGGGAATGCTTTGAGTGTTGAAGGCAGAGGAAGGCAAAGAGAGAAGATAGAGCGTGGGAGATCAAGGTCGAAGATAGGTAGGAGATCCATGTCCAGGTATGGCAAAATAACCTGTTAGAAATGTGGAAAGCAAGGGCACTTAAAGAGAGATTGCAGATCGGGTGAAGATCAACATGAAGGACATGAAGAAGAAGCAGATGTTGTAGATTACATTGCATAGGATGCTCTAGTATGTTCTTTGGATAAAGTAGAATCTTAGGTTTTAGATTTTGGTGCCTCTTTTCATGCATCCCCACATAGGGAATTTTTTCATGAGTATGTCCAGGGAGACTTTGGAAAAATTTATGTAGGGGATGGTAAGCCTTGTCAGATGGTTGGCAAAGGGAAAGTGAAGCTGAAATTATAGACAGGTAACACATGGGTGTTAAAGGAGGTCATGCATGTCCCAGTTCTGGAGCGGAATTTGATTTTTGTAAGAAGTTTGGGTGATGAGGGTTGCGCAGTAACTCTCACAGCAGACTCTTGGAAGGTTACCAAGGGTGCACTTGTTGTAGCTAGAGGTAAGAAAGTAGGTACACTTTATCTATTTACTTGTATTACTGATTCT
Source organism: Torreya grandis (assembly GCA_037957365.1). Classification (NCBI taxonomy): domain Eukaryota; kingdom Viridiplantae; phylum Streptophyta; class Pinopsida; order Cupressales; family Taxaceae; genus Torreya; species Torreya grandis. The sequence continues at coordinate 177,746 of JARHVA010001856.1, forward strand.
CTTTTTGGGTTATCTACTTCAGCTGTAGATTCAAAGATGTGGCTTAATAGGCTTGGTCACATGATTAAGAAGGAGATGCATGTTCTTGAGTCAAAGGATATGCTTTCAAATTTGGAAGGCATGGATCATGATTTCTGTATGCAGAAGAAGAAGATAACATTTCTTGAGGAATCTGATGTTAGTGACAAGAATAGGAAAGCCTTGGTTTTCAAGGAGAAGGTGACGAACAAAGTTTAGCATAAGGGGCAGAGGAATTTTGAGCAGAGCAAGGGTGATTTGGATAAGGGTTTGATCTAAAAGGAGCTCATGAGAAAAGGTCAGTTCTCACTAGAAAAACACAGAGACCGACATCGGCAGGAAAACCGACGTCGACATCCAAACAGGGACTGACATCGGCTATGTGCAGCCTGACATCGGTGACTCAGGGCAGATAACTATCGGTGTCAGCTAGGGGGAACTGACGTCGGCAAGGAGGCAATCATAGGGAACCAACATCGGTCGGGTGTAGACTGAGATGTGACTAACATCAGTTATTGAGATGAATTTTGGGTGGACAGCAAGCTGTCAAGGAGTCTCAAACACCCATATGGAGGACTTAAAGGGTATGTAAGCCTCAAATTTGTCATTTCCCTTCTTCACACTACTTGTTGCTCACTTATGGTATAGAACCAAGAAGTTGTTAAAGAAGTTGTACAGGTAGATCCAAGAAATAGTGGGAGCTTGGCATGGATGGAGGATGTGATTCCTTGGAGGAGAACCAAATAGGAGTTTTGGGTAGAGTTGCCAGCTGGAAGTAAGCACTGAGAGACGAATGGATGTTCAAGATGAAGAAGAGTGAAAATGGACATGTGAGATGGAAGATCATGGTATATGGTCTTGTATAAGCTACAAGGCAATGGAGGTTTGATCATTGTGTTTCTCTTTACTAGGTTGGATAATATTAGCTACATTATCCTATTATTGTATGATGTGCTTCTTGCAGGGTTACATATATAGGGTATTGCTGAACTAAAGGTAAAGCTAGTTTAGAGGGATGTCATGGAGAATCTGGGAGCAGTAAGATTCTTTGGCATGAGTGTGTTCTAGAGACATGGAAGGTCATAGGTTGACTTTGTTTCAGGATGATTGTGTGAGATCGGTTAGCATGCTGATGGTTGGACAGTTCACATAATAGGTTCTTGATTCACATAATGAGGTTAAGTGCATGGTATGCACTAAACCTAAGTTTTCCCAAGTATTGGGAGTTGTCACAAGTTAGGAGCCAATCTGGGAGAGAAGTACTAAAGGGTAGTTCAGTGGATTCTTAGAGGGACCAACAACAGGTGCACATGCTATGCAGGTTCAATTTATTTTCTACATGGTTTGTAGATGTGGATGTGGCAGGTGATTTGGATGACAGGTGTTGCACTACAAGTTTTGTGGTGGTTGGTCTTCAAGAGTGATCTTGAGGAGGGATACAGAGCCAAGGGAACAAACTAGACAAAGTATAGGTACAGGTACAGGTTGCAGCTATTTATCTCCAAGTGGGAGATTGTTAGGTTGTGGAGCTAAAAGCTTCAATTTTGTAGATGGAAGCTAAAGGTTGCTAAAGAACTAGAAGCATCGGTGTCGGTAGCATGACCGACATTGGTCATGACCAGTGCAAAAGGCAACTGGCAATGGCAGAGAGTCGGCCGACATCAGCAGTACCAGGCAAGTAGGGATCGACGTCGGTCACCTGTGTGTTCCAAAACTGTTCGTTGCACGAATAGTTAGTTAAGTGAACAAAGTGTTTGCATGTAAAGGCCAGTTAGAGTCTTGAGCTATGTGGATAATTGTCTAAATTAAGAGTCTAAGTTATTTTTTAAGTCTAGGGATCTATTTATAGACCCATTGGCATGTATTGTAAAGTATGAGCTGATAAGGAAGGCAAGGAAGTTCCTTCCATTGTAAGATCATTGAGTTGTAGGTTGTTGCAAGCTCATAGGAGATCTACATGTGTGAGTATGGTTTGTTGAATTGGAGGTTTTAGGTTCATGGGAGATTAACTTGAAGTACTTTAGAGTGCTTGGTGTACTAGCAGGGTTATTACTGACTGGTTGGAGAGGTGAACACCAATTCTGTGTGTGAGTTGTGTGTTGGGACCATTTTTGGTAGGAGAGTGTTGAAGAAGAATTACTGTACACTTGAGGTGTGGGAAGCCTCTGTAAGGTGGAAGAGGGTGGCGGCTCTTTATTGTATTCTTTTCTGTAAAGTGTTAATACAAGATAGTGTATTGTCTCTCATATTCTGTGCCATTGGTGAATTCTAGTTACTTGTGTTTCTGGTTATTTCCGCATGTTTAATTGCTTATATTTGGTAATCATATTGTGATCTATTTGAGGAGAAAGATCCTAACAAGTGGGATCAGAACAAGTGTGTTTGTTCTTGGATTCCCCTTCAACTAGTATCAAAGCATGTTTGTTGTTCTAGGTACCTGACAGTTTGGATAAGTATACACCTATGACATGGCATATCTCAAAAAAACTCTCTTCCACATGAAATTTTAACTAATTCTCTTAGATTGACACATGTCCAAGTGACTCTTAGACTTCCCTTCTCTCTACCTTCCCATTTCTTCTATAAATTTTAGCCTTTTGGCTATTATATGCATCTCTCTACTTGGGTATGGTGAAACCCTACCAAAATTTTGTCTTGAATAAATAAAGATATCTATTTTTACCTCATTAATTAATTATCTAAGTGTATGTGATGGTTATTATCTTGTGAAAGTGTATCTTAGCTTACCTTCACATGTCAATTTTCCTAATACCTTGTGAGTTCAAAGACTTCTCTTTGTAGGTCAGCAAGAAATATCAAATGGAGTTACTATGTAGTGAATATATTTTCCAATTGTGTGTCTTGTAATGCCTATTGTCTAAGTCTTCCCATCCTAAGCCAATTCTAAGACCCCATGTTGAAACATTGATGCAAGAAGAAGGTTGTTATTGGATGTAGTGTATGTTAGGCTTCTCTTAGTTCAAAGTACATGTCAAGAGTGTGAGTAGAGTAGAATTTTGGTACATCACCTCTAGTAGAATATGTTTACTTTTCATTCTATTCTTACCCCCTTTTTCATTTCCCAAGTTGTTAGTAGTAGGAATATGATCCTAAATGATGCATCAAGGGGAGCTAGCCCCTAATCTAGAGATTCACCCCCAATAGGGATACCTAGATCCCTGGGGTGGTTCCATTGTGTCACTTGAGTAAGGAGAATATTATCCCATTTCCTCATTAGGTGCATTCAATTGATAATAATTCCTACAAAGGATACAATGGTCCATCAGACTCTTAAGGATAAAATTAATAAGAGAGGATCTTATTATATCTCACATTCTAGGAAGATTGATATTTCCTAAGAAATTTATCTTAAGTAACTAATGGTCCTTTGAGCCTTACTTGGAGGTAAACCTAGATAAGGCATTATTTTTGATCATCAATAACCATGAAATACATACACAAATAGATTTATTAAAATCTTGACATAAAATGAGATATATTTGATATATTAATTTAGGTATGCCATAGGGCACATTATTATATCAATTTATTTAGGTCTAAAGACATTATATGTATATGCAGATAATGTATAAGGAAATGCTACATTGGAACACTCATGGTTATAATAGTTAGGTAAAGATTTTGATACTATTAAAAATACTATTTATTACACTTTTAAGGATGGGTTACTTATATACCATATTTTTAAATTTAACATAAAATAATATATATTTACATCATCTTAAAATCAAGTATGGGAACCAAATGAAAAAACAAGTCATTCAAATGCAAGAGTTAAATTTAATAATCCATGTTGTGCTAAAAAAGAAGGAATTATTTCAAATTGTCACACCAAATGATCGATGGACAATTACAAAATGGGTTTAATTAGTTCACAAATGCTTCATTACAGTAATCCTAAAATTTAAATTCCACATACATGCAATGTGATTAAAACATTAAATCATTTTTATAACACATTTCCATGGCTTAATTAAATTAAAATTCAATACCCAAATCATAGATATAATGTAAGACATTAAATAAATCATAGTCCAAATAAATCACATATCAAACATCATATATACATATCCAATAAATGTTTATAATATTAAAATAAATTCAATCAATAATGGAGGAAACATCCCCCTAATCATCTAAATTATCCATATCACTATCCCTTGAGGTAGATTAAATAATTTCACACCTAGGATTTTGGCATCAATACCTACGATGTCTCTATTAATCCTCCAAAAATATTAATCTAACTAACACCTTAGCATGCTTAACCTATAAGTTTATGTAATGGCATGACATATATCTACCTAAATCACCATTAGTACTAGATGATGAAGGTATCTAAGCTCTACTTTAGGTAGCCTCTAGGTTAGCTCTCTCTCCTATGACTATAGTGTAAGTTTTAACCATGATAGAGATTTGATAAAATAATGGTGAGTAAACATCCACATTATAGGTGACACAATCTACTAGGCCTATTATGATGATATCATCTGTATTATCACACATCAGAGTGTGAAATTTATGTCTAGCATAGTCACATAATTCTCATCACCTATAAACCAAAATAGAGAATAAATAAGACATTATAAACATGTAAAAATTATTTAAATAAAAATATAAAAGTATACATATATACTTACATGTAGCTATAAAAATAATTATATCATCAGCTAGAGTAGGCTATGACACATCTTAACTTGATCCTCCATCACCTCATTTCTGATATAGGGGCATGATATTTTAGTCTACTAGGTCACTAAAAGGGATGGTCCATTTAGTGTCCACATATCACTAATTATATTATGCAATACATCATGCATCGTCTACATTGGCAATCACAATAAGAGGATCTTTGTCTCTTGCAAGAAAGGGAGTTAGATATATAACAATAGCATAAGGCTAATCACTGGGATGATAATCAAATATATGAGTAAGATTATAAGGGTATGTTACTTAGGGAACATCATGTTATATCCCAAACTATTGTGTAACCCTCTCAAACTAGAAACTCTTGACTACACCAAGAAACTAGTCATGTACCCATATGTTAACATGATTATGGTATAAATATTACACATACTTAACTCTTCTTAAAAACAAATGTATCATCTCTAGTTAATATTATTAGGAGTGATTATTTCCAAAATCACATGATAATCCATTGTGATAAAATCCTATTTCTCCAAAAGTCACCACTTTGTAAAAATATGCAGATATGCCCAGTCACCATGGGTCCCCCAACTAGCCAAACACATGTAATAAAGGTTTTAGAAAAAAGGCTTCCATCTTGGCCCTCCAAATCAAATATATATATATAAATGGGATGATGTATTGCATGCCATTAATACCTAATCTGATTTTCCCTAATAGATTAAAGAATATGATATATGCCATATGAGATAGTCACTACCCCACCATCCGTGATAATGAAAGATTCAAATAATGCACAAAAATATTTATGCAATCATGGAACTATAGGTTGAATAATTTTGCAAATTTTACACTATAAATACCCTCATTATATTGGTATCCTCTATATCAAGCAATCATATTCCAATATGCATTAAGAATATCATGCGTCCAACTATAAAATAGACTAAAACTTGTTAACAAAATATAGAAAATCTAAATATACACGAGAAATCATCCAATGTCACTATCATCTCCACTGTAGGGAGATAGAAATTACAAGTAAATAAATTCCACCTCTCTATTAAGCAAGTCATGAGGTGAATTTCATTGGTTATATACCCAATTTATGTTTTTAAACTAAGACCAACCCTCTATAAGACATGCATTTCACTATTGTTCTAAATCTTTACTACTCAAGGTCTCCATTTCATGTTCATACCTTAACTCACAAACATGCATGTACATATGTAAACAATCTCAAACAAATAATAATATAATCCAAAATTATATATGATGAAAATGATGCTTAAGAAATCATTAACTAACTAATGCTTTTTTGTGGATGTATCCATCCACATATATACTTATACATCAGGAAGAGACACCTTCATCAAACAACCTCGTTAGATATTAGGATATAAATGTCAAAAATCTAATGGTTTTGTATTCTAATGGAGACTAACATCAAGTGGTCATAAAGGCTCAAACACACCTAATACTCTACACAAAAAAAAAAAAAGACTTGAAAATGTAAAACTTTCACACATAATAGGCCCTTCAGTGGCTGAGCGTATAGTGTGGCATGTTAGTGCTGAAAATGATTGGAATAAATATATTTTTAGATTGGTATCATTGTAAATTAGATCTTAGATTCACATCCATGAAATATTTTAATGAATTACAAAATTTTAAAAAGTTAATCTATTTATATGATTTGACTTTCAACTATTTCCCACACATAGTCATTTTCCCAATTACTATTTGTAAAACTTGTGTAAAAAATATATTATAACCATAAATTAAATGAATAAGCTATAAGTTTAGTTTAAGCATATCCAAGGGTAAGTGCATAAAGTTGGGGGACAAAAAGTGGCCTACCCGTGGACATGATTTTTCTGAAATTTGAACTTCTATAGATAATTTGAGATATCTACACTTCAAATTTAAAGATGATGTAAAAATATGAAATGTAGAATTTTGAGTCTAGTTTCCAAAACAATTTTTTTTAATAAAAATGGTTAAGTATAACTAGGTAAAACATCTAAAATTTGAAGAACTCTGGTTTTTTTAAAAACCATAGTATATAGAAGGCCATAACGTGCACCATGTTTTGAGCAGCATTTAATATTATTTGAAACCCTTTTGGGAAAATTTAGATAAAATGTTATATCATGTCACCTATATTTTTTTGTATTTTTCAATGAATAATTTTTTATGAATTTTAAAAGTAACTAGATCCTAAAAATTCATAAGGAAATGGATAGTCATTCGTGAGTTAGGTCTAACTACCTAAAAAAAATAAAAAATCATTTTTTTTGAATGTGTGTAGAATTAAGCATAGTACATCACCATATAATTTGTTTTTCACTTGGATCAATGAAACAAAAATTACATGAACATGTATATGCATATATGTTTTTGGTATGTAGTGGCCTAAAAAAGGCATAGTTTAAAATAAATATAGTTTGAAACCTTAAACTAGTCCAAAATATATAAGAATCATAGTTTTGGAAAGAGGAGAGCATGCTCATCATGATGGTATCAAGTTTTTGAATTTTCACATTGAAATTATTTGTGTATTTGGCAATCAAAGTTAAAAATTTTTGTTTATTTTTATAGCTTTCAATACTCGACTGTAGATTAACAATTCAAGCCTTTGGATTGGGAATCCAAGCCATTCTCGAGACAAGAGGCATGGGAATTAAATTCAAATTAAAATAATACAATCACATTAATAACATAGTTATTAATGTGATCATGTTATGTAATAACATGATCATGTTATATAATAACATGATTGTGTTATTTAATAATGTGATCACATTATATATTCTAAACATCCTAAACTTGAATAGGATCCATTAGGCCTAATAGTCTTAAGATTGTTGTCTAATATGACCAATGATATCAAATCCCTAATTGAAATTATATTGAAGGAATTATTTAAACAGGGACCAATTACTCTTAATTGTAAAGATTATTGTTGACCATTTTGGTCCAGTAGGCCAAAATCAGTCTCCTTCCCCTGTTGTTCTGAGCCAATTCAAAATTTGATTTTTTGCACAAGTCTTGGTTCTACAGACTCTACAGGCTATTTCTACGGACTCTGTAGGCTGGTCCTACAAACTCTACAAGCTATTTCTACAGACTCTATAGGATATTTCTATAGACTCTACAGGCTGGTTCTATGGACTTTGCAGGCTAGTTCTATGGACTCTACAGGCTATTTTTATGGAATCTACAGGCTATTTCTATGGACTCTACAGGCTATTTCTACAAACTCTACAGGGTATTTCTATAGACTCTATAGGAAAGAACCAAGTTCCCAACACTTAGGTGACAAAAGGACCTTTACAACTTTTTGAAAGGCAATTTTAGAGGCCAAACAACCCTTGCAGAGGGTAGTCAAGCATAAAATGGACCATTCTAGTGTGTAATGAAATTACTTCAAGAATTAAGTATAACAGTAGAATTATATCCAAATATGATTGAAATATATCCAAATATATGATAATAGATAAGCCAATTTGAGGGGGCAACCTCCATAAGCTTCAATAAGAGTAGAATTCACAATATGATGATAAATGATTACCCACTACCTCCTATATATAGTCTATCTAGGCCATGGTTACTCCATAGGCTGACCTACTAATCAAAAGAAAGCATAGATAAATGCAATATAATGTCAAAGAGGGATAAGTAAGCCATAAGTCAGCTAATACTATCCTCATACATGTGATATGTTAGGGGCGTAGCATGCCCTTCCCCTTCAAACCAATGTTGTCCTCAACTTTGAACAACTCTGGATGTTGTTGCAGAAAATCTTCACCTTCCCAAGTTGCATCTTCACTGCTTTGGTTTTTCCACTTGATCAAATATTCCCTAATCTCTCTAGTTCTCAACCTCTTAGTATGTGTTTGGAGGATTTTCTCTGGTTCCAAAATGACTCATCCTTCTTCATCTAGTTCTGGGAGCTCTGTCTGGGCAAAAACTTTCTGTCCAATGACCTTCTTCAAACAAAAAACATGAAATACTGGGTGTATGTGAGATGAATGAGGTAACTTGAGCTTATAAGCCACACTTCCAATTTTTTGTAGAACCTGATAAGGGCCATAATACTTAGGAGCAAGTTTGTTGTCCTTTTTTTGTTGCTTTAAGGATATCTGCTTGTAAGGCTACAAATGAACAAATACCCAGTCACCCACCTTAAAATTTTGCTCACTATGGTGTTGATCTACTTGTTGCTTCATCCTATTTTGTGCCAAGGCCAAATTCTCTCTCAAACTAGCCAAAACCTCTTGTTGATGTTGAATGTGCTCTTCCACATCTTGAACCTTGGTGTGCACCTTTAATGAAGAAGTGATGGAAGGTGGATGGTAACCATATAGTGCTAGAAATGGAGACATTTTAGAAGAGGTATGGAAAGATGTGTTATACCACCATTCTACAAGTGGTAGCCATTTAACCCAATGTTCTTGTTTATCTGATACAAAACAATGGAGATACCCCTCTAAACATTTGTTAACCACTTTAGTTTGTCCATCAGATTGGGGGTGGTAAGATGAGCTATGAGCTAGCTGAGTACCGAAACAAGAAAATAGTTCAGTCTAGAAATTACTAGTGAAAATAGGATCATGATCACTTACAATTATTTTTGGGGTTCCATGTAATTTGAAAATTGCTTCCATAAAAATAGCTGCTATTGTACTTGCTGAAAATGGGTGTGAGAGAGCACAAAAATGGGCATATTTTGTAAGCCTATCTACAATGACCAAAATAACATTCTTACCTTCAGAACAAGGCAACCCAGTGATGAAATCCATGGAAAACTCCTCCCACCTTTGACTAGGAATTGCTAATGGTTGTAACAAACCTGGGGTCTTAACTGTTTCATCTTTATTCTATTGGCATATCAAGCATTCTTCCACAAAATTTTGTACATCTCCCTTGAGTCCTTCCCAAAATAATTCTTTCTTAATTCTATGATAAGTTTTCAAGAACCCTAAGTGTCCCCCAATTGGAGATGCAAGCAACTCAGCAAGAATCTTATGCTTAAGCTCTACATTTTTGCACAAGTATAACCTACCCTTATACCATAGGACATTACCTTTCCATTCAAATTTGTCAGAAGATAAATTACCTTGCTAGAGATTATGAATTAGAACTTGTCTATCCTTGTCTTGCTCCCATTCTAACCTAGCTTCATCCACCCAATTTGCTTGCAATATGGACATTGCATAAATTAATGCTTCTGTGGATGCATCTTGTCTGGTTAGTGCATCTGCTACTACATTATCTTTACCCTTCTTGTAGATGATTTTAAAATCATAACCCAACATTTTGGTTACCCATTTTTGTTGTTCCTCAGATGATAATCTTTGCTCCAAAAAGTATTTGAGACTATCATGATCCATTTTCACCTTAAAGTGTCTACCCATCAGATAAGGCCTCCATTGTTTAACTGCATGAAGAGTAGTAATCATTTCTTTCTCATAGATAGTTTTTATATATTCTTACCTTTGAATTGACAAATTTCAAATGCAATGGGTCTTCCTTCTTGCATTAGTACTGCCCCCAATCTAGACCTAGAAGCATCACATTCAACAGTGAATGTTTGTGAGAAGTCTGGAGTAGCCAAAATTGGAGTGGTGCACATAGTTACTTTTAGTTTCTCAAATGCTTTGGTGGCATCATCATTCCAATGGAAAGCATCCTTCTTTAGCAATGTAGTGAGTGGAGATACTATGCTGCCATAACCTTTCAAAAATCTTCTATAGTAACCTGTTAGTCCAAGGAACCCTCAAAGGTTTTTGAGAGTTTTTGGCATGGGCCATTCCATTATCACTTTGATCTTCTGGGGATCAACTTTGACCCCTTCATGGGAAACAATGTGACCAAGGTACTCTACCTCATGTACTCCAAAAGCACATTTAGATGGCTTTGCATAAAGTTGGTGCTTCTCCAAAACTATCAACACCTGTTTCACATGTTGCAGATGTGCTTCCCATGTCAGACTATAAATTAATATGTCATCAAAGAAAACTTGAATAAACTTCCTTAAAAAAGGCCTAAAAATAGTGTTCATCAAGCTCTGAAAAGTAGATGATGCATTTGTAAGACCAAAGGGCATTACCAAAAAATCATAATGGCCCTCATGTGTTCTAAAAGCAATTTTATGAACATCTTCATCCTTGATTCTAATTTGATGATACCTCGAGCGAAGATCCAATTTTGTGCAATAATTAGCACCAAGTAACTCATCAAGTAAATCATCAATTACTAGAATAGGAAACTTATCTTTGATGGTATACTTAATCATGCAATAATTCCCTCTGCCCCCTTTTTTAGCATCTTGGTCATCTGATGTGAACTAATCAATTGTGGAGATTTTGCATGTAATCCATGTAGTTCAATTTTCTTACCTTTAGAATGAAAGCGCATGAATAGTTCTTGGAAGTTCATCTCAATGGTATCTAAGGTTGTGAGCCATTGAACTCCCAAAACAATGTTTGTGTTACCCATGGGAATAACAAACATAGGAGAGTCAAGATTGTACCCATCCATAATAATCTTAATACTATGGCATTTGCCTGAACAATTAATTGTGCCACCATCTGCAATCATGACCTAAAATTTTCATGCTGGGTAGATGAAATAGTTCAATCGAGTGGCCAACTTATGGTTTATAAAGTTATGTGTGCTCCCTGAAGCAATCAACACTGTCACCTTCTATTTCTTGAGGAAACCCACCACCTTAAGAGTTTGTGGAGTGCTAATACCTGCAAGTGCATGCCAAGAGATTGTAGGTTGGGAATCTTTAGGTACCTCCTCTATATCTTCCTCATCATCATTGGAGGCATCATCTACTTTTTCATCTTCGTTTGGTCCCTCAATGTAGAATAACTTCTTCTTAGCACATCTATGTCCTTTACTCCACTTGCTATCACAACCAAAACATAATCCTTTTGCACGCTTCTCTTCAATTTGTTGAGGGGTCAATCTAATAGGTGGAGGAAATGTTGGTGATGATATGCTATGATATTTGAAGTGAGTGAATGGCTGCTTCTTGTTGGCTATGAATTTTTCCTTAGATCTACGTGCTAGGATAATAGAATAAAAAATATTAAGTGGATTAAACATGCATACCTCATGTTGAATGTGGTCCTTGAGTCCACCCAAAAATAGGTCATTCAAGTTTGCTTCAAAAATTGTCTCCACACGTAAGGATAGGTTCTAAAAATGATGAATATAATCCTTGATGGAGCTAATTTGTCACAATTTTGCCAGTTGGCTGAAGTAATTCTCTGTCACACTATTGCTATAGTGTAATTGTAGCTCCTCTGTAAAAACTGACTAGGTGACATTGAGAGTCATCTTTTTCTTTTGAGCACACAACCATCGATACCAAATGAATTAATCAAGTTCAAGATACAAGGATGCCATGGTAACCTTTTGTCCACTTAGAATCTGATGTAGGTAAAAAAAAATCTCCATTTGGTTGAGCCAATTGAGTGTATCTTTTCCATCAAATTTGCACATATCCACCTTTGGTAATAGGTTCCTCTGTGGCCATGGAGTTAGATTTGAAGTAGACTGGTAGGAGAACCACCCTGGTGGGTTTGTGAAATAGAGTTAGCTTGATGATTTGACTGATTAATGTTCAAATCTATCATGATTTATCCCAAACTATCTTGTATGGATTGCATATTAGATTGTATGTCTTGCACCTCACTCTGAATGCCTTGCACACTATAGTCAAGCTGGCTCACTTTATGATCTATGTCAAAAAACCCTAGTATAAAGGGTCTAGTACATCCCCAGAAAGGACTCCATCTCTTCATTTTTAGGAGTTTTACCTAGAGTTTTAGTACCCTTCCCTCGGCCCCGAGTTTGTGGACCTGCCATAAAAGGGTTTTACGATGTCGACCCTTATTGGCACTTTTGACCCAACTTTGACCAAGTGATTTTGGAATTATGTCAGCCTCAAATAAAAATATACAAAGAACATAATGTATCCAAAATTTTCTAAGCTTTCCAAAAATGTAAATAACTCATAAAAATTCTTTGAATTGTGCACTATAGAGCAATTTTATGAAAAACCATAAAATAGCGATAACTTTTCTAATCCAGATCCAAATGAGCTAAAATTTTAAGGGAAGCTTAATTTGATTATTTCTCACCTCCATTAAAAATTTTTCATAGAAATTCGTAACCATTTTTTTTATATCACAATATTTAAAAATTTAGTGTTTCACCCACAAGATTGCCCAAATCGCAGCTCTGATACCACTTGTAATGAAATTACTTCAAGAATTAAGTATAATAGTAGAATTATATCCAAATGTGACTAAAATATATCCAAATATATGATAATAGATAAGCCACTTCGAGGGGGAAACCTCCAAAAGCTTCAATAAGAGCAAAATTCACAATATGATGATAAATGATTGCCCACTCCCTCCTATATATAGTCTATCTAGGTTATGGTTACTCCATAGGCCGACCTAATAATCAAGAGAAAGCATAGATAAATGTAATATAATGTCAAAGAGGGATAAGTAAGCCACAAGTTGGCTAATACTATCCTCATACATGTGATAGGTTAGGGGCGTAGCACAGTGCCCTTGCGGAGGGTAGTTCTGAATCCAAGTGCCCTTGTGGAGGGCAGGGAACACTTGCAAAGGGATCAAAGAGAAGGCTGAAAAGGTAAGTTTTTATTCAAAAAAGTGAACAAGGTATAAAATTTGGAATTCCTTCAGATTTGTTCAAGGCAAAAGCAAAGGCAGAATTTCTTCAGATAAAATGTCTAAAGGAATTCCTTCGGACATTTTGTCTAAAGAAATCCTTCAAAAGAAAATCTTGCGGCAATAAAAAGACTAAGGAAAAATATTTAGACAAAAGTATGAAGGAATTCCTTCAAACTTTTTGTCTAAATAAATTTTCCAGATAGAAAGTCTGAAGGGAGAAACCCAAAGGAATTCACTTGGGGAAAAAATTGATGGAAGGGTAAGCAAAAAAAGCATAAAGGAAACATATCCTTCAGACAAAATGTTTGAAGGAATTCCTTTAGACATTTTGTCTAAAGGAAGTGACCACCAAAAGGAGCCTGAAGGACCCTAAAGGGTAGGTGCCCTTGTGGGGGACCCTCAATTGCCAAAAGGGCCTTTTTCAAAAGCTTGAAGCAAAGGAAAAAAGCTGAAGGAATTGCCAAGAAGGGTGATGGGCCCACGAATGTCAATTTTATGGCAATGAAATAGTTGTTGATCTTTAAAGACTTGAGTGTGGACCCAAATGCATTCAAAGGCCTTAAGGCTAAAAGGAAGAATCACTGAGAAAAGAGCCTAAAGAGCCAAAGAAGTAGCAAAAGATAGCCCTTGAGGGCCGAAGGAGATAGAAAAGATAGAGCCAGGAAGAGATAAAAGAGCCAATTATAGAAATGGACAAAACAACCTAGGTGGTAAAGGGGAAGGAGTTATTCCAGTGGTTGGAACAGTGCCTGCCAAGTGGTCATCAAGGGGTGTGAACAGTGAATGATTGAACCCATGTTTCTCCATTTTGCATTGATGAGCAGACAAACTGCGTAAATGCCTTTAAGGAGTGGCCTTTTTTATAGACAAATGGTGCAGCCTATATGTTTTAAATGCCTAAAGTCAAAATCAAAGTTGACACAACATTATCTTTCAGTGGCTTCCTCTTCCCAACACTCTCAGCACATGTGGGCAACTTGTCAAAGGGCGCCAGAGTCTTTTCCAAAAATGGCACTTTTGTTTTCTTCTTCTCTATATATATTGTAACTTCCCATTTGAGAAAGGCATCTCTCATATTGTAAGGTGAAGCCCTACCAATTTTCACCTGGAATCAATAGAATATGCATTTTTTACCTCTATTTTGGTTGGATATATCTTTGAGTGTGTCTAAGTGTTAGTCTTGTGTTCAGTCATTGCTTCCTAATGCTTTCATAGGCTTGATACAAATACACCTGGTATAGACAAAGTGCCATTCCTGCAGGTGACAAGAAGAGCTATATCTGGAGTGTAGAGGTAGAAGGAGGTTACTAGATAGTGTGCTTTCCCTACAACACCTATGGTAAGTTCCTTTTCTGTGTGTTTCCATTAAAGCCTCCCTATCAAGCTCCCTACAGTCTAGTCCTTTTACTAGTTAAAGTGTATGTATGTGTTCTTATGGTTCAGAGTGTGAGTGTGAGTAGATCAAACTTGTTTGGTGCATCACCCTCTTAGGTTAGGTTCTATTTTATAGTAATCCTTCTCTCTTTTCACCCTCCCATTATATATATATATATATATATATATATATATATATATATATATATATATATATATATATATATATATATACCCACAAGCAAGAGAGGAGTTTCCATTGTGATGCGTGGAAGACAGGAGCTCAGCCTCCTATCAAGGGTGCAATCCACTATGTCAATAATTTTTGGCATGCCCAGTGGGACTAACTAGTTTTTATCCAAAGAGTTGAAGAATTTTGGTGTGTCTTCAACCAACTAGCCTTTGGAGGATTTTTTATCAACACCAATGGAGACTTTGAGTTGAGTCAACTGGTTAAGCAGTCTTAGTGCCATCAAGAAATAACATTTTTTGTATGTATAACTTTGCTTAGCATCATGGGCCTCATTTTCTTTCATATAACTTTGATCAAGCTCAAGATGTTAATGGAATCACCTCAAATATCTCTCCTAGTTACCCTTCAATAATAAGTGAAGTAGCATTGGAGTTTGAGAAGTAGGTGATGGAGGTATATAGTTTAGATGAGCAATATAGATATCAACAAGAGCTTATGTACAAAGAGGAGTGTTTATTTAGGCAAGCTCAGGCCTTGCAATCCATGAAGGAGGAGGTAGAAAAATGGAAGAGTCCATTCATTCAAGGTAGTCAACCTTGTGTGCCCCCTCTTATTCTAAAGAAAGCCCCCTCTTATGCACCAAATCCTTTCTATTAGATAACACTTGCTCACTCTAGCTCATCTGATGCGTTAATCACTCTTGCTCCTAACCCCTTACATCTAACTTTCCAACATCAAAGGGCATTAGATCAACCTCTCCGGGAGAAAGGTTTTGCTCAAAATCTTGAAGAAGATGAAGTTTCTCCTACTCATCGTGATGATGATTATGACCTCCAAGAAAGGCTCTTTCAAGAAAATCTAGCTAGGAGAATTGTAGATTTGGAGTCTAGAGCGAGATTCCTCAACCAACATGTGATGGACGTAGCAGATTCCATGTCCGAACACACCCCATCTACACACCTCTAGGAGAGCTATCAAGCCACATCTAACATAGATGAAGTGCTAGCTAAATGGAAGGAGGAGAATCATTTGATTCTAGCTTAGGGACTGCCTCCTCTTCCACATGGTTTTAATCATCAGCTTTCCACTTCATCCCTTCTCAAGGAGGAACCTATTTTGTAGGAGTTGAGTGAGGAAGAGAAGATACAATTTGTAACTATCCAAGAGGCTATCATGAGAGACAATGAAGAGGCAATCATCATGGATGCTCCCTCTGAAGACATCATCAATAATGAAGAAGATGCAGGTCATGCATACATGCAGATGTTCCAACAATATGAGGAGGAACTTAAGTATGGTGAACTCTCTCCTCCCTTATTTGATGAACTTCCTTGTTGCTTCGATGAGGAGGCTAACCATGCCATGGAGCCTGAGTTGGAGGAGGATTAGATGGATGTATTTAAACAACTAGATACTCTGATCCTTGAGCAAGAAAAGGAGAGGCCTATCCATCTTGAGGACAGCTTTGAAGAAGAGAGATTTGGACAAAAGGGTGATGTTCTGTGGGATGAGCAATCAATTTGTGATTCCATTTTAGACATCACAATAGTCAACCTTCTTCAATAAATCCATGAGGGAACAGAGGATGACTTTGACAAGGTCTTCAATGAAGTAGAAGGGAACAAGTCAAACCATGGGGCACTGCAAAAGGACTATGCATATCAAAGGGCTTATGGTGATGAGCCAACAACCATCAATTTCTTAGTGAAATGCACCAGCATGAAGAGCCATCATTCAACAAGATTCCAAGAACAAGGAGAGTACATATATGTTGGAAGCATGTTTGTCCCCAATCCACTTAGATGCAAGCCAATCGAGGTGGTAGGCAAGAGGAGTAGGTCACGAAGTCTCCATTCCATTTAGCCACTTGTCCGACATCATAAGTTTTCTTACCAGGAAGGAGACTTAAGAAATTTTCCCTTTGATCCAAGAGGGAGGCAAATATACCTAGTTAGATATATATAGTAGTTTTCTTTCAATTTCCTTTCCCTATTTTCCCTAAGTGTTGTTTGTACAAGTAGTGTTTTTATCCTTCTATGTGTTTTCCTTTGTGTTTGGGGTAAAACCTTTGTGATTGATTCTTGGACATCTCAAGGTGGTTACTAACTCTTTCAAAGCTGCATCTCAACTCTATGCCTAATGGAATTTGAGGCTATTGGTTTCTAAGCATAGCAGGCATGCTTCCCCTGGGAATTGCCAAATTATTGACCATTTTGGTCCAGTAGGCCAAAATTAGTCTCCTTCCCCTGTTGTTCTGAGCCAGTTCAAAATTTGATTTTTTGCACAAGTCTTGGTTCTATGGACTTTTTAGGCTATTTCTATGGACTCTATAGGTTGGTTCTACGGACTCTACATGTTGTTTCTTTGGACTCTATAGGCTATTTCTATGGACTCTACAGGCTAGTTCTACGGACTCTACAAGCTGGTTCTACGGACTCTGTAGGCTATTTATACAGACTCTATAGGCTATTTCTATAGACTTGCAGGCTATTTCTATAGACTTTGTAGGTTATTTCTATGGACGCTGTAGGCTATTTCTATGGACTCTATAGGAAAGAAATAAGTTCCCAACACTTAGGTGACAAAAAGACCTTTGCAACTTTTTGAAAGGCAATTTTAGAGGCCAAAGAGCCGTTACGGAGGGTAGTCAAGCATAAAATGCACCATTCCAGTGCCCTTATAGAGGGCAATTCTGGATCCAAGTGCCCTTGTGGAGGGCAGGGAACACTTGCAAAGGGATCAAAGAGAAGGCTAAAAAGGTAACTTTTTCTTCAAAAAAGTGAACAAGGCATAAAAGTTGGAATTCCTTCAGATTTGTTCAAGGCAAAAGCAAAGGCATAATTTCTTCAGACAAAATGTTCGAAGGAATTCCTTTAGACATTTTGTCCAAAGAAATCCTTCAGAAGAAAATCCCATGACAATAAAAAGACTAAGGCAAAATCTTCAGACAAAAGTTTGAAGGAATTCCTTCAGACTTTTTGTCTGAATAAATTCACCCGAAAAAAAGTTTGAAGGGAGAAAACCGAAGGAATTCACTTGGGGAAAAAGCTAACAGAAGGGTAAGCAAAAAAAGCATAAAGGAAACATATCCTTCAGACAAAATGTCTGAAGGAATTCCTTTGGACATTTTGTCTAAAGGATGTGACTAGCAAAAGGAACCTGAAGGACCCCGAAGGGTAGGTGCCCTTACGGGAGACCCTCAACTGCTAAAAGGACCTTTCTCAAAAGCCCAAAGCAAAGGAAAAAAGCCAAAGGAATTGCTAAGAAGGGTGATAGGCCCATGAACATCAATTTTATGGCAATGAAATAGCCATTAATCTTTAAAGACTTGAGTGCGGACCCAAATGCATTCAAAGGCCTTAAGGCCAAAAGGAATAACCGTTGAGAGAAGAGCCTAAAGAGCCAAAGAAGTAGCAGAAGATAGCCCTCGAGGGCCGAAGGAGATAGAAAAGATAGAGCTAGGAAGAGACAAAAGAGCCAAGTGTAAAAATGGACAAAATAGCCCAGGTGGCAAAGGGGAAGGAGTTACTCCAGCAGTTGGAACATTGCTTGCCAAGTGGTCATCAACGGGCGTGAACAGTGAATGGTGCAACCCATTTTTCTCTATTTTGCATTGATGAGCAAAAAAATTGTGTAAATGTCTTTAAGGAGTAGTCTTGTTTGTAGACAAATGGTCTAGCCTATATGTTTTAAATGCCTAAAGTCAAAATCAAAGCCAACATAGCATTATCTTTCAACAGCTTCCTCTTACCAATGGTCTCAGCACACGTGGGCAACTTGTCAAAGGGCACCAAAGTCTTTTCCAAGAAGGGCACTTTTGTTTTCTTCTTCTCTATATATATTGTAACTTCTCATTTGAGAAAGGCATCTCTCATATTGTAAGGTGAAGCCCTACCAATTTTCACCTGGAATCAATAGAATATGCATTTTTTTACCTCTATTCTAGTTGGATATATCTCTGAGTGTGTCTGAGTGTTAGTCTTGTGTTCAGTCATTGCTTCCTAATGCTTTCATAGGCTTGATACCAATACACCTGGTATAGAAAAAGTGCCATTCTGGTAGGTGACAAGAAAAGCTGTATCTGGAGCGTAGAGGTAGAAGGAGGTTACTAGATAGTGTGCTTTCCCTATAGCGCTTATGGTAAGTTCATTTTCTATGTGTTTCCATTAAAGCCTCCCTATCAAGCTCCCTGTAGTCTAGTCCTTTTACCAGTTAAAGTGTATGTATGTGTTCTTATGGTTTGAAGTGTGAGTGTGAGTAGATCAAACTTGTTTGGTGCATCACCCTCTTAGGTTAGGTTCTATTTTTTAGTAATCCTTCTCTCTTTTCACCCCCCATTATATATATATATATATATATATATATATATATATATATATATATATATATATGTATTAGTAACTTACTGGAATAACTCAGATGCATCAAAGGGAGCTATCCCTTATCTAGAGACTCTCCCCTCAAGTTTGCCAGACCCATAGGAAAGAGAGGAGTTTCCATTGTGATGCATGGAAGACAGGAGCTCAGCCTCCTTTCAAGGGTGTAATCCACTGCATCAACAATTATACTAAAGAAAATACTCAATTGGTTAAATATAATGTATAATTAGAGAATAATATTCATAATAGATGAATTAGATGGACACAATTCATCGCATGGGGTAAAAAATGCCTCAATCGATATTCTAGGTGGAAGCAATTAATTACATAGGACTTAGTTGTCTTTAATTATGTATAGTATTGAAAAATTATCCATTGATTTAACATGGTGTAATTAAAGCCCCAAATGACATTATATGTATGTAATTCCTTGTTTGGGGATTGAGTGGCCCCAATTGCATATCATATTGAACCTAAATACTTAATTGGTTCAATATGGTGTGCAATCGAGGCTAATGAAACCCAATTAGAACATTGTATAGACAAAATTACTTTCATGGGGCTCAGTTGGACCCCGTTATGTATATAAGATAAAACCAAATGCATGATTAGCTAGATATAGTTTACAATTGGGGCCAACAAAGTTATAATTGACATTAGATGTATTTATTTACTTGCATGAGCCTTGGTTGGACATAATTGCATATTCAATTGAACTAAATACTTGGTTGATTTAATATGTTATGTATTTGGGACCAATAGAGCCCCCTATTGACAATAAAGGATGAAATTTCTTACACAAGGCTTGTTTGAACTAAATTTCCTAGATCATATTGAACCAGTATATTTTTTCAGTTGAATTTGGTGCACAATCAAAATCATAATTATTATTAAATAAATATTTGTAATTCCTTATAGAAGGTTTAATTGGTGATGAATTCATATCAGATTCATGATAACACTCAATTATTTGAATAAGGTGTGCAATTAGGGCCTTAATTAAAATCATGTTGACACAATTCCTTGGGAAAGCCTTGATTGACCCCAATTATGTATCATCTAGACCTAAATACTCAATTGGTTTAATATGGTATGCAACCAAGGCCAAGTAAGCCCTGATTTCCATTATATATGAATGTAATTACTTACACATGGTTCCTTTGGAACAAATTTCATATCAAATTTAAAAAATAATTATCTTTTTAATATGGTGAGCACTTGGATCCCCAATTAATATCATATGGATAAAATTCCTTACATTGAGGCTCAGTAGGCCCCTAGGATCAATTGAGCCCCAATTTACATCCTTTATATATAGTAATAAATAGGTTCACAAGGATGAAATTGGTTAAAATTTCATCATTCATTACCATAATTGAATTTATTGGCTCAATCTATGATGATGTGGGAGATAAATAATCCTAAATTCACATTCTTTACTCATAGATCTACATTCAAGGAGATCAAATTTTCCCTGATCACCATCATAATTATACCTTATATACTCTAAAACCTATACTATAAGCCCTTATCCCTAAAGTGGCTAATCCCTAAACTCTATTTACTATAAATATAAACTCTTTAAACCTTGAACCAATCATTTTATTCCAAATTAACATCATTTACACTAAGAATTAATTCTATAGGGCTTAATTTGGCCTAAATCACATGACTAATTGACCCATTTGACTAATTCACTCAATCTACACATGTGACATGACATCCATGGTATAATGACAACCCAAAAACACATTCTTTGGTCGTAAAAGGGTCCACATGATTCAAATTATCCTCAATTATCTTTATGATTGACCCTGTGTACCCTAAACCATGTATATACATTAAAACCTAGGAGGGCCATAAATCCTAAACCCTAAACACTATACCCTAAATTATAAACCATTTACTTTACATGTATTTACCAAATTTAATTTAGTCCCAATTAGCATATTTTGTAATAAGAATCTAGTTTAAACACATGGCATAACTAGTGATTAGACATTAATATATAGGTCCTTAAACCTAAACCCTATGCCCTAATCCCTAACAATCCCTAAAACATTTAAATTATAATCCCTATGCCCTAATGCCCACTATGCATCACAAACATACATACCTTATGAAATAATTGATTTTATCATGAGATGTCATAATTTATGCACTTTTTAAAGCTATGGCTAAAGCCTTTGGAGTACCAATCTAGCTCTATACATCTACTCGGTAAATTTAGGGCTATTTCAAGCCACTTCACCCTAATTAACCAAAGAGGAGAGGTAGTTGATTATTTTAATCAAGGAAGCATTTGAGGCTAATTTAAGGGTCTTCAATAGTAAGATATAATTTGGGGAAAAATAAAAAGATTAATACTCTATCATGAATTAATCCATTTAGTTAATTTGTGCAATTTCATATGTGATATAGGGGAAATTGAGCCCCTAAACCTAATTTATGGCTCAATCAATTTTATAACATGTACATGGCATAATTAACCCTAATTTTATCAAAAATGTGCAAACATGAAGGTAATTAAATCATAAATATCTATCACAAGTAGTTCAAATGTTTTTTAATTACCTTAGTGATTGGACCCTATATCTAATATCTTAAACCCTAAGTTACCCTGTACCATTTAACTTTAACTCTAAACCCTATACCATTTACATTAAACCCTAAGCCATAAGCCCTAATCCTAAAATATTTTAAATTATAGACCCTAAACCATAAATAAATAAATTTATCTCCAATTAACATCCTTTATATATAATAAGAATTAGGTTCACTAGGATGAACTTCATTAACATTGCATCACTCATTACCATAATTAAATTCGTAGGCCCAATCTATGATGATGTGCAGGATAATTGATCCCAAATTCACATTTTATAATCATGGATATAGGTTCAAGGCTCCTAAATTTTCCCCAATTTCCTACATGATTGTATAAATGTACCCTAAAACCTATACCCTAATCCATAATCCTTATAAATTTCTTAATCCCTAAACTCTAAACCATAAATATAAACTCGTTAAACCTTGAACCAGTCATTTTAGCCCAAACTAACATCATTTAGACTAAGAATTCAGTTCACATGGCTCAGTTTGGCCTAAATCACATGACTAATTGACCTATTTTACTAATTCACTCAATCTTCACATGCGACATGACATTCATGGTATAATGATAACCTAAAAACACATTCTATAGTTGCAAAAAGGATCAAGTGATTTAAATAGTCCTAATTATCTTTGTGATTGAACCTATGTACCCTAAACCATGTATATACATTAAAACCTAGAAGGGCCATAAACCCTAAACCCTAAACACTATACCCTAAATTATAAACCATTTACTTTACTAGTATTTACCATCTTCAATTTAGTCCCAATTAACATCCTTTATAGTAAGAATCTAGTTTGAACACATGGCATATCTAGTGATTAGACATTAATATATAGGTCCTTAAACCTAAACCCTAAACCCTAATCCCTAATGATCCCTAAAACTTTTAAAGTGTAATATCTATGCCCTAATGCCCACTACACATCACAAACATACATTCCTTATGATATAACTGATTTTATCATGAGATGTCATTATTTATGCACTTTTTAAACCTATGGTTAAAGTCTTTGGAGTATCAATCTAGCTTTGTGAAAATTTTTAGTAAATTAGGGCTATTTTGAGCCCCTTCAACCTAATTAACCAAAGAGGAGGAGAGGTAGTTGATTCTTTTAATTGAGGATCTTTCATAGAAAGATATGATTTAGGGCAAAATCAAAAGATTGATCTTCTATCATGAATTGATCCAATTAGTCAATTTATACAATTCCCTGCATGATCTAGGAAAAATTAAGCCCCTAAACCAAATTTATGGCTCAATTTATTGTATAACATGTACATGGAATAATTGACCCTACTTTTATCATAAATGTGTAAAAATGAAGGTAATGAAGTCATAAATATGTGTCACAAACAACTCAAATGTTCTTCAATTACCTTAGTGGTTGGACCCTATATCCAATTTATTAATCCTTAAGTTACCCTGTACCATTTAAATTTAACTCCAAACCCTGTACCATTTACATTAAACCCTAAGACATAAGCCCTAAATCCCAAACCCTTTAAATTATAGACCCTAAACCCTAAACCAATAAATTTATCCCCAATTAACATCCTTTATATATATAGTAAGAATTAGGTTCATAGAGGTGAAATTGGTTAAATTTGCAGTCATTACCACAATTGAATTCTAGGCTCAATCTATGATGATGTGGGGGATAATTGATCCCAATTTCACATTCTATAATCATAGTTATAGGTTCAAGGCTCCCAAATTTGCCCCAATTACCTACATGATTGTATAAATGTACACTAAAACCTATACCCTAAGCCCTAATACTTAAAAATTTCCTAATCCCTAAACTCTAAACCACAAATATAAACTCTTTAAACCTTGAAACAATCATTTTAGCCTAGAAATTAACATCATTTCTAGACTAAAAATTAAGTTCATAGGGCTCAGTTAGGCCTAAATCACATGACTGATTACCACATTTGACTAATTTACTCAATTTGCATGTGTGAGATCTAGGGTATAATGGCAACCCAAAAACATATTTTATTATTAATAACTTATTATTATTTTTTGGGGCTTTGAAGTGCTCAGAGCTTCTATTTCCAAGTATTAGGAAAGGTACTCATAGATGTGCACCTTCACTTTGGACCTTAATTGTAATCACTAATTCCTAAAACATAAATTATAATCCCTAATCCCTAATACCTAATCCATAAACCCTATGCACTAATTTGCCTTAGCCCCAATCCCTAATCCCTTATCTACATTAAG
This sequence comes from Torreya grandis, assembly GCA_037957365.1. Lineage (NCBI taxonomy): Eukaryota > Viridiplantae > Streptophyta > Pinopsida > Cupressales > Taxaceae > Torreya > Torreya grandis. The sequence goes on from JARHVA010001856.1 coordinate 201,957, forward strand.
TATAACATGATCATATTATTGTTAACATAGGCAACACTCACTCCTCATTACCAATTACCAACCCCATAACTTATATTAACAATAACATGATCACATTATTGTTAATATTATCTTCTCATTGGGTTGGGTGTGTTGGGGACCTTGTGGAAAACATAACATGATCATGTTATTTAGTAATGCGATCATGCTATTATTGATATTAGCTTCCAAATGGGTTGGGTGTGTTGAGACCTTGTGGAAAGCATAATATGATCAGGTTATTTAGTAATGTGATCATGCTATTATTATATTAGTGATAATCTCACTTATCAACAAATATTTTTATCCCAAATTGAGACTTCTATCTGTATAAACATTTTATGAGATCTGCATACTTGTGTTCTTGACCCCACCTTTGAAAAGTTGTTAATTGTCCCTTCTGATGTGTTCCAAATCATGTTAGAAGAGGAATAGGAAGTTTTTGAATAAAATAACACTAGAGGAATTAATATATTTCAAAGAGAAACACAAGCTACTAATTTAAAAAGTTCATTGTAAACAAGGTACAAACCCTAATTTTGATGAACCAAATGTCGTAGATAATGAGCCAATTGATGATAATGAATTAATAAATGATGAAATTGAATATAATAAATTGAATAATTTTGAAATTGACCATAATGAAATGAATAATAATTAAATTGACCATAATGAAATGAATAATAGTGAAATGGAAAATAATGAATTAGTTAATGTTGGAAGTTCACATTCAAAGTTCCAAGATTTTGATTTTGTTGATGATGAGTCTATGTATGGTGATTCACCCCCCATAAATGAATAAAATTTGATGGAAAAAAATAATGATAAAATTAACCATAAAAAAAAATTCATGGAAACATACAATCAAGAAATCAACAATGAATAATTTAATGTCATCCCACCTCTAAACAATGAAAGTAATAATGGTTTTGAAACACCCTTTCAACAAATTACACCATTACCAACACCTCCAAGAATTGTGCATAGAAAATACAAGTAATTAATTGAAGTCTATGAAAATATTTTAAAACCAATACATAACAAAATGTTTGATCGCCATTCAAGAAGACTAGCTCAACAAATTTGGGATATTTTCTTTCATAATTTGTAGTGTAATAGTCAAAGATGTCAATTATTTGTTTCATTGATAAAATTAAATAAGATGAGACTGATAATGTACAAATTAGGACTAATAATATATAACATGGATGCTGAAAAAGATGAAATTGTTAAAAATATACATGATGCATATCATATTGTAAGCCCAAAATCATGCACCAAATATTGTAATGTTGCCTAACATATACTTAAAACTTGTGCAGTAAATGACATAAAAGAAAAAAAATGAATCCACCCCCATGAAAATATTTTAAGTGTAAATTTTCACTTATGAATATTTGGAACCAAAGTTCAACAACCATAACTTGAACTCTGTTAACTTTGAAAAATTTGACAACTTTGACAATTTTGACAACTTTGACAAATTTGACAACTTTGACAAATTTGAAAACTTAAACTAGAGACCTATAAATTTAATGATTAATTCATATATTTACATATTTACCTATTAAAAACTTTGAAAACTTTTAAAATTTTGATAACTTTGACAACTTTGATAATTTTGACAACTTCGACAACTTCGACAACTTTGACAACTTTCAAAATTTTTACAACTTTGAAAACTTTGAAATATTAACCTATTGAAATATTATGTGGAATAGAGTAATTTACATATTTAACTATAAAACAAAGAAACCCTATCTATACCCTGTTTTGGGTTAACAGTCAGTTTTGGTTTTGTAACCTCACATTCTATTTGAGGTAGATGGTGAAGAGTATGAGTATTCAATATTTAATTCTCTTGAGTTATATGGAGATGAAATATGTATGAAAATTTATAGTAATATTTTTATAACATATATATGGACAAAAGTTTTTAAGTTTCACTTTGATCATAGTTCTTTCTCATTGAAAGTCCACAGGACCCTAAACTCAAAATTTTGTATACTATATTATTTGTATTGAATCTTATCTTTGATTAAAAAAGTGATAGAGAAGGGTTTATAATGTTTATATAAGGTGGTGATAAACTTATTGTTAGTTATAGATTCCTTTTATGTTTAAAAACCTAGGGACCCTGCATACCCCTATTTCTAACATACATAATATAGTGTTGAATGATTGAGATTTCTTGTTTACGAATGACTTGAGGGTTGTGATAACTTGATAATTGAAGGAAAAAGTTGTAATAATGTTAGATATACATAATACAAGAATTATATCATATTTAAAGTCCTATTTGGACATTATATACAATAATTGTTAGTCTTGACCTATATAATTGCTACAAACCCTGACTTTTAGGGTTTTGACCATATGAAGAGATAAAACCCTTAAAAATTCTTGATTTTTTTTAATATAGTGTGTTGTATGTTATATTAAGTTAATAAATTTATTTCATACTTGTAACTTATATATTTCATACTGTATTACCCTATAAGTAGTCAACTAACCTAAGAGACCTAATGATAAAGAGGCTAAAGAAGAAAGTTTAACTTGGGTGAAGAGTTGAGGAGAAAAATTGATTTAAAATTAGGATTGGAAAAAAGGGTGGTAAAATATAGTTTTTTTTTGGTAAAAGTGTTTCCATAATGGTTAAACCTTAGAGCTTTGTGCATTTTGAGGGATAATTGGAATGTCAAGTAAGCCTAGAGGTAAAAGATTTTGCAAAGAAACCTAACCCAATATTTTGTGTGAGGTAATGGAATGGAAAAGGGTTATCAAAAACCTAGTTATTTTTCCTTGATGAGTTTGTGTATAGAATATAACATGAGGTTTTCCCTAAAATAGGGCTACAAGCCAAGACAAAGGTTGAAGAGAGAAATCTTAGAAAAGATAAAAGAGAGAGGTTCAAAAGTTGGAATTGTGTTTTATGAGTAGGATAAGGATTCACAAGGTAGTAGATAAGTGAATACACATGATTAGATAAAAATACCTTTGATCAAGATCCTGAACACTTGCAAGTTATTGAGAACGCTTTACATCAAAAACATGTATAAGAAGTAGGTATAAAGAGAAGAAGGCCATTAAGCCTAAGTGATAAGAGTGTCATTAGTAATTTATAATACACAAAATAAAATTTAAAAACTTTAATTTAAAAAAATATGTAAGATCCAATATTTATAGCATTAAAAATAATAAATTTTTAATCCTCATTTGTGAGTGCGTATAACATTAAATATGAGATCTAATATAGATAATAATTTGGAAGATCAAAACACCACTATATAATAAGACACAATAAAATAAAAACTAAATATAAATTATATATATCAATCCATGATAGGCATATAATATAGGCACATTCATGTCCAATGTCAATAGTACATAAATTGGGCCATGATAGCCATACAAAAATTTACATCTACCAAAATAGTATCTAATGTTGGTTGAATGTCACATGCACATATATAAGGTAAAAAATGCATCAATTTCCATATAGGCATACAAAAAAAGTAGATATCATGTGTGTAAGACATCTTATTCATCAAATAGCCCCCCTCTCTTTGCCTTCCTAAAAGAAGACTCTCCTTGAGATGCCTTATTAGTAAATGGAAACCCTTTTAATGCCTTAGATTTATCCAAGGTCTGACTACAGGTCCTACACTCCTAGCTGGCTTGTAGTTGAGCTTGTTAAAATAAAAGAATTATTATGAAATTAACATAAAATACATTAAAATAATTGTTAATAAATTAATTTTAAACTACAATAAAAAATCATTTAAACATGTGCACTTATTGCAAGTTCACAATCCTGCTCAATATGTTTTTCATGCTTAATTAAGTCAATGGTAGGCTCAAATATCCAAATAGGCATCTAAAATATGAGAGTAACATGAGAAGTTTCCCTAATCTCCTTCTGACTAGGACTATTAGCTATCATAGACAACCCTGCATACACAATACATAAACATAAGTTATATTTTCCCCAAGTACACATGTACTAAAATTATCAAAACAAGTCTATTTTTACAATTCAAAATTACAAGAAATGATATATACCTATGTTAATGCCTATGTAGATGACATTTTAGAAATAATGCCTATGTCTATCTCAGCTCATAGAGAGGGAGGAGTGTCAGTACTAGCCATCAACTATTCATGCAAACAAGATCGATCACTTAGTTTTATATAATGTACATAAAATATTATATATGGAAACCAAAATGATCAATAGAAGCACTTATACATATAAAATATCTATCTATATAATTACATGAATGTAATGATACATTATAGGAAAGAAGAATATGAGCATGCACTCAAAAATACACTTAGATCTTAAAATAGTAAGCCACATATTGATTGTTATAGCAATAACCTTATACCAAAACCAAAATTAGAGGATTAAAATTGTGAAAGGTAATATATAATATACTAGTCTATTTTTTTTCAAATTGATAAGTATAAATATACTTGGGTCAAGATCTTCAATTTATGCTATATTACATGTTGGAATATATTAGTTGTTGATTTGTTACTTATTTGAAAATAGGGGTTTGACTTAGGTCTGGACCCTCGTAACTAATTCCTTTTTGATGAATTTTCAAGATTAACTTAGAGTATTTAGGGGTATTTTAAATTGTGTTTTAAAAAGGTTGGCCTACATTTAATGGAGTAGAGTGATGAAATTTGATTGGCTTCCTAGGATTATAAAGAAATTATCGATTAATGATTTGGACACATTATATATAACAGGGATACTATAGATTATGTAGGTGGGGATTGTTGTCCCATCAATTATATTCCTTTGCTTTACCTATTCACCAACTAGAATGTGTAATGTAAAAATATTTTAATTTTCCCATTAGTCCCTTGAGAGTGGACTATCACTTTCAAGGTTGTGATTAGGATACTAGGCTTGTCGGCTAAAGGCAGGGTTGTGGCCTTGATAGAGGATTATGATAGAGGTAAGGTTGTTAATTAGGTGTAATACTTTGGTGTATGAGAACATGAGCCCTACACTCATCATGGACTAGGTGTACAAGCACATGACCCCTTACCTATGAGGGTTAGAGATTGGGATAGTGGGGGCCATCAGGGATTCTATTTGGATAGGTATGCCACCATTGAGAGACTTTCCATTATTGGTAAACACATTGATAATGATATATTTTGTAGCTCTACTATATTAGGGTATTTTAGGATAGTTTGTGAATGAGGTGGACACTCTACTACCATCACAGACAAAATTAGGAGAGTACTAATTGGAGGAGTACATTTAGAAAAATATTTTGTGTCTAGGTTGTAATTATGGTAGGATGCCAACATTAAGTACAACCAAAAATTTAATATGTAGATACTTAGATTTAGAAATAAGCATAGGATAGAGGGTGAGGAGATGAAGTCTATAGGGAAAAAAGGGTGAGCATACACTTATTAGAGAGGAACCAACAAGATAGGAGGAGAATGTTAAGATGAGGTCCAATTAGGAATTATACCTAGACTAACATGAAGTTACCCAAATAAAGTAGTGAGTTGGTTTATTTTTAGTTACTTTTTAATTTATTACTAAGTTTTTATTTCTTTATGTGACTGGAGATCTAATGTCTTCTCTTATTATATGGTTTTAGAGTGAATCACTTAGTGGTAGAACATGATAAAAGAAACTTTGGTTAGGATTTTTTGGGTGAGGATTATTTGAGCCTCAATAATATTTTTGTGGATGTGGTTCTCCATGTGTGAATAAGAAGCATACATATGTTTTTATCCCTACTTATCATACATATACATGGAGTTCCCTCATAATAAGAGACATATAGTTCGCCTAGAGGAAAATTTGGCTGGTTTAGAGTCTTAGGTAAATATTATTAATGAGATTGTTAGGGCTAGGGGAGGTTAGTATCCATATAGCCAAAAAATAGTGGGAGGTACATCACCCACGTAGGTTTAAGAAAGAGACACAAAAGTATAGAAATCGTATCCCACATCACTCATCAACATGTATATATAAACAAATACATTCACAAAAAATGCAAAGAGAAAAACATATATGTAAACAATTTTTACCTCTATTTATGTAAATGGTGTTATCATAATAGAGGTAGATGTAGTCATGGATGGCCCAACAGGTAGATCTGAAAGTGAAAATAATGGTTATGATAAATAAAATGTTGTAAATACTGGTTGTGATGATGAAGGAACTGTCACCTCTTGCGACATAAAAAATTACATATATATTGTATTAATTTTTTATGTAAATTAATTTTTAGCTTATAAATTAAATTTACAAATAAAACTTAAGTTTAACATGAAATTTATATAAAATATACCTGCATCTATGTGGTGAATGATGTTTTCATGCCAAATATGCGTGCCAAAAACTCATCACTCATAAAAATATGATTTAAGCCATCTAAAGCACTGATGCCATCATCATAAAAAGGTCCCATGCACATAGATCCACGTGAACTACAAGGGTGGGGTTAGGGTCAAGTATCATATAACATACCTATAGTATCACTCTATGAAAGCCTACACATATGATGAACGAGTGTATCAACGAGTGAACTAAGATAATGGAGAGTGTCTATCTCCATGACCTATTAAACTATGAAGGGGATCTTAGGCTCAAAAGGCTTTTGGATATGAGTCTATGTAGGCTAATGAGGTGCATGATGTGTACCTAGTCAATTCTACATAGAGCCTTTTATTCAGCCCTAAAATTCACTAATTTCAAAATAATTAGGAATATGATTGAGGACAAACTCACAGTAGAGTTTCTTCAAAAAATATAAATGAACCTCATTGTTATTACATGGTGGATAGTCAAAAACCATCCACCATCGATCCTAGAAATTGGTCATGATTAAGTTATGTACACAATGATGGATAGGAAAATGTTTGGCAGTCATAGGAAAGGGCACATTGGTGGCTGGGTCAATGAATAGGGCATAAATGTTAGCTTTTGAATTTTCCAAATTCTTGACCTGAAGGGCTAACAACTTGTTAGCATAATAGGCCCTAAAATAATCTTTATTTGAGTTGCATCAATTAATTTGACTCATTATTGAGTCAATTTAACCTAATAATGTTTATAAGGAATCAACTAACTGGGTGCGGTGGGGGTTGGTTGAACTGGGATCTCTTATTCTATTAATTAGGTCTTTAATTTCAAGTTTTTTTTGACAATGTTATTAATAAAAAACTCTTGACTGGTAGGGGGTTTTGGTGAATTTTAGGAGAGTTAGATGGAGGGATAGGAGGAACAATATGGTTTTTTGAAGGTTTAGGAGTAAGAGAAACTAGATGGTTTTGTGGAGGGTTGGGAGGGTTAACATGATGGGCTGTTAGAAAAAATTAATTACAATTAAAAACATGGGTTAAACAATGAAAATTATGAAAAATTAGGGTTAAAAAGAGAAGAATTTGATGACTTACCTCTCCTATGTGGTGTCATCATCGATTAGTAGGCCTGTGGAGTGAATCTTGGCACTTCTTGACACTTGTTTGCATAAAACATGATCACAAAAAAAGTAATGAGGAGGAAATACAAATGTAAAATGAATACATTTTGTGTTTAGGTTTCCCAAATTTTCTTTTTGGGAACACAGAGAACATGATCACATTATGAACATGATCACATTATTAACATGATCATGTTAGCATTAATAACATGATAATGTTACTATTTAATATAACACAATCATGTTATTTAATAATGCGATCATGTTATTAAATAACATGATCACATAATGTATCGACAATTCTAAGCCTAGACTTGAGTAATGTGATTATGTTAATTAAATAACATGATCATGTTATTAATTAACATGGTCACTTTATGGTAAATATCCATGGAATTATCCCCCAACTCCATGCACTTACCCACAAAATGATATTCCAAATGATATTATATCTAAGATGACTTATTCTAATTTCCATATTACAACACTGGTGGTACTCCTCATACAATTGTTCACCTCTATCTTAGAAAATGAGGCAAAATTTCTCCAATAATAATGATACAGATAATATTTCCATACATGAAAATTGATTATAGCTAATATATCGAGCATATATCAAAGGCAATTAAATTAGCATGCACACCTAAATTCTAAACAAATGGTGATTAATTCACATTCAAGTGCTAAGCAAATAAGTCAAAATAAAAGATGTTCATTAACAATTTATCATATTCCATATACATAGTAACATTAAAAATATGAGTAAATGCATATCCCTACATGTTTAAATTTAATTTGGTTTTACAACCCTAATAGGATAGAAACTAGTGGAATAATTAATATACAAATATATTGCATTCAAGCATACTCTTGAATGTTAATGATTTGTAAGTTATTATTATGATTTGATAAGTACATACTCTAAATATGGAAAGTAATAAACATATCATGATACTTAGCTTTTCTATTTGACTATTTGATTATGATTATGTTATAGAAGTGGAAATCAAGGATAAACATGCATGTGGTTTATTCAGTTTAAGGTCTAATATGCTTCCTACATTGGGTTAGTTATACAAGATTAGGTTAGTATCTCTAGTTTATGCTAACATAATGGTATTTATTAGCACATGTAAAAATGTAGAATAGTGAGTGTATGGTCACATAAGATTGTATTTTCTTGTTTTGTATTTTTGATCTCATACATTAAATTTATCAATTATCATTAAACCTTATTTCTATCCCATAAAGATCCTATTATCATAAAACCCTAATTTTATCCCTAAAAAACCTATTATCTCAATATTAACCTAACTTCTCTTAAAAATATAGATGTGATTGTGAGGGATATAAACCTATAAATTTTGAGAAAGTGTAATGGATTAAGTTTAACCAAATCACCCTCATCCAATGGTTGGCCATTATCTATGTATCTAATAATTCAAGGATGACAATCAAGACACACATAGTACTCCCACATAATATGATTTTGAAATTGTGATCATTTTATTTATGTATGTAGCTAATGATTAACTTTGGTATCTTGAAAATGCTTGCTTTGACCTAACTATTGAGTGACTTAGACTTGTCTTGTGACTACTTCTAGTGATAGGTATGCAAGTTGAGAAGAATAGGGCATATTTTCTCAATGTTCGATAGTGTAAAGATGTATCATAGATAATTATTAGATCCTTTTTTAATAAGGTCTTGATTTATTTATATGTATATCAATTCAAATAATTACTCATTTCATTAACTCACTAGGCTTATAGGCTAACCCTAAGGATGGGTTTTATTTTTTAACAGTCACTACTTGGAGAGGGATGGTTCCAACTAGTGTGGGGAATTATCTACTATGATATCAATCATAATCATCAGAATTAACCCATGTACAAGTGGAATTATATCAATATTTTTATATGTTTATTCAAAATATTTATCATGTTTGAAATAGATAGTGAGGTTTGTGTGTGTAGAATATTAGAATAGAAGGATTAGTTCCTAACATAGCATGAAAGTGTGAGAGGATGGCACATTCAGAACATATTTATATTCTCAAGTCATTTATATTAAATTCATGTAAATATTACCATTGTCAAGTTTTAAAGACCATATCTTCGAATCTACAAATTCCCCCCTTTTATTATATTAATGGAATTACTAGAGGACAAGGATAAAATATACATGATTGTGTACAACACACTTTAACTTTTTGGAGATGGATCCAAATATATAGCTTCACTCTATTCAACCTATAATTTGAATCAAGTAGTCAATTTACATATAGTAAATTTGAAATGTGAAATTTAAAATTAAAAGGGCAAGGGGAGAGTATGCCTGGATATGAGATAAATCCATTTTACCCTTGAAACCTATTAGAGGTGATGCTTCTTTATTGAAGCATTAGAGAGTTGGTCTGATCATGCTAAAAGATCATGTAGCTATGTAGTATCCTTAGTTGGGAGGGAAACCTACCCTGACCATCATTGATATATGTAAAGGTACACAATGTAATAACCCAAATAACTATGCATGAAACATATATAGAGATTAGATCAGGAAAGGTTCAACTCTAAATGAAAACACTACATATGTAAATTAGAGAAATGATCAATCAAGGTTAAATAAAAAAAAATTAACCACTGAATATTGCTTACATATTCAAAGGTAATGTTTTAATCTAACTTGATCAAGTTTGATTCATGAAAATAAAACAAAGCATGATCACAATGGAATGAACAATGTTCATCCCCCCATCATGTGTAGATTTTATTAAGTAGTTTTTCTCAATGTAGAATATAAAGCATCATTAAAAGAGAATAGACCATGTCCATGTACCCATCATTATTGTATATCTAACAAGTGTGAAGTGAAATGAAAAATATTTTCTATTCAATTATATCTATGATGTTTTATCTATGTGCATGAACCAATATCATGCCCCCTAAATTTATACCAACTAATATAGGATGTCATGTATTTTTATGTTGAATTTGAGAACCTGTATATGAATTTTTTATTAATTTGAAAATCTAAAACTTCATTCTTATAAATTATTATGCATATCATCATGCATACGAATTTTTTACTTTGTATCAATGTGTGAATGTTTGCTATTTATTTGAAATAATCAAATATCTAAACCATTTGAATTTATTAATGCTGTGAAACATGTAATTATAGATACCCAAATTTGGTATAAGCCCATATTTTATGATATATTGTAACTTTGTATATATATAAAATTAATGATGAATAAGATATATATTAGTGCATTTTACTATGGTATTATCAATTTTGGTTTATGTGTTTGTGCATTTGTTTTTATCTTCCCATTTTATCAAAGGGATCCCTAATCCTAGTATTTTATCCTTTTTTACAAGTTCACTATTGACAGACATGAGCCTTATCATGGTTGTTTATGAAAGGATAAGACTTATCTGAGCTTAAATTTTGGACCTTATTTTGAGCCAAATTTAATTTAATTATTATTTTTTCCATTAGGTCTTATCTTGGGTCAATTTTTTTTCACCAATAGGTCCCCAAATTCAAAAACAACACTTACATAAATATAAGCTACTATAATAAATTAACAATGGCTCTCATCACTCTCAAAATATATTAAAGGATTTTTCTTGTTGTCTCTATATATTTTTGGAATCCATATTCAATGTTTTCAAAGGTTGAATTCATATTTACATGCTTGTGCCAAGGTTAAAATAGGAGAAAGAGCATCTAGATGTACATTAATAATTTCACACATAAAAATAAGTGGGAGAATTAAATTTAATTTTGAGCCTTATTTAGAGTAATTTTAATGTATTTTGGTGTTTGGTCATTCAACAGGGATAGAACAAGGTTAGTCTAACTCAATCCTTTTCACTTGAAACCCCACATTTGATATCAATTTGGTTTGTGTGTAGGAAACTAGATTTTTTCATTGAAAGTATTTTTTGCACTAATATAATTGAAAATACATCAAAACCCCTAAATAATGCATGTGTAGGTGGAAAAAAAGTTATATTTTGGTCACAGTCAACTATGAAAAGTTTAGGGTCATCAAACTTGAGTGGTGTGCATTGTTGTCCACTTACCATTCCTATCTAGAAATATTATTTTATCCTACCAAAAATTAGTCATCATTAGGGTTTCATTTATTTCTATCCTTTTTTATTAGTAATTAGGCACAACCAACTGGAACAAGTCTAGTATCAAGGGACATGTGTGGAATGTGCTTCTATCCACCTATAGTGGTCTTATTTAGTAACAATTTTAGATTATGTTCTTGATCTTGAGCATGCACAATCACATATTTTACTGATTTCCATTGTCAAACATCTAGAACAATCAATATGAATATATGTTTGAGATAAGTACATTTATTATTAGTTTTTTTAATAAAATAATAGCTTTCCATATTTATCAATTGTAAAAATTAGAATTGTTAATTATTGTACATCTTTAGCATTATGATATTTATCTATTTTACACTTATATTTATACAACATTTATTTTTTATGAAAAATAAGATAAAACATATTGGTGAACCTATACTTTGGATTCAATCATTACTTTATTTTTCATTTTCGTCTCTAGGTTTTTAGCTCAATTTATAATTTATAAACACTTAAGTGAAATCTAATGTCCTTTATTTGATTTGACTGAGTAGTAATATAATATTTGTCTTTGACCTTGAAGCTTTATAATTTGTATTTTCTTTAAACAAAAATATTTTCCTGTTGCTAGTTTTTAGTTTCCTTTCCTTTCTTTCTTGCTAGAAGTTGTGTTATGGAAATTTTAAAAATCATAGGAGTGATCATTTTGGAAAAAGTGGTCTTTAGTTTTACTTGAGCCTTGGTGTGAAGGGTATTAAACCAATACTCAAGCCATTAGATAACACTATATATGGATTTTAGTTTCAATGTACCTCTTGGTATATAAAAAATTCTTAGGTATTATTTATAAACAAAGGAATCCTTTAACTATTTTTTATTGTAGTGCATTGGTAAGTGGTTAGCCCTAAGAAGTTACTCTCAACATAACTCAAAGACAAGATAGTACAAATCAAGCATAATTATTTACCTTTTAAGTTGTGTTCATTATTAATGACTAGGATCAATATATCTGAGAGAGTACAACATAAAAACATCTTACCTCGTTACACCTATTGATATCATTTATTTCATGGTATGACTGATTGTTTGTTAGTATTAAGTTTGGTGTTTGTAATATTTTATATATTTTGGGTAAAAAATATAAAATGGATTCTAAATATGAAATTTCAAATGGTGTTCATCCTTTATATTTAATATTATCTAACAATGTTACACCTTATGCCTATGATATTGAATGGACTAATGATCACATGTGTAAAAAAATGATTCTTCTTACATTCATTAATCAAATTATTGTGATAGATATGACTATGATTATTAAGATCAAGATGATCCATACAATATTGAAGAACAAAGTGAACATACAAATTTAGAAGTTGAAAACCTAATTTTCTCTATTCCTCCGTTATATTCATATTTTCATAAATAAAAACAAAAGAGCATATTGATAATGAATATCTATTCTCCCTAAATCTCTTACAAGAATAAAAAAGTGAACAGTCAATAACTAGTGAACCTTATTTACATCTTCATTTTTATACTACATTACATTGTATTTATCAACATAAGTTACAAAGGCATATTAATTGCATATGAATATAAAATGATACAAATAAATGTTTTATTCCTCCTCTTTATAGAAAAGATAGATGATGTAAAAGAATATGATATTACAAACTCTTCTATAGACATGGTTAATGACATACAAGATAGTGATAATTTTACTCTTCCCTTGGAATTTACAAATAATGATATGACATTTAAAACCCCTCCTTTTTCACCTAAAATATCAAAGGATGTAATGAATGTGAAATATAAACAAAAAGTGACATTATTTCTTTAAATTTATAAAGTGATGATCATGACATAGTATGAAAATATTCTTAAGATAATATTCCTATATCCATATAATGTAAATATTATGATAATACCCATTATGATGAATATTTATCCTTATCTATATTAAATTAATATAGTAAATAGTAATGTGATTTTTATACTTCCTTATATATTACAAGTGATAATTTAGGTAATGATTCTCAATTTTGTACTAATGTTTTCTTAGAATGCACTCCTAAGCCATGAAGTGACACTTGCCAAAATATTCTCATATCGATGTTTAAAATAGATGACCAATTACAAACCATAAGTGAGCCTTTCCAAACGACAAATATTACTAATAGTCATATTATTTGCATGATGCATGTTATTGGTGACCTCCAAATGCAAGTTCATGATCTCAATTTACAAACTAGATCATGTTGTGCCAATATCAAAGATAATGGTATCTTAGGACAACCCCTTACATGAGATATATATAAATATCCATATAAAAAATATTTTATTATACCTACACTACCCTTTTTTGATGGTTTTAGAGAACCTTTTACTCACCTCACTTCACATGGGAGAGTGGAGCAATGATGAAAATATTCTATTAAAATATTTCTGTATAAGTCTCATAATAGATGATTCATATTAGTTTTATAGTCTAACTAGTGGCTCCTTGCCTAAATTAAAAAATATAGAAGATGAATTCTTATCAAATTATCATAAACACATGGTACATAAATTAACATTGGAATAGTTATAACATTTAAAATAGGGTCATGATGAACCTATTGAATATTACATCTTAAGATTCAAAAATACTTTGCATTTATTAACATATCAAGCCTTAGATTTGGAAAAATAATTTATCTTTAGTAGGGATCTCTTATCTACACTCAAATAAATATCCATGCATAATATTAATATTTATTTTGATAAAATATACATGGGCATGTTTAATTATTCATGTTATATCAATTCTGCCACTCAAAACTCTAATGAGTAAGGATAATCTCCACATAAGCAAAAAAGTTATCAATAAATAGTTAAATTCAGATTTAACACCTCAAAGAAAGAATCCAATTGAAATCAATCATAATATAGATGAGTTAATGGAAATAGATATATTCAAGAAAAAACAAGTTAAGGTAATAAATAAAGAGAAGGACCCATTTTAAAAATTATTTCCTAAAGAAAATAAATTTAATTTTAGTTAGAGTAAATCACTTCTTTTGATACATTTAGAGATCAATCTCATGATATTTTACATGCATTATTAGACAAAAAGTTAATCACTCTTCCTCCCAATTACTACCATCCTCATCATCATGTATTTTATATAAAATTCAATCCTTTTTTAACCTATCATGGTATAAATGGAATTTAAGATAATGATGATATTTATTATGTGAAAATATATCACAACTTGCAGATAAAGGGATCATCACATTTACAAAATTTGAAAATAATAACATAATCAAATCCTACATCATCATTTATTAAGATAATACTATCTCAAAAATATCCAATGATCCTTTAAGCACTCATCAATAATACACATAAACTAGATATTTTTGTCAATAACATGCTACATTATAATGTGTGCATGGCTTAGCATGACCTAAAACTATCCTCTTTTTCTCAATATACTAGGACTCATATAAGGTCAATTAAATAGAGCCTATGTATACTTGAATGATTGGGTAAGGACCAATGATATCCATAGATCTAATAGAGGGTACTATACAACTCAAATGTTAAGAAGAAATGATTCTGAATCCTAAGCCTATGACATAATGATATATCTCTCACTAAACTTCAACAAATGTAAATGGTTGTAAACTATGATTGTAAATGGGTACAAAATAAATTGAATTATGGATTAGGTGGTTGTAAATGGATAAGGTGAAATGACCAACCAAATTGGGTTCTATCGAAATGGAAATTAAGAAATACTATATATATACTAGCTTATTTGATATAATGAAGAGCCTAAATAAGTATTCACACATACATCCACAAAGTAATAAACAACATCTAATCTGCTAAGTAAAGGAAAGAGTGTACGGATAGAAATACTTACCTTGGGGTGTATGCATTAATTCTTAAATATCCCCCTTGGATCAAGTGGAGGTTTGAAATATAGTGTTGTAGGTTTAAGACCTCAAATAGTTGGATGAATACCTAGATATCATTAGTTATCAACTACCAATGACTCATCTTGTTGAGCTTCAGTCATACCACAAGAAAAGATCTCCAAGATAATTTTATAACCACTAACTCTCCCACATACTTCCTTAGGGTAGAAATGTGAGGGAAATTAAAGTCTTTGAATGTGATATGATATGATAATAACGAAATATAAACCCTACATATGTGGTTAAAATACCCTATACAAACCCTAAACTCTAAGCTAATAGTATCAGTTAGGATGATATAGCTAGAAGATGTATGTTGGCATGGTATGGTATGGGATAGGCTGATATAATACAAATTTAAAAAGATAAAATTTGAACTATATTGGGTAGGCAAATAAATACCATGAAATATAAAGGCAAAAAATAAATAGTATTAGCCATGTTAATACCGTACGATATAAGCAAGTTATCAAGTCTAGATAGGAAGTAGACTAAAGGTATAAATAGGTATATATTTTTAGGAGTTTAACCTGATAGTAGTGATGATGCAATAAAATAGAACACAAACATATCTCAAAAAGTACCACGAGATGATCCCACTCTATTCCCAATACACCCTCTAAGGCATGCACTCAAATGATTGATAAAACTATAATCCACTTCAAGAGAAAGTTTCAGTAAAATATAAAGTGAAAAATATTATTTGTATACATATTCCCCACCTGAATCTCATTACATGTCACAATAGTGTAACATGGGATGGTGTTTTTGGAAATATACATAACAAAACTAAAGATCATTACTAAAAGTAAATGTTAGAAGAACTTAAAGCAAATAAAATTAAAAAATGTGCATTTACATACCTTTTTTATTTTATAAAATGTTGTGTATGTCATAGGTAATGGAAGGCACCCATTAAGAAGAGTGAGTGGCAAGCCTAAAAAATAAGACAAAAATCATTTTTTTGCAAAAACATTCTATTATCACATAAAAATTATATCTCACTAAGATTTTAAGGCTTATTTTTATTAATGAAAAGGACCTATGTAAACAAATATATGGGAAAAATATAAAATCCCAAAGTAAATAACTAAAATCATCAACATTTAAAAAAATTTCTTTAAATAGTTAAAAACTATTCATTTTTGTAATTGTTTTTTTGGAAAACGTAGATCTCTATGTGTCTAAATTTAGTGCTTGAGACACAATGGCTCACAAATGAGGTGGAAGAGGTTTTGAAGGACACATTGCAATTGTGATATGACCCTACAAACATGTGATACATTTATTGTTCATTATGTCATTTTTGGATAAAATTATCTAGATTAGAAAATGTAGATGCTAGGATAAATCTGTGCAAGGAATTTTCCCCCAAAAGTGTCAAAATAAAGTTAAAATTGGGATGGAGAATGGTTAGTTGATGAAAATTTAAAACTAGGTCTAAGGGCATTTAAAAATTTATACGATGCATTCTTATAAAATTATCACAAACACAAGGTACCTAAGTTAATATTGGAACAAATATAAGGTTTACAATAGGGTCATGATGAGCTTACTAAATATTACATCTTAAGGTTCAAATATGCTTTGCATTTATTAACTTACCAACCCTTAAATTGGGAAAAGAAATTTATCTTCAGTAGGAATCTCTTATTTTCACTCAAATAAAGAAGCATGCACAAAAATACTATTTATTTTGATAAAATGTACATGGGCATGTTCGAAGATGCACATGATATCAATTCCACAACATCATCACCATCTTCACATAAGTAGGAAGTTATCAATAAATAATTGAATTTATATTTAACAACACAAACACATAATCAATTTAAAATCATTCATAAGATAGATGAGTCAATGAAAATAAATCCAATCAAGGAAGAACAAGTTACGGTAATAAATAAATTAAAGAAACTAATTTATAAAGCACTTCCTAAATTAATCAAGTTTAATTTTATTTATAATAAATCACCTTAGTTTGATACTTTTAGATATCGACCTGATGATATTTTACACACATTTTTGGACAAAATTTTTATCACTCTTCCTCCAAATTCCTACCATCCTCCTCATCATCTAGAGTATATAAAAGGTAAATTTTTTTTCACCTATCATAGTATAAATTGACATTGAGATAATGATTGTTATTCATTATGTGAAAATATATAATAACTTGTAGATAAAGGGATCATTACATTTACAAAATTGGAAAGCATGGTAACATAATCAACTCCTAGATCATACTTTATGAAAACAACAATATCTCAAAATTATCCAATGATCATTTAAGCCATAATAAATAGTACACTTACATTATATAATTTTGTTGATAATAAACTAAAACATAATGTATGAATGGGCTAACATGACCTAAACTATCCTCTTTCTCTCAAGACACTAGGACTCAAAAAAGGTCAATCAAATAGAGATTTCATATACTTGGATGATTGCGTAAGGACCAATGGTATATGTAGTTATAGAAAAGAGTAATATACAACTCAAACATAAATAGGAAAGTATTCCAAAGGCAAATCCTATGTTATAAGCATATAAATCTCACTAGACCTCAACAAATGTAAATGGTTATAAACTATGATTATAAAGGGTTACAAAGTAAATCAAATTATAGGTTAGATGGTTATAAAGGGGTGAGGTGCAATGTTAAAAAAAATGGGGTATATGTAAATGGAAATATAATAAATACTATATATATACCATATTAGTTGATATAAGGAAAAGCATAAGCAGGGATATACACATACATCCATAAAGCAATAAACATCTAATATACTAAGTAAAATAAAGAGTGTAGGGATAGAAAGACTTACCTTAGGGTGGACCCATTGATGCTTAAATCTTACCCTTAGTTCAAGTGGAGCTTTGAAAGATAATATTGTAGGTTGAATACCTTAAATTTTTAGATGAATACCTAGATATACCTAGTTAAAAACTACCAATGACTCCTTTTGAGCTTCAATGACACCACAAGACAAGATATCTAATATAATTTTATAAACCACTAACTATCCTAGATACTTAATTATGGTATAAATGTGAGGGCCATAAAAATGTGTGAATTTGATATGATATGATAGGAATGAAATATTACCCCTATATATATGGTTAGAATACCTAAAATAAACCATAAGCTCTAGCAGATAATATTGGCTAGGCTTATATAGTTAGAATATGTTTGTTGGCACATTATAATATAAAATAGGATGATATAATAAAAATGTCAAAATACAAATTTTGAACTATATTGGGCAAGATAATAAATTACAAGAAATATAAAGGCACAAAATAGACAATATTTTCCATGTTCATACTTTAGGATATAGGGAAGCTAGGAAGTCTAGATAGGAATTAGACTAAAGGTATAGATGGATAGAGATTTAGAGGAGGTCAAACTTATAGTAGTGATGGTGTAATAGGATAAAATTCCAACATCTCTCACAAAGTACCACGGGCCAATCCCACTCCATTCCCAATGCACTCTTTAAGGTATGCGCTCATATGATTAATGTGAATATAAGAAACTTCAAGAGAAAGAGTTAGTAAATGATAAAGTAAAAAATATAATGTGTATACATATTCCCAACATGAATTTCATCACATGTCATGATAGTGTAATGTGGGATGGTGTTTTTGGAAATATACATAACACTAAATAGCATTATTACAAATAAATGTTAAAATAACTTAAAGTAAATAAAATTAAAAAATGTGCCTTCACTTACCTAGATAATTTTAGATAATGTTTTATATGTCATAGGTGATGGAAGGAACCCATTAATAAGAATGAGAGGTAAGCCTTAAAAATAAGATAAAAATCATTTTTTTGCAAAAACATTCTATTATCACCTAAAAATTATATCTCACCAAGATTATAAGGATTATTTTAGTTCATGAAAGGAACCTACAAAAAAAAATATATGGGAAAACTAAAAAATATCAAAGTAAATAACTAAAAGCATCGATGTTTTAAAATTTTATTATAAATAGGTAAAAACTATTCATTTACATGTTTGATTTTTTTGGAAAACCCAAATATCTATGTCCAAATTTAGTGTTTGAGATATGAAGTCTCACGGATGAGGTGGAAGCAATTTAAAAGGACACATTGAAACTTCGGTTAGTTTCCTACAAGAAAGTGATAAATTTATTTTTCATTATGTCATTTTTAGATAAAATGAACTAGATTAGAAAATATAGATGTTGGGGAAATCTATGTAATGGAAAAAATCCTATAAAGTGTCAAAATGAATTTAAAATTAGGATGGGAAATGGTTAGTTAATGTAAATTGAAAACTAGGGCCAAGGCCATTTATTAAGGTACTAGAAATACATATTCACCCTTGGATAATTGTATCAACAAGGGTGATATAATTTTTAATGGGAAAAATAAACTCTTGTCTAATACAATTGGATATGGCAAATGTAATTATGTAAAGTGTTGGTCGATACCACATGGTATAAACAATACCATATACATTTATATTACTGACTAGTACCATATTGTATGGATGATATAATTAGGAAGATATAGATGTCTAGTAGCATTTATAACTTGTTTGATGCAGATGAAATGCTGAACATAGGTGATACCATAGGTTATGTCCATTGTAGTAATATAAATAGGTGGTCAATACCATTTCGTATGGATGATATGGTTGAGTAATATGTAGGACTTACCATATGGCATGGTTATTGAAGCAAAATTTTAACCTTATCTAGTACCATAGGGTATGGCCAATGGAGTAAAAAAATTAAGAATTGTTGGCGCAATTAGGTCCTTGGAAAATGTAGTAGGAAATTATAAAATATGGGAAAATTTTAGTTTTTAGTATTATTTTATTTTATTTTTTATTTTTTATTTTAGATTTGTGGATGAAAGTTTGATTGTGCATTATTTTTTTATGTTTTGAAAAGGAAAATAAGATTATGATAGAATGTTGATGATACTTGGCTAGGATAGACTATCAATAGTAGACCAAGCCTAGTTGGTGACATTAGAGTTCAGAGGGATCATCCAAATGTGTTATGTTACACTCAAAATAGAGTTCATCATGATGTTCTATGGGTGATGGGACAAAGTTACACATTTTTTTAGGTGGGATGTGGAAGGGGATACTGTAACATAGGATTAAAAAGAAGATTGTTAGTCTCTTTTTAGTGGATAAAATTCAATCAAAATAGCTTTAATACAAACTAAAAATTCTAGCCTACGTACTGGGGTGAGCATAAGTAACAAAAAAAAAACTAAAATCATAAAAGAGAAACTCATTTTTACCTTCTTTTTATCTCTAAATTGATTTTTGAGATGATTGGTTTGCTCAGATTGTAGACAATGGAGTCTTTGTCAATGGTGCTCTTACATCATCTCCCCTTCATTCACCTTGACTTGGCTTTATTTGGCTTGGCATGTGGGCATGGTAACACTAAAATGAAGCTTTTTGGATCTATTTTGGCATAATAAAATTATACTATAAAAGCTTTGTATTGTATTTGTGAATAATAAATTTACACCAAAAGATCTTAAATATCAATAGGTGATGCATTCTATTTATAGCCCCCAAAGTTAACTCTCACCCAAGTTGAGTTAGGTTAGGATTAAGCATGGTTGAGTTCAAAATAACCATTAGGTGAGTTAAGGATAATCATAAATAAGTTAATGAGGGTACATGTAATTATGATTTTCAATTAATAGGCATGGCTCACAAATTTAGATATTTATTAGATATTTTGTAAGAGCTTAACAACTCACAAAATTAATGATGAAGAAGCTTAATATTTTGATTTTTTTTTAATTTACATTTTTAGATATTCATTAATTAAAAATGGATTATTTAGCTAAGCATTTAATCTAGTTTAATTAGTTGATTCATTTTTATTATCATTTTATCTCTTTTAGGAATTATTCAAGTACCACCACTTAATGGGTCTAAAGGCCAAACTATTAATTATTAGGTTGCAAGGTGATTGGGGATGAATTTGTAAGAGGTTATTATTGTGTATGAGATAATACCAAAAATAGGGATGCATAAACATTATTATGATCATTAATGTTTGATGTGTGGACAAAATTGGGACATTCAATGATTCTTAGGCTTAATTTTCATTATTTAGTAGAAATTAATCTAAAGTCTAGTTGAGAGCCAGTTGTGGCCAGAATGGGGTGTCTACAGTTTGCCCCTATTTGGGAAGGCATTGAAAGCTTTAGATATAATACAATATTCTCAAATAATTAAAATGTCCTTTGTGCCTAATGGCCTAATAGGTTATGGATGAGCCCTAGATGTCCCCTCGAGAGAGTGAGCAACAAATAAGATTGGTGACCATTCCCTCAAAAAGAAGAAAATGATGGGACCTAAACGTAAAGAGGGTGGAAAAGATTGATTTACCCAAAGGAAGTTATAAATAGTAACACAACAAGATTCCTCAGTTGGGTAGATAAAAAAGAATGATTTGCCCAAAGGTGACTATAATCATTAGTATAATGAAAAATGACCCAGGAGGGTAGATAGAGATAATGGTTTGACCAAAGGTGGTTATAATCATTATCACAATGAAAAAATTCCCCAGTAGGGAAGGAAAATTATAATGATTTGCCTAAATGTGCTTAAAATCATTAACATCTAGAGAAATGAAACAAAATGATGTGCCCAAAGGCAGTTGTAATCATTGGCACTAGAACCTTGGCATAATATGGTGAATAAAAAAATGGGATTTACATACTAAATCCATACTCATAGAGTAATATTAATCCAATACAAAGGAGAAAAATGAATGTGGGAAACTGACTAGTATGGAGATGCATGCCCTAACTAGCAAGGATTAAAATTCACTCATGATTTAATTAATTGGTATATGGGTAATGTTGGGACAGATCAAGAATATTATAGGTGAACAAAGAGAAATACTATGACACCATTTATTTTAAGATCCACTGATCTAATTTTTGATGTATCACATGATGATATGCACCATGACATAAATCACCATGATGACCTAGCCACAATATGTATAAGGACTACCACTAAATCCAATAAAAAGGTGAAAACTATGCACTAATGATAAAAACTATGATGACAATGTTGATGTATGAATATGGATGGACTTAATTATAATGTGCAAGGATTCACCTAATGAAAACATAGATACTAAGTCAAGGTACAACAATGAAATCAAATAAACAAGCAAACAAACAAACAAATAAACTAAACAAAATAACAGTAAACAAAAACATAATAAAACACTAAGAAACAAATATACAAGAAAACACCAATACAAAAAAAAGTGAACAAAACAATCAAAACAAAAGAAAACAAACATAAAAAATGGTTAATCACAATGTTAGTGTAAAAATAAAACAAATTATTTGTGCACGTGTAATAGAGATGTTAATCTTGGCAATAGGGTGATCCCTAAGCTAGACAATAATGACATAGGTATATAAACACAATAACAATGCCACAAGGTTTCCCCTAGCCTATATGGAAACAAAAACACACAATATTATAAAAATTATCCCTAAGCTATATGAGATAACAAAAAAAACAAATAAAAATAGGGGGAATAGAAGAAAAGGAAGGGTAGTCGAGATGACTCTAGATGCATGAGGTAAGTGGATGTTGCCTACATAGTTCCATAGATGCAAGATCCAACATAAAATTTAAGTCACATGTGGTTCTCCCAAGATATGAGATAGAAGAAAAATGATGATAAGAAAAACATGATTGTGTTTTATAGGAATATGGGAATGGTCTCACAAAATGGTGAGAGTATTGAAATAGAGAATCCTCACAAAATTATGAGAGTGTAAAATGAATACAAATGGGCATAAATGTATCAAATTTAATACATAATGATCACAATATGAACTCAAAAAATGTCAAGAGCATAAGGCTTAGGGCCAGTAAGGATGGAGAAACTAAATGACAAATGGTTAGTCATGAAAAAGTTAGGGTTCCTAGGATCCTTAAGGAAAATAAGTGGTCAAAAAAGAAAGGAATGTGTGGCTAAGATAACTTGAGATACCCCATGTATAAAAGTGCTACCTACATAGTCTGTGGGAACCCTAAAAATACCAATGTATTTCTCCTAAAAATGGGAGGATAAAGACCAAGGTTTCTTAGAAATAAACTGAACATACAATGTGGCCCATCTAAAAAAATTTAAATGGCTTTATATGTTGCATGGAAATTCTAAGGAAATTTTCACGATTTTTTTATTTTTGTGATTTTTTAAGTCTTTTACCAATGTCTTAGTAATTTTATATGTATCTCAACTTGATCAAGAATGACAAAATACCAAACAATCCAACTCATAATATGATGAGAGTGTGGCTTTAGTTGATCATAAAATAGTGAGAGTGTGGTAAAAGTTGACTAAGCTAATCTTAAAATGAATTAAGCACTACCTACATAGTCCAAATGGGACTTCAAGTCATTGTAGTTCTACCTTAGAGAAGAGGAATGTGATAGGTAGTATCAAGTTTTTGAATCAAGAAATGGGCACAATAAAGTAATAAAAATGGCAAGGTGATATGATAATGCATGGCCAAAGTGTTGCTCCCAAGTTTCACATACGTAGTTATAATTAGGAAACAATGACATAGTTAAATGATACTAATTTTCCCAAAGGTGGTTATAATTGGTAACACTAAAAAGGAAATAGAATGTACCAAAATGAAGAATACAATTTCCAAACCACTGTCATATTGTTTCAAGATATTGCATCCATCGATAATACTAAATCAACTACTGAAATGTGATCTAAATCCTATTACTAAAAGTTCTCAAAGAACCAATGGAGTAAAACCAAAGTCAAAAGGGTGGGTAGGGAGTTTAAAAGCAACTTTGGTCAATAGTGAAGGTATGGTAGAATGGTATATGGTATAGTAAAAGGAAGTTGACAATATGGTACAATGTAAGCAAGCCTCATATACAATGTTTCAGGTCCCTTAAGAGACATAAAACTTGAGGTGTTTTATGTTCATGGGCTTATAAAGTACAACTTCATCTGGTGTAGTGAACTTGTATGCTCTAGATCCATAGTTTGAAATAATAACATATGGGCCTATCCAATTGGGTTTGAACATGCCCTTCTTCTTCTTCTTCTCAATTATGGTGTTCTTCTGGTTTTCTTTGAGGATAATATCACCAAGCTTAAACTATCTATGTTTGACCCACTAGTTGTATTGACCACATAACCAATGTTTGTATGGTTTAAGGCTATTAATAGTGGCCATGCATTTTTAATCAAGTAAATCTAGATCTTATAGGTGAGCTACTCTATAATCTTCATCATCTAGGAGGTGTTTCAAAGAGATATGTAGAGAAGGTAACTCAACCTCAATGGGAAGAATGGCCTCAGTGCCATAGACTAGGGAATATGGTGTGGCTATTATTAGAGTATGGTAACTAGTGTGGTATTCCCTAAGGGTCCATAATATTTGCAAGTGTTAATTGTGGCTAGCATCATTAACAATGGTTTTATTAGATGCTTCTATTTGGTCATTACCTTGGGGTAATATGTGGTGGAAAAATATTGAGTGATGTACTTGACACAAATTAAATTGACATCCTTGTTATTAAATGAGCTACCATTATTAGATATAATGTTGGATGGGATGCCATAGCGGTAGATGAGATGGTTAAAGATGAATTTTTAAATCTATTTTCTAGTCACATAAGTGAGGGGTATATATTCAAACCACTTAGTCAAATATTTAGTGGTTATAAAGATGTGTTTATGGCCATCAGATGAGGTAAGGTTAATCTTACCAATGAGGTCAAGTCCCCAAGTTATAAATGGCCATGGTGTAATCATTGATTTGAGTGTTCTAGCTAGAACATGAATCAAATTGGCATGCCTTTGATATTTCTCACACTTTTTAAAATAAATAACTATATCTAGTTTCATCGTGAGCTAATAGTAACCAATACATAATAGATTTTTGGAAAGGATGGCCTTACTAGTATGGGCTCCACATATCCCTTCATGGACTTACCTCAATGCTAATATAGCTTATATTGAATTTAAACAATGAAGCAGAGTTCCATCAAATTTGTGGAGATAAAGGGTTGGGCTAAGTAAGGTATAACAAGAGGCTTGGTATGTAAAGGATTTTTATTGTTCATGTGATAGGTTTAGTGACATGATATAGTTGTGAAGGTAATTATAAAGGTCTGAGTACCAATTAGAATTGGGACCAACAATATCATAGATCATCAAAATGATTGAATGTTCATGAATAGGTACTAGAATATTTTCAATGAGGAATTGATATTATTTTGCCTTATCAGTGTGGTGGATCAAAGGGCCAATGGTGGCCATGGCATACACTATCCTATTACTAGCCCTTAGTATGTGTTCAAATTAAATTTCAGTAATCTTCTACTTGATAATGTTGACCATGGCCTTATATGGTACCAACTTATCATTTTTGGTCTAAAAGTGATCTGTAACCTGATTGATGATCAACTAAGAATCACCACAAACTATGAGATGTTGAATGCTATATTATACTACTTGATGAAGCCTTGTAATAAGTACTTCATATTCAACCATGTTATTAGTACAAAGAAAGATGATATAGAATGATTTAGGGATAAGATCCTCCTATGGTGTAGTTAATAATAGGCCTACCCTTGATCCATGCAATGTGAACAACCCATCAAAATATAACTTCCAATGATGCTCCTCAGGAGGTGTTTATATGATGTTCATGATGGACTTGTTTGGGAATTTCAAAGTGATGGTTCAATATCTACAAGGGGAGCTTTAATAAGCTAATTTGAAAGTACTTGTCCCTTTTTGATTTTTTGGTTGACATACTCTATCTCAAATTCACTCAAGATAATAATCAATTAATCCATATGACCCTAAAAATTTGTGTTTAATAGTAGATAATTGATTAGATCTACTTTAGCAATGACTATGGCCTTGTTGTTAAGCATGCAATGACATAAATTTTGGGTTGTAAAGACATAGCTAAATAAGTTTTTTATATCAACATATAATTATGTTCATATGTGATCAATGTATGAATTAAATAGTACACAGTGTGTTATTTCCCATTATCATCATGCTAAGTTAGAAGTGCCCTCAAACATTGTCTATGGTAGATAGGTATAACAAAAATGGCTTCCCTAGCATTGATGGTAAAAAAATAGGTGGATTGGAAAGATATTCCTTCAAACTCTCAAAGGCTTTCTAGCATTCTTCATCCCAAGGAAATGCAACACCTTTCTTAAATATGTGAGTGAAGGGATGAAATTTATTAGCCAACTATGAAATAAAGTGTCTGATAGATTGGATTTTTCCTTATAAACTATGAAACTACTTCAAATTAGAAGCTGATGGCATCTCGATAATGGATTATACCTTGGTAAGATCAACTTAAATGCCTCTATGAGAGACAATAAAGGGTAATAATTTTATTGAAGTGACACCAAAGATGGACTTATTGGGATTGAGTCTGACCTTATACTCATGAAGCCTATCAAATATTCTTTGTATTACATCTAGATGATTTGCATGGGTCTTTGATTTACCCAATATCTCATTGACATAGTCTTTAATAATATTGCACATCATGTCATGAAATATTATGGTCATGGATATTTTGTATGTGGCCCCAACATTTTTGAGACCAATGGCATAACTTGATAGAAAAATGTTCCCTAACCAGTGGTGAACACTATTTTGTGTTAGTGTCCAACATAATCCTAATATGGTTGTATCTTAAAAATCCATCCATAAGTGAAAGCATTTCATACCCCACTTTGGAGTCAACTATGATGTCAATATTTGGCATAAAAAAGTTGTCCTTGGGATAGGCCTTGTTAATGTCTCTAAAATTAGTGTAGATTTTGATCCCTTATAGATTTTTACTAACGAGTGCAACATTTGAGATCCACTTAGAATAGTTGATTGGTCAGATACATCTCATTTCCAAGAGTTTTTAAAACATTTTCTTGACTAATATAACAATATAAGGATGCATCCTTCATAATTTATGCTTCACAGGTTTGGCATCAAAATGCACAATAAGGTGGTGTACAACCAAGGTGGGGTCCAAACCTAGCATGTCTAAATAGGCCCATGTAAAAATGTCAACAAACTCCCTTAAAAGGGTTATAAAAATTTCATGTTCCTCCTTAGTAAGGAATGCACCTAATTTAATGCATTTTGAGTCATTTGGAGTCCCGATGTTGAACTTCATAGTATCTTCTAATAGAAGAGTTGAGCCATCTTCAAGAATGATTGGAAAATATGTGAATTATCCTATAATGGAAAAATCTTCTAATTGGACTAATTCTTCAAATTCTCCTAAACATGATGAATTTGAATTTAGTAATGGTAGGGATGGCAATGTAACAAATATTTTTGGAAATTCTTAGGAAATTTTATCAAAGACATGATGTTATGTTGAACTAAACTTATACCCAAAAGTAAGTTCATCATTGGTGGTCTCCTAAGCTTCATATGAGGAAAGGTAAACACCCTTGTCTAGTGGTGCATGAAATAGGTTTTCACCAAAAGACTAGCCTTTCTATTTACTATTACCCTAGTCCAAAATCACTTCAAAGAGGTTTTCACTTTGGGACCTCAATGTTTTATTTTTTTATTTTTGGCTAAGGGTGTTAACCCATTCTCTAAATAGGTTGTATGATCTAGTTTAATAGAAAACCCTTATTTTTGGTCCCCTAATGGAACATTATCTCTTAGGAATATAAAATCAAAGGCCTCATCAATCTCAAACTTGTCTACATGCACTATAGATTCTTGTTGGTCCCAATCTATAAGTTGAGGATGAAATAGGGGAAGTGGGTTATGTCAAATTATTAGGGTAATGGTATAAATGGTATGGGTGTCAAATAGGATGGTAATAGCAAGGTATTTGTAAAGGATATGATCATACTCTACTTTACTATCAACATCATTATCACTTGTCATTAGAGTTGGAACATAAATAAGATACATGGGGTCACCCCCAGGTAGTTTAAATCCAAGACCATAAGTTCCTTTATAACTAGTAATAAAAATTAGCTCAAAAGTACCCTTCTAATTTGGATCAAGGTTTTAAACTTCATAGTATTAATTATCTATGATCATATTAGGGATAGGATATTTGGCATTTATATATAAATCAACCAACTTATCATTATACAACCAAGATTCCTCATTAGAAAGTGGGTCTTCTTCTTGGCCAGTGTGAAAATAACATTTGATGGACTGTGAATCTTGCCTTTTCCTTTTCATTACCATCCCATGATAGGTGGGCTATCTTTATGTATTCCATAGGAATTGGGGTTCTATTGAAGCTTGGCATTATGGAATGTATCATGGGTCAAATAATCTCCTAGATCATTAGATGAGATGGTAAAATGATTAGACATTTCAATAAAAGGTGTATGTGAGGATGAGACAAGGTTATATGGGTCTATACAATTGGCCTCTAGCAATTCAACAAGTATTTCTTTGTCTCTATCCTTCTTGGGTACTAGGTCTAGGACAAAATGGTAGTTGTAACTTTCATATTCAGGGTCCAAATGTTTTGTGTTTGTAAGGCTGGATTAATCTCTATTGATAGTGACTTTCATGCCTAAGTGCAAGAAATTGAGATATTAGTGCAATGTTGAAGGGATTACACAAATATCATATATCCATGGTCTACCCAAAAGCAAATTGTATGATAGGCAAGGTCTAACACATGATAGAGTGAATTATGGGTCAAAGGCCTAGTAACCACTAACAAGTTTATAATTCCTTGTGATTCCCATTATCTATTGTCATAGGCCTTGATAGTGATTATTTCCTATTATAGAATCAATCGTTGTACATCCCAAATGATTGATGAGCTTTAGAGACATAATATTCATACTAGATTCATTATCTATGAGGTCAATTTTGACTTTGTGCCATGAAATGACAACTCAATGTATAGGGGATTATTATGGAGAGGGCCAAGGGACAACATATCACTTTGGTTGAAGGTAAACTATTAGCCTGGGGCTAGATGTCCAATCAAAGCCTAGAATTTATCTAAGGTTATGTCATTTGGAATTTGGGATTGGCCTAAGAGTTATGTTACGATATTTTTATGGATGGTAGATGTATGCAACAAATATAGAATGGATATCTGTGTGGGTGTCTTCTAGAGTTGTTCCAAAATGTCATATGGATTTTCCTTAACAAAGGTAAATGACTTACTCCTAGCCAACACAGTGGGTTGAATTGGTTCATTAGTAGGAGGTTGTGTCCTAGAATGGTAATCTTAGACCATCAATTTGTGATTACACAATTAGGATTGGATACAGGACTATTGTAACTTGATGATGATGGAGATGGGCTAGATAGGATAAGTCTCAATTATCAGTACAATTGGTTGTGGTCATGGGGAATGATGAGTTATTGGTATAAAATCTTAAAATAGTAATCCTTTGTTATTATTGTACTTGGATATGGTCTTAGGTCAAGGAAGGATTATTGACATAGGTAGATTGATAGGTATTGTTTGGTAATGGAATTGGTCTATTAGCACTTGGTTTAGGATTATGGTGATGGTATAAACATGAAATCCTGTAATATTACTTATAACTTTGTTGTAGTCATGTGCAACTATGTGGTAAGTGTATTGGTTGTTGGGGTCATTTTGGTCTTGGTTCCTCCCATTCAATTGATGTTATTGTTATTGTTATTGTTACTGATATTATTATTGTTATCAAAATGATTGTTGATATTGTTATTTTTTTTCTAGTCTTCATTGGTGCTTTTGTTGGTTATTATTATGATGCTATGGAAAATGGTTTTGGTAGATACCCATGTTCTAATTGGATGTAGATGCTCTATTATCCAATGTAATCTCCCCATTTTCTAACATATTTTATGAGGTGATTCAACTACACACAATGATGTATAGAATGTCCATAAACACAATGATATTCACATAACTCATGTTCTTTGTATCAATTTGGATATAAAATACCCTCAAGATAATGCTTCATAATTGGTCAACTAATCATATTAGTTGTGGCTAACTTTTGAAACATTTATTTGATAGGTTCACAAAGATTGATGAAGACTCTAGGAGTAGGTCTTCTTCTTGAAGGAGGGGTTTGTAAAGGTGGGGGTCACTATGTTTGAGGAGCTAGTATAGGTTACTATATATGATACACTTACTGATTATGAATAAGTTGCATTTGTAGCATAGGATAAACAAATAGTGTTTATACTATTTAGACATGATACAACTTAGTTATTCCATTACCAATAATGTTCTTGTTGTAGTTTTATTATTTGGATTTCACATAGTTACTAGTTTGAGTGGGTACTGATGCTTGCACTTGGACTTGGTTAGGACTTTGACTTGGGAATTTATTATGGTTTTTATTCTAATTCTGATTTGAGGAGGTTAACTTGATAATACCTTTGTTAATAAGGGCCTTTTCAATCTATACGCCTTTCTCAATAATCTCTTTAAAGGTGTGTGCACACTATAGCTCCAAGTGGTAAGATAACTCACTATAATTTTTTTTAGTAAACACAACAACAAATTTTTTATCCAATAAGCTATGGGTAAAGTGACTATAAAGTGTCCTCCATATTTGTAAATCACTGGTAAAGCTCTCACTAACTTTCTACTTGGCTTGAGTCAAATCTACTAATGAAATCTCATGTTTAATATTATAGGAGAAGTACTACATAAACTTATCTGATAAATCATAAAAATAAGATACAAAATTCTTTGGAAACTTGAAGAACCACTCTAAAGCCTATCCTCCTAGATTAGGAGGAAAAAAAGGATTAGGTAAATGTCACTATAAGCTACTACTTGGAAAACAATAAAGAACTCTGTTAAATAGACCTTAGGGTCTCCTTTACCCATGTACTTTTCAAACTTTGGTGGTTCATAACCTAGATAAAATGGTATATATAGATACTCCATGTTGAATGGGTATGAACACACATCATCTAACTTGAATTTCTTGGTTTTCTTCCCCATTTGAATGGCAAAAATCACATCCTTCATTTTGTTGTAGTTATTAGGCCAGTAAAATTGATGATACACTTAGTTGTGGCTGGGTGGTTAAATATGGATTACCTTGACCAAGATACAATGGAGGTATAAAATTTTATGGAATATTAGTTTGATGGGTGAATCTATCAAGAATATGAATCCTTGGATTAAGATGAACCTACTGATATTGTATGCATTGTTGGGTTATATTCTAGTTTGGATTTAGTATATGCCCTTGGTTTCATGGGAATTGAGGTTTATATGGAAGGATATTCCTTTGGGTAAAGTATTGTGTCTATTGAAGTTGAGTAGGGACTTGTTATCGACTAGTTGAACCTAGCTGAATAAAAGGATCTTGCTGACTAAGGCCCTATCTATGGATTTGTGGCATGTGTTAAGTAAAAGGTAATTATTGATGAATGTGTACTTGGTGAACATTGGTACCTCATTATTGTGAAAACACCTATTGTGAAGTAAAAATTTGTTAGGTATTTGGAATTTGTCTCTGACCAAAATAAATACATTATTGATTATATAACATTTGTGATTGTAAGGGATATTAATCTATGACCATTGAGGTATGTTTATCATTAACTATTAAAGTAGAACATTTTTTAACCCCTATTAGGGTGGTGTAGTGTTCTACCTCTATTTTGATTTTAGATTAGACTATGCCTATTGTTGTGGAATTCTATTCATCATGAATTAAGGTGAGATAGCATTTGTTACTTGTTATTGAGGAAATCACTAGTCAACACTCAATTAATCAATCCCTATTATTATGCGCTTATAAAAGATGTTGGATGAGGATTGGGAGTAACTTGGCATGGTTGGGATGGAGTAGTTCATGCCTGCTACTATTGTGAACCAATCATGGTATTAACTAAAGTAACTTGTTATTGTAGACTATTTATTGGTATATTTAAACCACTTTGACCTGGATTGGAAATCACTTGCATGTTATCCATCATATTTGGCACATTGTTCTGTATAAAAGATATAATCACATATTTTATAAATGGGACATTGTACATGTCACTGACTAAATTTATTTGTGAAAATGGGTATATATCTAAATTAAATTATCCTATCAACATTTGACATGGTCATGGCATTAAAATTATGCACTAGATTCAAATAGGTCTGATATGCTTATTGCATTTTTATAAAGTGTCCCTTCATGAGGCCATTTTATTTTATAAGCCTATTTGGGTCTTGATATGACATTGGAAAGAGCACTTGAGGATATATAGTAGAGGCATGTTCAATGGTTTGTGTATAAGGCATGTTTAAAGGCACTCTAACTAGACTAGGTAGGTTTTCATGGGGGAAGTCTACTAGAAAATTGGCCCCTACCTCCACGAATATAACTAAAACCTCATCCTTATTTAAGTAAAGTGATGATAAAACAATAAGGATCATATGTTAGTGACATAGTAACATAATACAATTGTTTTTGAACTTATTCTATAATATATGGTATGCTAACAAGATATTGCATAATTTTCTTTTGGTCTTATTGTAAATATGGAGGTGTGTTAACCAAATAATGGAATAATGGATCTTGAATTTGTTCCTTAGATTGAGAAGTGTAAGGAGGATAGGTATCTATCTCACAAACAACATCATCTCGTAGGGGTCTTGAATAAAGTTATCATTCATGACCATCGTATCATAACCTAGATTATACATAGTTCCACTACAAGTGTAATGAGAAATATCTAAATCAATGACTACAATTCCACAAAAAAGGTCAAGAGTTATGAAAACTCTAAAAATTTGATCTAAATGACAAATGGTCTAAACTTGGTCTAGAAATGGAGTTATTCTCCAAAATAGTCAATGATAAACTTGGTTTAAAATGTCTCCAAGGTCTAATGTTAAATTTATCACACAAATGGTTAAGGTAAATGGATAAATCTAAATGAAAAAATTGGGAAAAACATGTTTTAAATAACTCTAATCTAGGTATAAATATAGAAAAGGTTGCTAGATCTTTAGGAACAAGACATAAATCTAGGCTCAAAAAAAATTAGGTCTAAAACAAAATGTAAAATGCTAGGTATTTTAAGAACTTGACACAAAATCTAGACTTGGAAAAAACTAGGTATAAGGTAAAATGGGAATTTTTAGGTCTTTTAGTAACATGACACAAAATCTAGAGTTAAAATAAACTTGGTTTAAGAACAAATGGGGATCATTAGGTATTTTGGAAAAAAAACACAAAATTTAGACTTGGAACAATACTAGGTCTAAAAAGGTAAGGTAAGTAATCTATTAATGTTGAAACACTTGGACTCCAAGTTGGCATACATATTCAAATACGCACTTGATCATTGTTAAATGACATTGGAACTTAGGAATATGCATAAAACTAATTGGTAAAATAAATTCCAAGTAGGCAAAAACAATGATGAGGAGTAAAACATTCAAGCCCAATTGATGAGCAAGACTCAAATGTAAACTAATCATGCTTAAGGTTATACTTGGAGAGAGAGTTTATACCTTAGTTCTAAGAAAAAAAGAGATGTGAGGCACATGGAAGATATGCCACTTAATAAATCTAGGTACAAAAGGTATTTAAAAGTGAGCAAGGAACTGGTCCAAGTTACACAACCCAAAAGTGAGAGATGAATGTCTAAGACAAAATTAAGTGAGGTATAGACATAAATAATAAATTTTTGAATATGAACTTAACAAGACCAATTTTAAACTTGTTTTAAAATACTTGGTTCTCAAATGGAAAACACGCTAGAGCAAAATAGATAACATAACAATACTAGGCATATACCAAAAAGGCACACGTGGTTTTAAAATTGATTGGACATAAGGCAAAAATCTATGAAATAATGCAATCAATATAATGATTATATCTCACTCAATAGGTATGAAAAATGGTTTATGTTAAATACTCCAAGGCAAATACTTAAAATGAAATGGGTAGTGTAAGAAATCCCCCTTTTGAACAAGTGACACACACACAAAAGTTTTGACAAATGACTAAGTTAAAGTGTGGTTTCAAATAGATGGCATACCACCTCTTTAGGAAAAAGAGTGATGTGAAAACATGACTTGGTTTGGATGTGTTTTGATAAAAAAATAGTCTTTGACTCAAAATAATTCAAGTAAATAAGAATAAGAAAACACCAATGTGCATGTCCTACCTTAGAAAAATTGACAAGGTGGCTTCATACTCTTGGATTCCATCTAACTCCTTCTTGAGAGGAAATAATTATGTAAATATAATAAAATTAGATGCACATGAAAAATAGGGTTTTTAATCCCCCTATTTTCTTAATATATTGTATGATGACCTATAACTTTGGGCTACTCACCCTACACCAATAGTACTTTGAGGCAAGTGGGGTTTATCTAAAAACTATAATTATCACTCATTATAAATGGTCTCATATGTGTGGTTAACACTAGGGAAAAACACATTATTTATATCTACATTAACCAAATTTTTGTGAAAATTTATTTTCCTTTTCACAACCACTACATCCACCAATTAATCAGTGTAGTGTGATGTTTGAGTTAAACCTACATTTTGAGGTAGTCTCATACTAATAGAGCTTGTTTAACCTCTCAAAGAAGAATCCCAATAAGTCTAACTTAATTTATATACCCCTATCATGTAGTGGGGTTGAAACTATGCTCAAAGATGAATTATCAAGTCAACATTTCCCTATAGAACTCGTGGGAAGGCTATGAACTCCTACCCACAAGCCAAGATACAAGAAATAAAATTGTATAAGGATTTGAGGGTCATTTTTGGATCACCCAAATCACTCAAACTTTAGGGAGGGCCTTAGAAAATTTCCTTCCATGCTTGGAATAAATGGTAAAATAAATAAGTAAAGCATTTTTGGATCACTCAAGTTCCCTAAAGGGGATGGGGGGAGAGCATACATGCTACATTTGGTTTGTGAAACAAACATACAATTAAAAAAAATAAAAAATAAAAACATCTTAAGAGCACTTAAATAAAGTTTGAGTTCATTTTAGATCATCAAATGAGATATGAAGTGACATTTAATTTTGGTGGTTGTAAAATGGAAACTAAGTGTCTTAAAACCTGTAAAATAGAGATTAAAAGTCAAAATAGGGGTGTAAGATGTTCAAATATTTTTTCAACTTGTTGTTTTAGCTCTCTATTTTTTGACATAGGTTGATCCATCCATTATATAGAGTGTTTTTTCCATTAAATATGTTGATTTAACCATTTCTCAGTATGAACCTGCTATTCCAAAGAGAAATAAAGACACTATCTGGTGATTTTGTTGATTAGCAGGGTGATTCCACTAATTAGTTTGGTGATTCCACCAAAATGATAAAAATGATAGAAATGAAAAACATAATAGTTACCTACATGTTTTGGTCTAGGATTATCTCATTGATATGTTGGAAAACTCATTGTTCCATAGGTTGAACCCACCAATCTCCATGTTGATTTTGCCATTCTTTAAAAACACATAGACAGAGATAGAAAATAGAAAAATCAATTTCACCATTATGATATTTATATTACTCTGGTTGATAATGTTTTTCTATAGGGCATTATCATTAATATTTAATTCAAATTAATTATTTTATAGGTCAATTCCACTATTTGGTCCAGAAGTCATAAACACAAAAATTAAAGAAAAAGAGAGCAAATCAGCCTCAAAAGAAGGTCTGAGTGTTTAATTAGAAGGGATAAAATTGATGTGTGATCCTTCTAGGCATTCCATTATGTAACATAATATTATGAATAAGATTATTAGTCTCTTTTTAGTGACTAACATTCAAGCAAAACAACTTCAATATAAACTAACAATTCTTGCCTACATACTAGGGTGAGCATAAGTAACAAGAACATAATGAAAACACAAATAAAAATACAAACTATAAAATCATTTTTACCTTCCTTGTAGCTCCAAATTTATTATTGAGATAATTGGCTCAATTGGCTTATGGACAATGGAGTCTTTGTCAATGGTGATCTTGCATCATCTCCCCTTGATTCACCTTGACTTGGCTTGGCATGTGGGCATGGTAACACTACAATGAAGATTTTTGGAGGTATTTTGGCATAATAAAATTTTAATATAAAAGATTTATATTGTTTTTGAGAATAATAAATTTAAAACAAAAGATCTTAAAGATCAATAGGTGAGGCCTTCTATTTATAGCCTTCAAAGTTAACTTTCACCCAAATTGAGTTAAGTTAGGATTAAACATGGTTGAGTTCAAACTACCACTTATGTGAGTTAAGGCTAACCCAAATTAAGTTAAGGAGGGTACATGTAATTATTATTTTAAACTAATAGTAATGGCTCACAAATTCAAGTATTTGTTAGATATTTTTTAAGAGCTTGACAACTCACAAAAGCAATGATGAAGAAGCTTGGTATTTTGATTTTTTTTAATTTCCATTTTTAGATATTCATTAATTTAAAATGGATTATTTAGATAAGAATTCAATTTGGTTTAATTAGTTGTTTCATTTTGATTAACATTTTAGTTATTTTAGGAATTATTCAAGTACCCCACTTAATGGTTCTAAAGGCCAAACTACCAGTTGTTAGGTCATAAGGTGATTGGGGATGAATTTGTGAGATGTTATTGTTGTGTATGGGATAATACCCCGAATAGGGATGCCTTAGCACAATTATGAGTAATAATGTCTAATGTGTAGATAAAATTAGGACATTTAGTGATTCATAGGCTTAATTTTCATTATTTAGTATAAATCAACTTGGAGTCTAGTCAGAAGCCAGTTGTGGCCATAATGGGGTGTCTATAGAAACTTTTGAGGTGCCCATCACACTAGAGGATGCTGATGCTATTTTTGGGTTGCCTATGATGGTAAATCATATTTTATGTGACATGCATGAGGCTCATAATGAGTGAAAGGAGCTATATTGATGGGCTACTAGGTTAGATAGGTAAAATGAGGAAATCTCATCATATAATTGTTTCAAGTGTACATATTAAGTGTTTTGAATATTTGGAAGGCTCTAATTTAAATTATGACCACATGCATGTTGTGTCATAAGTCTGATGGGGTTTTCCCTCTGTCTATCAAAATTATGTTTCAAATGATGCTATAAAAGGGCATATTATTTGATCTAGGAGTTTTGATGTGGGTGTAGTGAGGGTATGATTTTTATAATGTTTTTAATTAGGGCTAGTAGACTATAGGACCTTCTTTTTTCCAGTTGGAATAATTAAATGTTTTGTGTATATATAATAATGGGACTAACTCATGTTATTGAGGATCATATATTGAGGGTGAGTATATGGTTACAAGACCATGTTTTTTGAGTTTCCACATGTGCCTCCACTAGAGGTGACCAAACAAGATCAGATTATATAGATGCCTTATAAAGGAATTGTAAACACATAGCCATCATGGCCAACCACAATAGATTTTAAGGGTTGGATTCATATAACTAGTCATTATATATGGTACATATATCTAAATACTTGCAAACACATCCTAGGTAATATTGGCTAGGCACACCTAGTATCACCTTTAATAGTCCCAAACTACTAGGCTAAACATGTTAGGAGCCCCGAGGAGTGGTGTGATGAGGGGTTATGATTGTGGTTCCTATAGTGAGACCTCATTATCCCTTTGTATTGATATGAATATGGAGATGCTAGTAAAAATTTTAAGTAGATGGTATAAGCATGAAAACATCCATGCTACAAAGGGGGAGATATCCCTAAGTGGGACAAGTAGACTACTAGACTATACATCAATGAGCATATAGATATGCTTGACACATTTTTAGTGGTTCCATGAGGGAGAAGGTAGGGATTCACACTAGCATGTATCCATGACATCACATGTGGCTTGAGTGACCATGGTGATGGTATTACTATTGGTATGTAAATGTTAACTTTATGATATCACTTGTTTTTTCCTAGAGGTAGATATATGCATGATAGATATTAATGGTAGATATTATTTTATATTTTGATATATATTTGAGAGATATAATCTTGATTTTGGTTTACATTTTATAGATTTTATAGAAGATGAGGTATGGTGGAAGACTCTATTGTAAGATACATAGTACAAGATTTTGGACCTTGTTATTCCTCACCATGATATCATGGTGATTCTTAATCACATATGAGCTAGTTTTAGCTAGTTTGAGAGGCTTATATGGAGATCCAACACCATGAGCAAGTTTCAACTTAGATGGTGGCACCAATAGGGGTAGGATAAGGTAGAATGGTAGTGTCATAAGTACTCAACATAGAGAGGGTTTACCATATGGCTATAGTTGGGTAGGTAGTAGGTTTACAAATGTAGGTGGCATGGCTTGAGGGACAAATCAAAGCTATACATTCATAGATTTAGACAATATGTTTTATCTTATTGGGTTCTTGATCTAGAGTCTCCATGGATAACATGACACCTCATTATCATGGGGCTGAAGGTGATCCAAAATTTTAGATCCTACATTTTACTCATCTATATTTTTATGTTTATATGATGTATCAAGATGTATTTGAGTAGAAAAAATAAAATTATATAGATATATTTTTGTGACTAATTATGTTATCTATATGTATGAAAATTATTTATTATTTGTTTTCTTTTTAGCATGCATTAATGTCTAAATATCATGCAATATGAAAATGCTATGTATGTTTTATTATTTTTTAGAAAATGTGAATATATGGATGGTTAAAAACAATAAAAGATAAAATGATAAAAATTAATAACTTAAGTAAGTAGATATAAAATTGAAAAATAAAAGATAAAATTTAAGATGAAAAATGAGTGTAAAACACAGTGAATCTCATGATAAATCATGTAAAGAATTTAAAAAGGAAATATCCAATGTAATAAAATGTGAATAATAATCAAACAAGGATATGTGAAAAAAATATTGTTATCCCAAATTAAAGTAAACTTAAATAATGACACAAATGATTGCAAAAATGTCATCTAAAATGTAAGACAAGTACAATTAACTTAAATCAAACATAAAGAAATACATAAATTATTTTAAATTACATCCAATGTAAGATAAGCAAATTTGACTTAAATAAAACAAGAACATAGATAACTACTTCCAATGTTAGATAAGAAAAGTCAACTTAAATCAAAGAAATACATAAATGATTATAAAATAAGTAAAAGACTAATATGAGTGAAAACTCAAAATCATTGCATGTTCTAAAGTATGATGTAAAAAATCAAAACCATATACATACATAAATACTATGACTATGATGATATGTATTTTAATGGTGATATGAATTTTTGAGGAAGGTCTGGTTGTATTTCCTAAGGTATTACAATGTAACTCATAAATTGAAAACTAATTTGTTATTTTTAGGAATAATGGAGTTTTATTCCTATTTAATAAACAAGTTTGAGTAGGAGAAATCAGTAAATAATATTTATAATTAAAGATACTAATTTGTGAAATTGAATTGCAATTAGACCTTTTCTAAAAATAGTAGTGAGAGAGAGAAAATCAAAATTAGCTTATTTTAATTGTTCTGATTGAAATAGGGTCTAGAAATTAGTGTGTAGGACTGGGACACTATCACAAACAAGACCTTAGACTTCATTTTCTAATTAGATAGGAGGACAAAAACTAGACGTCTTGGGCTCTAACACTATAGTCCTTCTTTGGTGCTATTATCCTAAGGATTTAAGCTTTATGGGTTTTGTTCACCAGCTTGGTGTGAGCATATGTACCAATTTTTAGGTCCTCATTATCAATAGAGCTCCCTATAAAGTTAATTCTTCATGTACTTATATCTTTTATACAATTGAAATTGTTTTTGGCAAATGGGGAATAGGGGTTAGTATGTGTAAGATGTAGTAGACATGATTCACACCCTGTTTGTGGGCACATTGCCTACATACCAATACTTTGAAGAGGGATCAAGCCATATATAGTTATCCCTTTAAGAGTGCTTGGTGCAATAGTGAATGAAGTGTATGAAATGCTAAAAATGGGTATAATTGATATGACTAGGGACTGGTGTAAGGACTTGAATTAGATTTAAAGTGTATATGTTAGCTATATGCAAATAATAGGGAAGATTTCTTTAGTGGTCTTACTTGTATTCTTGCTTTCTTGAATGATATTTTCAAACCCTTTCCAAATGATCTTTGAATGGGATTTTATAGGGATCTATTAGTCATGAGTTAGATGAAACTAGACTAAGCTAACATAATGAACAAGAGGAGTCAAGGAAAAATGGTGATTTAGGCTCAAGTTATGATTGGATAAGAGTGTTAAAAAGGGGACACCCTAGGGTCTAGCACTATAGTCCAACTTTGACATTATTATCCTAAGAAGATGAGACCTAAGGGGGATGGATTAGTCATGAAGAGAGGTTCTTAGCTTAGTGGGGGTCAAGTCTGGAAGGACATAAATGATTAGGAATAAATGAAATTAAGCCTAAGAGGGTCATTAGAGAAAGAAAAATGGACCTATGGGTTGGGTGTCATTAGCCATGCTCAAGTTCCCAATTTTTGAATTTTATATAACTACATTCCCCCCCCCCCCCCCCCGCCCCCCCGCCTTATTTTAGTGATGTAACAAAGTGAAATATTAGGATAAAGGAAAATAGAAAGTGTACCCAAACTTACCTACAAAGGTGAAGCCCATGAAGCTTGTGATACTGAGTAATGTTGGATAGTGTATAGAGAGCACATTGTCTAAATGTGATTCTGCAAAAGGAAAATAAAGAGTAGATCAGTTCTCATTATATGCAATATAAAATAAGAACATACAAAGCTAGATAAGAGAGACGAAGAAAAAGGAATGAATATAACTCATTGCATATGTAAACAAATACAAAACCTATTATGATACTGAGTAATGTTGGATGTGTTGGATGATGTACCAAAAGTTATATCACAAATGAAGTTGAGTGCTCAATTCCCCAAAAAGTGGCTCAAGAATGCAAAAATTGGCCCTTTGGCTGCATCATCACCTACTAAGTGAAGCTAGATGATCATAAATGTGTTAATAAATGTTTTTAATGCATGTCCAATACTGTTAAATAGGTGACTTAAGAATACAAAGGCTAGCCCTTTTGCTCCATCATTGCCTTATGAAGTGAAGTTAAGAACTGATACTAGTATGTATGAATGTTTATGTCATATGAGATGGATTCTAAAGCACCTAAATGCTCTAGAAATCTGATAATATGGTGTGGATAGCTAAATGCATGTTGAAAACTAGGCCAATGTTGGCCAACTCATAAAAAATAGAGATTAGGCTTGTATAAAAGCCACTCCAAAACTAAAAATTTGGATTATGTGGAAGCCACTCAAGAACACAAGAATTTAGAGGTTAGGATTATATGAAAGCCAATCCAAAATGATGCCAACCACATTTACATGGAATAAGGCATGTAACTACTGAGACTTCTAAAAATTGAAAGAAAAGAAGCAAAAGTGTTGTATAATCTACCCCCAATCACTAGTGTCTAAAACATGGATTCTAATCTGGAAGTTATACCAACTATCATATTTGAAACTAGAAGTGAGAAAAAATAATGCCATGCATGATTCCCCCTATGTCTAGATTATTTGAGAAAAACATACTAAAAACTACTAATTTGAATTGGTCTAATTATGGAAAACTGTAGCTAAACCTACCTTTCTGCCTGCTTCTAGAAAACCTAGTTTTTTTCTATTTGGATAAGAACACCAAAAATAGACACCTTGGTACTCAGTGCTATAGTCTAGCCTTGATGTTATTATCCTAGGTTGAAATTGATCATTTTTATAGAATCTTAACTATCTCCCTAGTCTATTCTAAGTGGTTTGATGACTAATTATTTTAAAACTAGATTTATCAACCGATAAGAGCTCTGATCTCTATAGCAAAACCCTTGTTTATTTCACCCTCTTTTGAGGGTAGGAATAGGTACCCTACAATGACTTCCCTCAAAAGAAAAAGCCCTGCAAGTGTGTTAAGCTAGAAATATACATGATATAATAATGATAATCAATAATATATCTCAAGATATAACATGGTTTCAAGATATAACATGGTTGGATTTGAGAGATTGTTAGATCAATAGGGGTATGCCTAAATAGATGTAACAATGTAATAGCATGTGGAAAATAAAAATTATAAGTTGTCATTTTTTTAGTTTTTAGTTTGTTAGTTGGAGGGATGGAGCATGATGTACATCATGGCATCCAAGAGAATAGGAAAAAATGCATGATAAGGATCATGGAATTATAATAATTGAAGACACGATCAAGCAAACAAGCACTCAAAATAAGAATCAAGAAGCATACAAGGGTGACCAAGGGGCCACACAATAAGGGACATGGGCATATGTCACTCAAACTATAAAACAACCATATAAGGCATGTTTAAATTCCACATACACATATAGTTGAAACAAGTAAGTTGGTATAAGGGCTACAGTCTCATAGAAGAGTACAAGCAAAGGGCATTGGAAAATGTCCTAAGGCACACATATGAATATAAGCAAAGGACATTGGAAAATATCCTAAGGCACATAAATGAGACAAGAAAGAACTAGAAATACTATCCAAAAAGCTATGCTAAGAAAGAAGAAAAAAACATCTAAATACTAGAAATATACAATCATATCTAACTTAATCAAAGCAAGAGGCAAAGTATGCAAGACATGTTTAGTACAAGACTAGGTATATGCTAAGAAATACACAAGTGTTAGATACTAGTGAAATTTTGATATAGTAATATGTGTAATCTAGTAAGTATTGTATATCAATATGATAACTTGGAGTGTGTAGTATAGGAA
The DNA here is from genome assembly GCA_037957365.1 of Torreya grandis. Taxonomy (NCBI): domain Eukaryota; kingdom Viridiplantae; phylum Streptophyta; class Pinopsida; order Cupressales; family Taxaceae; genus Torreya; species Torreya grandis. The sequence continues at coordinate 245,335 of JARHVA010001856.1, forward strand.
TGATATAACTTGGATGGTGTAGTCATGTAGAATATGCCCCTAGTGGGTATGTATATCAATGTGTGTCTTGAATGTAGAAGTAGGATGTCCCCTCACTAGGTAGAGTGAAGCAATCAAGTAGCTGGATATCATTACACACTCAAAGAAGATCAAGTGAAGTATGGTAATGTAGATAAAATGACATACAATATCATAAAATAGTAAATATAAGTCCTAACATGATATTAGTAATGTAAAACATAGATGATGCATACAATCAAAATGTTTTTGGTGTTTTGACATTTTTCAATGTTTTTGGATTTTTGAAATGTTATATTGTTTTTGTATTTTGGAATTTGGTATTTTTTTGGTATTTTTTAGAATAATATATGTATAATCAATCATATGAAGACTATGTATAGTCAATCATAAGGAAACTATGTATGGGTAATGCTGAGAATAGATGATACTAACCGATGAGTCTCATGGGAGACTCCCTATCATGGTGTCCTATACCAAACAAAGGAATCATGTGTGTTTGTGAAGAATGAGATAATGACAATGAATATGAATTTTAATATTTAGATTCATTGTCAATATCTTGGAAATCATAATAAATTTTATTATTCCACTCATCATTATCATCTTGATTTTGAACCAATGGAATGCTAGTGTTTACTTTTTTTGTATCTGGATCTTTGCCTTTGATAAATCATGTCTATGAATATTTTGCCTTAGGATGTTCAATAAATCCCAAACCTTGGTGATAAAAATTATCAACTACTAGAATAGGAGTGGTGATGCCTTAAGCATGCTTGCCCAACCCTTGACCTTGATAACTAAACTATTGTAAATATCATTGACCAAACCCATACTGCTTTGAAAGTCAAGCCTCATTTCGGAGAGGTATATTTGCATCTTTTTCATTATTTATCTATGATTTTGGTACTATTTTTTTCTCTAATTTTCTTTTTGATCTTTTTTTGTTCTAATTTGTGCTTTGGTAACCACTCTTGTACTATTTCTAAATTTGACCCTTTGTGAACGTGTTCCTGTGTCACTGTGGATTGCTTGACTAATTTACCTTGTATAGGGTCCTTATTAGCAATTATCTATTGTATATGTGTTTTTAATGACAAACATGAATCCGTGTGATGCCCATGCATTCTATAATATACACAATAATATTTGTCTCTTCTTACTGGATGCAGAGGAGGTAGTTTGATCAATTTAGCTTTAATCATTTCCTTTAGTACCTCACTTAAACTCTTATTTGATCTTTTAATTATTTTTGAGTCACTAGTGGTAGAGTTACTTTGTCATGATTTGTTTTTTTGATATGTAACATTGCTTGTAACCAATTGAATTGGTGAAGGTGCATATATATGATTGACACTAGGGTGCCTTTGAGGCTTTTGTTTTATAACCTGATTTTCCAATGTTGTGATCTTTTCATGTAATAGATAATTATATGTTTGTGAATATGAAATTAACTTATTCATATTGGTGATTTGATCCCTTAGAGTCTCACAAGTGCAAACCCTAGATACTTTCAATTGAACATGTAAGTAAATATGTTGAAAATGTTTTGAATAAGTTATAGGCTGAATGTATGCATTTGGAATAATAGTATGGCCTACCTCACCTTTTAGAGGGGTGATAGCATAGACATAGTTAGAGGGAAAGTAGTTATCACCCTCTTGGGGGAGAGGAGGAGAAGGGAATTTTTTCTTCTACATAAGATATGACATTAAAACTTGACAGGTGGTTGTTAGCTTATGTAATGGATCCTCTAGGTAGAAAACATGTATGTGGGATAAAATGCATGTAATTAGAGTTATAAGTTGTATAACAATATTTTTATAAAGAGCATTCAAAATGGGAGACAATAAGTTTTGGATAAGGATCATGGAGTTGTGCATTGATGCATAAATAACTTTGACATGGGCTATGACATTTCTAATGTATTTGGCATGATAAAATTGAATTTTTTTCCATATGAGAGATAGAAATCAAGAAATAGAAAACATGAATCTATGCATGAATGCATAAGAAACTTTGGCATGTGCTATGACATTTCTAATGTGTTTATCATGATAAACTTGATTTTTTTTTGATATGAGATATACAAAGCAGTGGATAGAGATCATGAATTTTTGTATAAAGGCATATAAATTTTTTACATATATCATAATATTTTGAATGCATTTAGTAAAATGGAGTTGGTAAGTATTTTGTATGAGTAAAAGAGAATATGCAAAAATAATTTTGAAATTTTGTGCATTTTTGGCAATGAATTTTGTAATATCATCCCATATAATGAAAGATAAGAATGAAATGCAAAGGATGAAGATTTGTACTAACATATGATAAACTTGATAATTCATGTACATGATAGGGCCCATTATGGTTTACTTGTTATTTTCAAGAAATGTAAGAAAAAATTATACATAAGTGAGAATGATTTTTGAAATTTGATTATGGATGTAAGGTGATACCTCAAGAAGCAAATAGGTCCTAGTACATGCAACTAGGGATTTAGCAGTGATAGTTTTGCAAAAGACTATGAATCTTTAAATTAAGATTGAATTTTTGAGTTAAGTATGCAAGTAAAAATTCAAAAATTTATGGGAAAGTGTTTGATTTAATGGGACCTAGTATATGTAACTAGGGTTTGAGGAATATATATATATTTTAAAAATTACTATGAATTTTTGAAATTTGAAGTGACTTTTTAAATTTTAATATGCAACTAAAAATTCAAAAAATGATTGGAGAATGACTAAAAAATTATTGGGACATAGTGTATGAAACTAGGGTTTATAAATAAATTTATTTTAAAATTTAATACAAAATTTTAAAATTTGATATAAATTTTTGATTTATATGTGCAGGTAAAAAATCAAGAAATTATTGGATTAATGCTAAAAAATTACTGGGACCTAGTGTATGCAACTAGGGTTTTGAAATAAATTTATTTTAAAATTTTAGAGGAATTTTTTATTTTAATATTGAAGAAAAAATTCAAAAATTAATGAGAAAAATCAACTAGGAATTTACCTTAGGATTTATAGGGTTTTAATGCAAAATTCGAAGTAAGTTAGGTTTACTATATGATTTTGTTATTTTTGGGAATAATGGAGTTTTATTCATATTTAATAAAAAAGTATAAGTAGGAGAAATTAGTAAATAATATTCCTAATTAAAGCTACTAATTTTTGAAATTTAATTACAATTAGACCTTTTCAAAAAATAGCAGAGAGAGAGAGAGAATCAAACTTAGATTATTCTAGACTGTCTTGACTAAGATATGGTCTAGAAATTTGTGTGCAGGACTAACACACTTTTCTCAAATAGGACCTTAGACTTCATTTTTTGATTGTACAAGAGCACCAAAACTAGACACCCTAGGTTCTGATGCTATAGTCCTTCTTTGGCACTATTGTCTTAAAGATTTAAGCTTTTTAAGTTTTGTTCACTTGCTTGATGTGAGCTTGTGTACCAATTTTTAGGTCCTCATTATCAATAGAGCTCCCTATAGAGCTTATTCTTTATGTACTTCTATCTTCTATACAATTGAAAGAAACTTTGGTAAATGGGGAAAAGGTGTTAGTGTGTGTAAGATGCACTGGATGTGCTTTACACTCCATGTGTGGGCATGATGACTACATACCAATACTTTGAAGAGGGATCAAGCAACATGTAGTTCTCCCTTTAAGAGTGCTTAGTGTAATAGTGAATTAAATGCAAGAAATGCTAAAATTGGGTATGTTTGAGATGACTAGGGACTAGTGTAAGGACTTAAATTAGCTTGAAAGTGTATAGGGTGGCTATATGCAAATAATAGGGAATATTTATTGACTGGTCTTGCTTGATTGAATGATATTTTCCAATATTTTCCAAATGAACTTTGAATGGGCCTTTATAGGGATCTATTGGTCATGGGTTAGGTGAAACTAGACTAGGTTGACATAATGAACAAGAGGAATTGGGGAAAAATAGTAATCTAGGCTCGAATTGTGATTGGAAAAGAGCACTAAAATGGGGACACCAATTCTATAATCCAACTTTGGTGCTATTATCCTAAGTAGATGAGACCTGGGGGGATAGATTAGTCATGAAGAGAGGGTTTTGACTTAGCGGGGTTGAATTTGGAAAGTCACAGATGATTGGGAATCATTGAAAGTAAGCCTAAGAGGGTCATGAGAGTAATAAAGAGGGACCTATGGGTCAGGTGTCATTATCCATTATCAAGTTACCAATTTTTTCATTTTATATGACTATAAAAACCAAGTGGCATTATAAATGATTAAAAAGTGAAATATGAAATGTATAGGAAGGGATGTGGTCAGGTAAAAATATATATACATTAATGGGATATAAAATAATATATGATTATAATATAAGGATTAAAGGTACCACAAATAAGATTTATAAATCCTTAGCGGAGATGAGACACTTTAATCAAGTTGACAAGGCTACAAACTATCAATATCAAGGACCTAGGAAGTCCCACCTAGTAAGAGCAAACTATGGCTAAAAATTAAAGTGTATATATCATCCCATGAATTATATATAATTTTAAATTAAAATAATCCTAACTTATGACAATGTATACCCCACTCTTTAGGACCCCTTATAGAGTTTCCAGTTTACTATGAAGATTGGGTACTTATGTGAGAAAGTAGGTGGTACTAAAATGTAAGGAGATATAAAATGATGAAATTAGATCTCCTATCCCAATATACTATCCTACTATATGATGTTAGACTTAAAATATATCATGACACCGAATTTGGAATTTGATATTTAACTAGAAAAGGAGATGTGCTAAAATGCTCACCTATTTCAACATGATCTAAATTTTAATATTGGATTTGCATTTTAACAATGCATTTTCTTATGATTTGGATTTTAAAACTTTATTGTTTCTATTTTCATCCTCCATATTTATTTGGAAAGACCAAACATGAATAGGTAAAATAACATAAGAGAGCTTATGTTTAGCTACTAGAAAGGTTAACCTAAACCCCATGGTGCCTAAAAGAATCTTAGAATTTCCCTACATAAAAGTGTGCAATCTTAAAACTAACCTTAATGTGCCTCAAGTGAAAGGAAAGGGGGGAAATTGGGATCATATAAGCTCCATCCAAGTATAAAGGGAGATACAATGATGAATTTTTAATAGATAACCACAAGGAGATAAGACTTTACTTTAGAAGTGACTAGGCTATGTGAGGAAAGGTGATAGTCATGTCATTAGAGAAGCTAAGTGAACCTACATAGGATCTAGAAAAAACACTAATAAGAGAAGTCATCCAAAAATAGGGGTAATGTAAAATGACGTCAAATAATCACTAGGATACTAAAGCAATCTAAAAAATATATGGTAAAATAAACCCAAAGGTGATACCTATGATCCATAAGGAAACAAAGGTCGACTATAGAGTAATTTATATGCTAGAAACAAAAATATGAAGGCGATGCCTAATATACACAAGTAAGAAAAGGTAAACTATAAATTTATAGTAAAATGATAAAAATTAAACATACATGCTACAATGTAAACTATTAAAAATATTAAATATCATGGTATAACCAAGATATGTCCAATAAACATCATATATATATATATATATATATATATATATATATATATATATATTAAAGTTATTCTCAATAGGGTTCCTAATAGACCAAAAACCCATGTTAGCTTTAACAATTATATATATATATATATATATATATATATATATATATATATATATATAATTGTTAAAGCTAACATGGGTTTTTGGTCTATTAGGAACCCTATTGAGAATAACTTTAATGACATATAAGTGATACAACATAGAGATATAAAACCTTAAGTCCCAAACACTATATTAAGTCTAGATATCTTTTTAAAAATTTCCAACATAGATATTAACATATGGTTCCTAGTTCTAATATTGGGTCAATCAAAATAAACACAAAAAAGGAGGATAAGTTAAAAGAGTGGGTTCTCAGTCCTAGTTGGGTAATATTGCATTCATGGAATATCTTTAAACATGGTTAGGAATAACCTTTGTATAACTAGTCTTGTTTAGGCTCAAACTAATCTAGACAAGGTAGAGATTATAAGGGGATTAGTTCTAATGGGAATGATCCCTAAAAAATTAATTTAGAAGATAAACAACTACAAAAATTATTATCAAGACACATTCATATATAGTCATTTAGATAAATTGAAAAAGATTAAAAAGATTTATCAAGTTAGTTATTTACTCAACTTGGAAAAGTACATATAACACTGTCCAAATTCATAGCATAATTTTAGAAAATAAAAAACACATACCATAGTATCACTAATAATTAAGGAAGGATTTTCACGAGAACAAAGAGATCATAAATGTCCCTTTTTGAATTTCTTCAATCTACTGAGCTTTATTATAAAATTTGACTTGTTTACAATGTTTTAGATGTATATATAGCATCAAATAATTATTTTCTCTAAAGAAGAATCCCACTTAAAATAATAATGACCACAAACAAAGTCCCAAAATAATTACAAAAGAGGCATATAATATTAATGACAAGCAGTGAGGAAGGTAGGCCCATTAAGCATAATGCATTTTCCAATTTTAGAAATAAGGGATCCTTTAATAATGTTTAAAGGAGATCAACTCTAACTTCCTTTGTATTTTATTTTATCTTGTTATTCATTAAAAATAATCATTCCATCATTGGGTGATATCATCATGATAGTAGAGGTGTCTTTTGAGTACTAGCATGAGTAGAACCTACTTAAGGAATGTCACCTGGAGGAGTGTTGGTTGGAGGGGTGGGTCTCATAGGTATAATAGATTATGAATTTCTAGCAGAAATTATGATTACATGTTTTTCCTACATAGCCTTAACACATGTATAATAGTATCCTTTAATCTTGGGTAAATTTATGAGAATTTATACAAAATATCTTAGTTTTACCCAGGTGAGTATCATGGTGGATGAAAGGGGCCCAAAGGGTCCCTTTCATTATAGTAGCTCACTCTGCCATCTCCTTGGCATAACCTACCAATTCAATGACTTTTTGATTCCCTACCTTATTATCATCTCAAACCCTATTCTTAAATTATGTCATGAAATTGGTAGGTTTAATAGAAAACTCCATGAAAGAGTCAAATTTGCCATTTGATTTGAATAATGACACTATCTTGACCTTTTGAAACATCTATAAAATTGATCATATGGAATTGTCAATGTGAATGACTATGGTGTCCATTTATTAAGCCCATTTCAATAATGAGGTCTTCATATGGATCATCCAAGTGATAGAGTCTAATCTGGTAGAGTGTGGGACCAATGTTTATCTACCAATATGAGTGTGTTTGGTTTCTGGTAGAGTGGCCAAATAGATAGATAGGCATTAAACTAGTTGGTTGTTATAAACCAAAAAATATAGATGGAGGGCCTAAATCAATGATGCCTCTCAAATATTATCTATATAAGGGCCCTATCTATCTAGAAAGTCTATCTATCATATTTGAGTTGATAAGATGATACCCCCACCCCATAGTACATATTATAATCTTGCCATATAGATACCTATATATTCTTTAGGGCCATATATTATGCCATCCCCTCTATCTCTATCTATCATAGTTAATAAAATATATATATGGGGTGCCCTTATATTTTTAAACACAAATATATACTTGGATATTAGATATATATATGGGGGGATTAGATTCCCTAATGTTCTAACCCATTCTAATGTCATAAGGAGTCATTAAATTCAGTTATGGGAACATATCCATACTAACATACCTGATCAAATGTACCAATTTAACCTCAAACCTAGTGGTGTGGTCAATATACCTTTTCACCTTCTACTACCAATGAATAACATTTTATTTAAACAAAAAATATTCTACCAAAAGTTCATATAGGGATTCTAGGGCCTCCTTAACTTTTGTAGTGATATTTTTTAGGGATTATGGCTCTTGTATGAGTCTCTATTCTATGAAGTTTATATTTCATACCTTAGATAATTTGTTTTTATACATCTCCAATGGTAGTTTTTATATATTATGAATCCTCTGCCCATTCATATAGTTCCCATGGTCTTATATTTCTATTTCTTATCAAATGAAATAACTCTTACAACACATGGTAAGTGGGTGGCCCTATCAATATGACTCTTCTCCTATTAACTATCTTAGGATTCCTAGTGGGTTTCTCAAATTTAATCTTGACATAAAGATCCTTTTTGATGACCATCCCTACATTTTGGGTCTTATCCAATTAACTACTTTCCATCCAATTTTATTTATCCTATGACATGGTGATGACATAGGGTGGGATGAGAGAAGAATGTGATGGACTAGATGGAAGTTTGAGAACAGGTGTAGTAGGTTTAACTTGAAAAAAATATATGAATGAAATGATGGGATTATATGTGGGTGAAGGGGGAGTGAAAATGGTGGGAAAGGGTGGTATAAATGGGAGGAAGGGTATTCAAAATTAGAGTAGGGGATGGAGTTGTCAAAGGAAGAGTAAACTATAGGGTAATAACTATACGTTGACTGATATGAGGAGGGGCGTGCACCTATTTTAATCTAAATTATTTTTCCTTATAATTAGTATGTCTTGGATAAAATGGGGGCCCATTCATGATAGAAAATTTATAATATGGTGATATTGGGACCAGGTCCACCACATATACCTAGGTTTATTCTTCAAGGGTTTTTTAAGTGAATTTTTTTGGAGGGGTGGGTTATACTATTTGAAATGGGAGAAGTCACAACCTACATAATGTATACTAGTGGTGTTTTGATGGTAGCATTGATAATAGGGGAGACTTAAATTATGGGTCTCACCAAAGTACTTTCCCATGGGACAACAAGAAAAGTTTTCACTAGGGAAAAGGTGGCATAACTACTTAAAAAAGAAAGAGCCATGGTTTTCATTGCCTAAATATATTGGACAGAAGTAAAATATAAATAACATGGGAACCCTACATGATAGCCCCCCAAAAAACATTACTTTAAATTGGGATGGATTAATATGATTTTAACTAGGGAATCCTTTAACGAGGGCATAGAAAGAGAAGAGGGGTAATCAATTGAGACTTATCTACCATTGACCTTTCTTGGGGAGAAGAAATTTTGGGAACTTAAATAAAATAAATAAATACAATAAAATAAGGAGCTCTAGACTAAGTTACTCTTACATCTTGGAAATCCTTAATGCTGGTTATGGTGTAAGTAGGCCTTGAAGCACTTTCCTCAATGTAACTTATGTGTCTAGACATTCCTCCTCTTAGCATAGAAGGCTCATGGTATTTTTAAAAATTACCCTAGTTTTTGGGATTACATTGAGATGATCATGCTTATTGTTTCCATATTTATTTTTACCTCATCATTATCCATTGTGTTGGTATAGACCTAATCATGAGGGTGGGTAGTGTGTCTATATACTATAGACACCTTACATTTCATAACTTATATATGGGATTTAACCCTACCCATTAGATCCCAATGTTGAAGCTCATGATCATTAAAATTAAAGGAAACCTTATGGGTATAAATGAACTCAAATCATTCCACTCAACAACTTATTAGATAATTTTGCAAGGAAATAAGGGAAAATGTGTGGGTTTATTAACTTTAAAAATTAACCTAATCCCATGGAGGATATGGTATGAAACTTCTTACTCTGCCAACTTTTATAAGATAAACATGGGTAGTTTAAGGGGTGACACAAACACACCTCTATTATAATGACTATGCAATCAAGATAGAACATATAAGCTCCCAGGCTCATGATATATTTTTTCATTCCTTCAAATAGCCTATGATTGGGTTCTTCATATATAGTATGATAAATAGGGAGCAAAAATAGTCATATTTATACCATATGTTTCCTAAAAGTGTGGATATACAAGTTATAAAAGTAATTATGAAGAGATATTTCCAAGGCTAGAGTCCATTTTGGGATTTTATCAAAGTATATTATGGTGGTGGTAGCATCAACTAAGTAAGACATGGTTTATAAATGGTTTCCCTTCAACACCGTTGAGAGGTTTTGTTTTATATTGAGTGTAAGGAACTCTTTTAGGGTTAGAATTTGCTTGTCATTGATAAGCATTGATATGAATATGACCTAAATAATTAAATGGGATATATCTTGGGTGCCAAAACTTTGGTTCATAAATGTCATCCTAATTTGGATACTAGGTTTGAAGTGGTGGATGTGAATTTCGTCTACTTATTCCTTGTTAACCCACCTATCAAGGTTTTTTTACAAATATTTTAGTACCTCCTAAAATTAATTCTTGGTTAACCATGTGGAGATAAATTCTTGATTATAAGAGTTTATGGCAGGGGAATCTAGTAAATTTAAGCTTTAACAAAGACAACATGAAACAAGTTGTTGCAAAGAAAGACCTTAGATTTAGTAGTAATCAAGTGAACCTGACTTGTTGGATGGAAAAAAAATCATCCATATAGGTGGCATGTTATTCTCTAGATATATCTTATAGTTTTAATGGTTCAACCATGGCAACCTCTTCTTTAAGTGCACTATAATGTATGAACTTATTTATTAGGGTTCTTTGGAGGAAATGGGTGTTTGAGAATACCTAGTTGGTTCCATATGAGAATATATAACTTACCATAGATTTGAAGTTTATAATTATAATAATTTACTTTAATGGTATATATTTATATCAAATACATATTTTTTAAGGTAATTATGTTTTAGAGGGCCTATATAGAAATGAAAATTAGGCAATTGGATTGACAATTCAAATTGTCTAGGTTCATTTAAATTTTTAATTGATCACAATATATGAATTTTTCTTGACCTTAATGCTAACGTGATTGGAAGTAAATAAAATCTAATTTCCTATTGTAATTTTATTTTATTTTTATTTTTAATAGTTTTATGGGATGTCATAATCAATCTACATGTCTCTTTTTCACTCACTATGGAGGTTGGGTTTGAGCTAAGTTAGTACTTGAGTATATATATGGGTGTGCCATGTCACTTCAATCGATTGGTTCATGTAGCTCAAAATCCTCAGTCTGAATGCATTATTGGGACAAATGTGAGGTTTATGAGTGTGATAACACACCAAGTGTCATGCAATAATTTACTTATAGCTTCATGGTGCCTCAAGTGTCACATATGTTTTTAAGCAGGTTGTAAGGTGTGAGAGTGTGAGAATGTGTAATGTGGCATGCAGTGGTTGGCTCATAGGGTCATGATAATTTAGAATTATATATTGATTTATAATAGTCTATGAGGTGAAATAAATTGAAAACATGCCATGTGGCACAATATTATTGGATCATAATCACGTATTACTTCAGACATAATGCAATCTTTTGTGTGAATTAAGAAGTTTAAAATCACAAAAATGTGTCACATGGTAAAATATGATAGGTTCACAATATACTTATATGTAATATAAGTGTGAAAGGGGGTGAAAATGTGAATTCATGAGAAAGGGACACATGTCCTACATGATGAATGACTAATAGTTACCATATGAATGAAGAGCTCAAATAAACTATGCAAAACAAAGTTATAATTTTTGAAAAAATGCCAAGGTAATTTTTTTTGTATTATTTAATAAAAGAGATATTTTAATAAGATTAAGTCTCTAAATAGTGGTAATTATAGTCAAAATAAGAAATACTTTGTCTATTTATTACATCAAGAAACTTTTTAAGCTTTCACCCTTCCTACAAATACTTTAACTCAAATTTTACCCATTAGTCATTAATCTTGACCCAAATGCCAAAATTCCAAAGGGAAATTATAATTTAAAGGCCAAGTTTAGACCCATGTAAGATAAAAAATAACTTGATAATAACCTAGGGTCATAAAAAGAATCCCTGCTCAAAATGAAATGGGGGTGTGTTGGCCACAACAAATGGATACTTATGTAGGAAAAATGTTGTTAAGTGTTTAGAACCCCAAAAAAATGGATTCACATTATACATACCAAATAGACCAAGGAAGAAAGATTCATATTTAAAAAAAAAAATGGAACCTTTGGGTTAGTTTCAACATATAACATACTATGTTTTAATACATCTAAGAGTCCAATGTGTGTGAAGGGTGGTTCATATATATTTACATTTGAGGTTTCTGACACAACATAGGAGTAACTTTCATGACTCAAACTTCTAAAAAGGTATTTAATTTTTTATATCCATTGGTTAAGGTTGTAAGGATTGTGCATTATTCTACTACTAGTCAAACAAATATAGGTCTGAAAAAGATATATTTGGCTCCACCATAGGCCTTGCTATATTTCCAGCTAGGTAGGAAATCCTCTGATGCAGGTTACTCGAATCACCCTTAGGAGAAAACTTATAATTTCATTGAGATATTTAGATTATCCTTTTTTATTTTGATTTGGTTTTTATTTTATCCATTAGTTTTTGGAACCAATATAGCTAAGGTAAAGACACTGATTTAGAAAATTATTATCACTAGTTACTATTCTTCTATTGTTTCATAAATGTTAATGTAACCTTTTAAATGTGTTAAAGTGTAGTATTTACCTCAATTTAATAAGAAAATTATTTTTAATTTACATGTTGATTCTTAAATAAAGTATCCCATTTCAATTTTAAAAACATGAAACATTTTTCCTTGGTATTGGATATATAAAATAAAATCAAACCTTCCAACTTTTAAACTCTTTAAAATAGACTCATTACTTCTTCAGTGAATTTAATAATGTCCAAGTGTTTTAGTGATATGGTTTTGAGGGAGGAAAGGACTTAGTAGTCAATAAAACATTATGAAAATAAACAATTAAACAACAAGAAAATATGAAAACAAATAAAATAAAAGAAACTAATCCAAATCTAATTTATGCCTATACTAATCCTACATTAAAACTAATACTAATAGTTAACCATGATGGAAGAAGTAGTGCTTCAAGAAATGTCCATTCACTAGTAGAGATTTATCTTTCCCTTGTAAGTCTTTAAACCTAAAGGTTTTGTGTCCCAGTATTTCAAAGATATAGACCAATACACAAGGGGCCCAATTTTTAACATTTCCCTTTCTTTTCATGTACTTTACCTCATAACAGGACCAATTCTAATATTATGAACACTTTGATTCTATACCTCTTGTCAAACCATATTTATTATATCTTGATACCTACTAAAATTATGCAAGGCCTCATCTCATGTATCCTCCAACTGAAGAATTTTAAAACGTATATATTCCACATGGTCATCTTTCACATGTATTCTTGCATAAATTGGTATGTAGGAATATTCAATATAACGAGAAACACTATCTATTATCCATACATGAAAAGTAATGGTGAGGGTTTTAATGTCTATTTGTGTCTAGTTTGATCATCCCATAAATCATATATTAATAGTGAATTCAAACTCCTTGCTTTATCTATTGTTAAATTATTGATAACATCAATAATTTTTTTATTTGTCAAATTCATTATTCCATTGCCTTGAGGGTATTAGTTGTATGATAATTTTAAAATAATATTTTTGTATTAGGCCCATTCAATAAACTAGGATGACTAAAATGCAAACTTGTTATCATAGACAAGAGAGAAAGGAGTCTAGAACCTTGTGATGATATTATCCTCAAGGAACTTAATAACTTACTTATCTAAACGTCCTCTAGTTTTCACTACTTCAGTTGATGTAGTGAAATAATCATTGGCTTTGAAATTAAATTTATGTCCTTCAAAAGAGTTTAAGTTGATGACACCAATAAAATCAATCCCATATTAGGAAAATAGTCTACCTTCTATGACTGGTTGTTGTAGATACTAAAATTGAATATTTATAACATCTAAGTCTTTTATATTTAACAAATATCAATTAAGTTTATAGCCTTCATCTCTAGACCTCCTTGTTGTCAAAAGGGTCACATTCGTGATCTCATTTTGCTTAAATTCTTATCTCTTAATTTGATTCATATCATTGTGATGACCCAGGTCTCATACACTACATAGAAAGCTTAAAACCTGATAAATATCCTTCACAATTAGTTTCATATTTGTACCTCTTTTCTAGCCTTTTAAATGTTAATAACCATAAATAGACACTACCATCGACAATAATGTCTAGTTCTTAATCAAGTGTTTAATTTCCAAAATTCATTAAAATTGAAAATGTTTCAAAACGTATGGGTCAGCCTATTGAACCTTATCATGAGATATTTTCAAAATGTTAGTAGAGGTTCTTGGGCTTCAATAGAACATGCTAATTATAGGGATAGAGTGTGTGAAGTTACATAAAAATCTTACAAAATGGTTTAATCAAGACTTTGAAAACATAATCAAGGTTTATCGTAGAGAAATGCACATTTCTTAATAGCTCAACACATGATGTAAAAAAATTATAGATATATAAAATTATGCATCATAGAACTATAATAAAGGAAACATTCATAATAACATAGAAAAATTTGTGAGTATACCAAAAAGAGCACAAATACTATAAAGAATCTAGTATCAAGGATTACAACAAGGAAACCTTCATAGATCATGGTTGAATTCTATCAATACTCTATGTGAAATATCTCTAATAACAATCACTATACTACTACTCACATACTCATCAACATCAACCCTTCTTTTGCATTGTTTATAAATACTTATAAGCATTAGTTCCTATGGGTGTAATTTCCAAATTTACCACATTGAGAATAAATATCCATATTGCCTTCAATTGAGTCTTGACCAACATAAATATTCTCATAAAAACTCACAACAACCCATAAATAGAATAAAACTACAATTACCATAAGATGTTCTCATGCATACAACCTCTTTTACATTTACCATTTAGTTCCAACACTTTCTTATCCTGAGTCAATATCATAGAGGTAAGCTATCCAAAAACTGAGAAAGGTGATAAAATATAGAAGTATGTAGGATTCATGGACTTCACTCAAGGTTTCAATAAACTAGGTTTCACCCCTTGTGCACTACTTATCCACCATTTTAGGTCTTCAACTAAGTACCATACTATTCTACTTCCCTTGTGGGTTTTTAATAGACTAGCTCTTCTTAGTACTATACAATCTTCTAATTACAAAAGAAATTAAGAAAATTTTCAAAATTGTTGAACCTACATAAACATTAGTTAGAAAGTAGTGGCATCTTGCATTGTAGGATGATATATCATAGTTGGCTTAAAAGAATGATCTTAAGTTCATCAGCTAGTGGTACAATGATTGCATAAATGAATACCAAATCATCCTTGTAAGATTTCTAGGTTAAAATAACTTCTTAAACATTACATAGAAGATTGTACAGTGGAGCTTGATTAGCTAGTAGTTGGTGAATATTTATGTTAATTATCTTGACCAGAGTAGATTTTACCATGTTGACCTTGGTTTTTATTTTTCCATGGAGTTGTGCCAGCTTATCTACATGTCATTACACTTTCATGCTGATGGAGTTACACAACATATAGTTCTACTAGGTCTACATACTCTACATCATGGTATCCCTTACACCAAGTAAGGTTTGTAGTGTAGTATTCATGGAAGTAGGAGTTGTGTTGGGCATGGTGATTGAAACTTGGGTGATATAAGTCATGGTAAAATTAGGATATGCAATGGTCCAAACCATATCCAACTACTTCTTCCAATTGATTAGTTAAAGTGTAATGTGCATAGGCTGAGCCTAAGTAGTATTTAGTGTGGCTTGATACTTAGCTAGTAACTCATAATGGACCTTAGTTTCAGCTTTGATGGATTGCCCCTTATGAATGATGCTTTCTTCAGTGATGGTCTACCAATATATGATGAGATTATTCAAGAGAAGCACAAACTAGTCTTTGTCTAGGAGTGAGCAATCTATAATTAGCTATGTGTAAAGATCAAGACAAACATCCTTGATGGTCTTATTAGTAATGTGTAGCTATTCCATAACTAAAAAATTGGTAACCTCAAGATCCTTAACTTGTTACTCCAATGCAACTACCTTATATAAAATACACTCTTAGAATGCAATGGTACCTTCAATCTATTTAGACAATGACATCTAGTAAAAATCTAAGGATGCTTCAGTTGTGTTAGGATTCAAGGTAAGATGTGTGACTAATGTAATTGTAGGTGTCATACTTAATAAATCTATGGGAAAATAAAAAATGGTGCACTATGTAATTAGTACATCTCACAACCAAATGTTATATAGGCTAGATGAATCACTATTATCCTACAAGGTAACCATAATGACTCCCACTGATGATTGGAGTATCTCTTGAGAAGGTTGTGCTATGCTAGAACTAGATGGAGTTTGCATAGATTATGATTTTACAATAAATTCTTGAGCTTTCTCAACACTCTTCTTTATATCATCCTTATGTGCCTTCTTGGTAGCCTCTTCATGCACTTTATTCTTAGTGTCTTCTTGTGCCTTCTTAGAGGCCTCTTATGCCTACACCTTATGTTGTCATTCTTAATCCTTGGCCTGATTCTATGCTTTCTCTTATACAAGTTTATTCTTCTTCTACTCCTTGGTGGTTTCCTTCTATCAATACTCTAATTCCAATTAAGCATCCTTGTGTTTTTGTTATATTGCATGCTATTTTTGTGTGGCTTATGTTGTAGTTGTGACTTCTTGATGTGTTTTCTTCTTTTCTTCTTCCTCTTGTTATTTTTGGAGTGCCTCAACTTCCTTAGATTTATTATGAGCCTCTATTTCCCTGGCATAGCATTAGGATTCTTATTATTCCTATTACTCCTCGTTGATCTTCCTTTTAGCCTTGGCCTTAGCCCTACAATTTTATTCCTAGCACATGTGACACTTAGCTACTCTCTATGCTTCCTCATATGTGGTTTTTTATTTTTATATAGTATGAGTTTCAAGTGTAATGTCTTATGTGTTTATCTCATCCTTCTTAGATTATGATGGTGAGGAGCTAAGGATAGTAGTTTGTTCCTTAGCCTAAGAAACCTATGCCTTGTGAACCATGTATCTTATGAATTTTAGTGTGTTTACTTCTTATACTTGATCCTCTCCTATCATAGGCTCTCTAATGGTGTGCATAAGAACATGTGAGTTTTATACCTTAGATTGTTGAGGGTTGCATGGAGTCTACCTATTCTAGAACATTTATGTTAGAAGGCTAGATTCTTCAAGTCTTGACTATGATGGGATAATAGTGGATCCTCATACCTTGAAAATTTTATCAATGCACTATAATTTAGCCTCTTCAACCACTATATCGATGATGATAGAAGTAGGGTAAGGGGTAACTCAATCTATAGAATTTTAGGCACTTTATTTTGCACCTAGATGGTGTGCAATGATTTCTAGAAAAAGTATTCCTTTTATTCTTCCTTGTATAAGTCTCCATCCATATTAGCAATCATCATCCTACAGACTTGATTTTCATTAGTGCCCATGTGTAGTAAGTAATAGAGTCTAATTATTTTTGGTATGCTCAGGTCATCCAACCAAGTGACCTAGCTATTAGTTTTCTACCTTGTAGGAGACATAAATATTTTATCCTTGGGTACCTTGTGCTTCCTTGAATCTAGTATTAGTGCAGATACTATTGAAGGTTTTATAGTTACAATCACATGATATTGAATAAATGGTGGTATTATATGTAATGGGGTTTCTCTGATAATTATAATTGCATTTTATTTGGCCACCTTGGTTTTCACCATAAACATGTCAATAAAGTATGGGAGGGTAAGACTTGGTACATTAAGCAATTCATGAATTTAGATGGAAATGCATTTTATCAACTTTATTATGATTGAATGTTGGGCCAAAGACTACATGAAAATAGGAAATATGCATGAGTTAGATGTGATGACATACACAAAGTCATTTTACCAAGCGGTGAACTTGGCTTGATGCCAAAAGTAGGTGCTCTCATGGCTCTAGGTGGGATTCTTGAGCTACACATCCAAACATTTGTTGATGTTGGGATGAACTTATCCATTACATGACTTCTACGATGTAAACACAAAAAAAAGTACCAAAAAATTGTAATGGAAATTTTTCTTCACCTTCACCAAGACTATTAATGTTCATAATACATTTTTTGACCAAGAATTTAAGCCAGTTGAATTCCTTATTCTGATGGGCAATAATGATGACTTCTTTAGTAGTTTGCTTGGTATCCTTGGTTGTTTGCCAGAATATACATGAAATGCATTCAACTAGAATATGCTTCAACACATATTAAATTTCCACCAACGTAATTACTCATGAGCTATGAGAGCAATTTTATTGGATCTCTAAAAGTATGGGTGGCATTATGGATTTGTAATGAGCAATGGATCTCCTCCTCATAAGCATTCCTATTGCCCTTACCATCACAACAATATTAATATGGATGGTTATGTCTTGGGAAAGATAAATATTTCACTTATTGTAGAAAACTAGAAATACCTCCATCGCATCACCAAGTTACCTAAAAATAGGTTATTAGATCAATTGTTCCACATTTATGTTATGGAGTCTATGCAGTTACACTAATGTTACTAGTTTCACCCTTTAAATTATATATTAGATTAATTGTTCCACATTTATGTTATGGAGTATGTGTGGTTACACTAATGTTACTAGTTTCACCCTTTAAATTATGTCTAACACAAACATTCTTAGCTTTGCATTGAGAACAAACTCATATCCATCTAGGTTTATGAAGCATGTTTTTTGTAATGCCATGTCGATGTCCATGTCCTCTTTTTGCACTTTTGTGAATCCCTTGATGAGTTGGGATCAATCAAATCTAGCCATTGTGCATCATTTAATTTGATGTTAAAATAATCTCCTTAGATGTGCAAAGTCAAGACTTGCCTGAGAGTAACAATTGCTTAGAAATTTTGTAGCACTTTGGTATACTTATCAAGGAATATGGATGTATCTACTTGAGTGCTAGATTTATAAATTCTCACATTGACTTTGATGATTTGATTTCTTAATTAGATATGATTTCACTCAATCCTTCATTCATGATCTTTAAATGAGATGGATCATTTCTTATTGATGTGGCATTCAATTTGTTGATGTGACATTTGATTGTAGTGGCAGTTGATGATTTTAAACCTATTGTTTTAACTGGGCTTTGAATAGATAGTACTAATACTCTATTTTTGACACTAACCCATCATGTTTCCAATATATTTGTTAATCTCTATACATTCCTAATCATTAATTTCAATGGTGTGACCATTAAAATCCACTATCTACTCAAGATTCAAATGCACATGTCCTTCCTAAACTTAATTGATGTTTGTACATTGTACTCATTTGGCCATCTTCTTCTATGTATCCATAGTAATGGAACATTCTACTCAATCTTGGATTCTTATTATCCCTTACCTCTATACACATACTTATATTTACCTCACATGTGCTGAAAAAACACAAACCCAACTATACTAAAATCAACTCTTATAATCATGACTACCATCTACTTAGTGTGATATAACACCTTTATTCCATGTTGTTCTTAATTAATGCTAGCAATACTTTAACCTACAACCATTTACCCACTCGGGTAAGATATATCCCTATAAATATCATAAGACCACTATTCTAAACTATGAAAGTTCATGGATGACAAAGGGGCCCTTACACCTAATGTAAATCTTTCTAGGGAAATATTTGAACCTACTATCACACAAAAGAATAAGTTGGTTTACTTGGAATTAGTTTGTTCACATATTTTTATTTTACCATGCCTTCTAGCTATGCTTATTTATCTCTTGAGCCTAGACTACCCTACATCTTGATTCATCCATGCAATTTTATTCCAATAACCTATTAGTCATCAAATCTTGTTTTCCCATTCATAGCACATTTGTGACTTGTAGACTATGAAGCACATATTCCATAAGCATCACAGATTCTAACCCATAGACCAATTAGAAGGGGTAATCCCTGTCACATATTTATAAAGTGTGTGATAATCCCATAATAATGTTTGAATCTTATCCTCTTAGTCATCTCACTTCACATCATAGATCTTAGTAAGCATCTTACCTATCACCTTGTTTGCATCTTCATCTCAGCCATTCTCTTGTGGATGATAAGTTGTGATTTTATGATGTAATATCAAGAACTCATTCATGAGGGTCTTGATGGTATTATTTAAAAAATGAGTTCTATTATCACTTACCAATTTAATATGGCATCCAAACCTAGTGATGATGTTCTCATACAAGAATTTGGTTGTGTCTTTCACACTGCAACTTGGGGTCTCAATTGTTTTTATGCATTTGATAAAATATTCTATTGCATTGATGATGTACCTTTCATTAATGTATTCAATTAGAGGATTTATCAGTCCTACAAAGTTAATGCCCACTATTCAAATGGCTATTGTGATAACAAGGGATGTAAAGGCATATCATCCTACTAGTGTAGCTTCCCCATCATTTGACATACATCAAACTGCTTTGCAACTCTCTATGTATCTTGAAATAGATAGGGCCACCAAATTCCACTTTGCAAGATTTTCATTTTAGTTGCATCTCCTATGAAGTGACCTCCTATGACTCCCTGATGCACTTCATCCATAAAATATGCATGCTCATGCTCTAGTGCCACTCTACATATAAATTCATATTTTCCTAAGTAATACAAAAATACATTAACAATACTATAAGGAAGAGCTCTTGTGATTAGTTGTTTCTCATCTCTTTTTTTATAGTGTTCTAAGAACATCCCTTATTCTAGAAACAATACAATCTCTTGTAGTTGTTCCAAAATCATAGTCACCTTGAATAGGTGTGCATCCAGTGACTTATCTTGGAATTCCTTAGGTTCCTTTCATTATTTAGTTGTAAGATATGGTCCAGGATGATATTCTCCTGTCTTGGTTTAACGTTAATCCAAAATTAAAATTCTTAAAAAAACATCAACCAACATGATATTCATCCCCCCAAAAATGGATTGTTCACTAGGTATCAGAAATCTTGATGATCAGTAAACAATTTAAATGGTGTGGCCAACATGTAGTGCCTAAACTTTTTTAGTGTGAACACTATCACCAAGGTTTCTTACTTAGTTATTATATAGTTATTTTTTTGTGGCTGGCAATTTTTAACTTGCAAAGTGGATCAAATTATCCAATATTCCTTCTATTGATTGTGTGAGAATTTTTCCAACTACAAGCCCTAAAGCATCCACTTCACATTAAATGTTTACTAAAATCTAGGAATACTAGGATCAAAGCAGTCACTAGTCTCTACTTCAAATCAACAAATATGACCTAATAGTCTTCTGTCTAGACAAATTGGACTCCTTTTCATGATAGATTCTCTAAAGGGGTTGATATAATGATGTACCCCTTAATGAATTTTTGGTAGTAAACACTATTTCCCAAAAAATATCAAACTTATGCTGAAGTCTTGGGTGGTGGCATACCCACAATGATTGTGATCTTAGCTTGGTCTACCATAATTCATTTACTACACACTACATAACCTAATAAAACACTAAAGGGTGTGAAAAAAAAACATTTCTTCAAATTTATCACTATTCGTAGAACTCTACATCTCTTTAACATTAACCTAAGTTTTTATAAATATTCCCTGAATAAAGAGAACACTACCCAGTCATCTAAGTACACTTTCAGGAAGTCATGGATGAAATATTTGAACGCAATCAACACAATCTGAGAGAACACTATAGTTGCATTTTTGAGGCCAAATAACATGACCTTATAAGGAAATGATCCCCTTTCTATTAAAAATCTAGTTTTAGTGCTATCCTCTTCTGGGATGGGTATCTGATAGTAACTATTGATTCCATTTGTGATTGAGAACACTTTATTCCCTATGAAAATCTCTAAAACCTCATCCATTAAGGGAATTAGAAATGGGTCATTAACACAAGCATCATTGAGTATGTGGTAGTATCCACAGATGTGTATCTCCCCAGTCTTATTTGGTTTTACTACCATGGGGATAACCTAGTCAACTTTCTTAATTGGGAAGTGTAGACATCTAAAATTGGCCACCAATGGCTTCATACAAGACTTTGGATCAATTATTACTAACCTTTGCACATCTAGCCTAAGAATTTCCAAACTTCTCAAATTTGACTTCATAAAATACGATTTAAATTATAAAACAATTAAATGGGGTCAAATGCACACATCAATTAATTCATAAATCTCTAAAATATAAAAAAGTATAAAAAGAATTAATAAAATACAAAATCAAATCAAATTACTAAACTAAATTATCCATAAGCAATTAAATGAATTATCAAAAAGGAAATTAAAAAATCAAAGAATATCCTAGGAACTCATAATTACCTTTTGTGAGTTGTCATTTGTGGAAAATATCCTAAAATATCCCACCCATGCCTATTCCATGCTAATCATGAGGGTTGGACACATTTTAACTCTACTAGAGTTAATTAACTCAAAAAAGTAAGGTTTAAACCCATTCCAAGTCCCTTGGGTTGAGGTTAGTTCTTAAATCTACAAATACTAGCCTAGACCTCTTCATTTGGAGAGCTTGAGCATAGTAATCATATAATTCTTGATTTAGAGCAAGTCTGCATGACATTAGTGTTATAATGCCAAAATCCCAAGCCAAACCATGAAGTTACATCAAGCTAGTATGAGCCAAACCATGGTGCCAAGGGGAGAAGGAGCCACACAACTCCATTTTCCAAAGATCTCTTGAGCACAACCCAAGCAAGCCAAATGAAGAAATATCTTGAAGCATTCAAGGAAGGTAAGAAAGGTATGTTTTCTTATATTTTAATTATGCTTTATCAATTATTTTATTTACTATGCTTCCCTCTTTTGATCTAGGCAAGATACTGTTATGCATGTTAGTGTGTTTATTTTCATTTTGATTGATGGGATCATGATCACCCCACTTACCAAGGAGATCAATATGCAAGTTAAAAATTGATGAATGGATGCTTGAATGTATCTAAAATTGCAAATTTGATTTTTATTTTGCCATATTTGGGATTATTTTTCTAACTCAGATCTACATAGAGACTAGTACTAATCAAGCCTAACCAGTGTTAGTTTGACCTAACCTAACCATGGTTATGCCCAACCAAGATTGATCTTATGTGAGCATCGTCAGTCAGATTGTAGGGTGAAAATGGGTTTAAAGCTTTTATTTTTATTCTTTCTATCAGTCTTTTTCATTATTTCTTAGTTTCAATAGCACTTAAACTCCTTGACTAAACTTTGCCTTCCAGGTTTTCTCAAATTTTTAGCTAACCAAGGCCTAACATAACATTTTTTTTCATGTCATTTTTGCCTTTGGTTTCATGGATGATCAATGATGGTATTAATTGATTGGCATTAGTTCTTCATGATCAACATCAGTTATCTTTGAGACTAACTGATGATGGTTGCTTTGAAACTAGCATTGGTCAGTTTTGACTAAGCATGATCACTGTGTTTTTCAAAATAAAAACCTGAGAGATCCTTTTCTAAATTTCATTTTATCACAATCAAAAGTGCTTCTAAGTAGAAGTACACTCTATCATTTTTTAGGTCTAGGACATGATTGAAATATAAATTTGCATGCTTTAGCTAATACACATTTCATTTTGGGTTTTTAAAAGGAATTTAGTTAAATCTTGTACATTTCAATTTGGATACAAAAATGAACATGTTAGATATTGCACATTTAGATGTTGTTTTTTAAAAGGAACTAAAAATGGCTAAGTCTTAAAAACACTTCATTTTTGGTGCCTTAAAATGAATGCTAAGTCTTGAACACTTTTTTTTGGTGCTTAAAAATGAACTTAGGCTAAATCTTGAACATTTGTGTTTTGGGCTTAAAATGAAATAAATGGTTTTACTTAAGTGGTTTCGTGTAATTTATTTAAAATTTTAGCACTTAAGCCAAGGGGCCAAGTAAACATCATCAAATTTCAATTTGGTGCCTAAAATCAAACTTCACTCCTAATTTTTTGTAAACTATTTATTGATTGTTTGTTTTTGCAAAGATAATAACATGTGTATACTCTTTCCCTATCCCTTATAGGGAAATCAGGTGATCAAAAGTACCTTTTCATTGCATTTGGTGCCTAGTCCAAATAATAGAAAGAAAATTGCCCAGGCTCTCCCCAAAACCCACATGGTATTGGGTGATCTAAAATCAACCCTAAAGTCTTTCTACTTAGAATTTATTTTCATTCATTTTGGCTTGTGAAAGGGGTGTCATTACCTCTCATGGGTTCTCTAGGGAAGAATTAACTTAGGGATTCATCTCTCAATAGTGTTTCAACCATGATCCATGATAGGGTATACAAATATGGGAATGCATACTGCTAGAGCCATGGGGTTGAGCGACTAACCTCTCCTTTAGTAACGAAGGCCTGAGTCAAGTCTAGTCAACTAGGGGATACCATTAATAAATCCATAGATGGTATCATCATGAAAAATAATAGTCCCTTGAATGAAAATTTGATCATTATAAATTCAATTGATGTGATGCTTCTTTTGTGTTAACCACATTTGGGGACAATTGTAACTTGTAAGTTATAGTCAACCCCACTTACCACACCTTGATAGGATTTAGGATAATATACTTAGTTGTATTTTTTCATTTATTCTTTTATTGCTCTATATGTTGGATCTAAATTTTTTTTATACCACATCATGAATGATTTTGTTTGTCCACATTACTCCATTGTTTGAGGAGGAATTATGTTATCTGTTTGACACCTTGATTTAAATTAGAAAACTTTTTATGTCAAAAATGTTGTGTGTGTCACTTGATTTAAATGGGTAAAATTATGCCTCCCAAATCAATTCAAGTTTCATGCCTTAGAAGTCTTTAAAATAAACCATCGTCACATCTTTTAGGAGTAATAACACTTATATGCTACCCAAATTATTTAATAGACTTGTCTTATCTTGTGTCCAAATTGTCATTATTTAAACAAATCACATGTGCTTTGTTGGATATTTTTTATAGTGTTGTTACACCATTTAAATTTGCCTAGCTTGTTGGTCATTAAAGCCTATTTTTTCTTAATTTGAGTCTTTGATTAACTTTTCCAAGTTTGGATTCAAACATTTATTTTTGTTTAGGCCTTGACATGGAAGAGCTGATAAATAGATATTTCTCTTTTGGGTCGCATAATTTAGGTTATTTTTTGACCCAAATTTTGAAAACTATATTGTTTGTGCATTCATTTTTGAAAACCAGTCCATCTTCAAATGTTTTTTGCTTGGTGCCTCATACCAATTTGATCACGTTTATGTCTAGATTCAAGTGGCTAATTTATTCTAAAGTGTTACAAGTTGGTTAGATTAAAATCATTCCTTATTTTAAGTCTAGATTTTGATGCCAAATTTGGCCAAAATTCCTAGCACATGCCTCATTTTGAGCCTAGATTTTGATGCTACATTTGGCCAAAAGACCTAGTAGCTTTTCCCTTTCCTAGTTTAGACCTATTTGGAACATATTTTAACCTAGACTTTGGAATATTATTTTTAGTTCATTCCAATTGACCTTGTTTATGTGAGACATTTAGCGTTAGACAATTGACATTATACTATTTTTACCAAATCTTTGCATAGAATTTTTGGAGATATAGCTCCACCCTTAACCAAGTTAAATAGTGTTTGAACCTTTTGTCTTTTCAAACATGGCTTTTTAGAGTTTGTAGAACTCTAGACCTTTTTATTTAAAAGTGTTATCATTGATGTGGATTTGTATACCTACACTTATGGTAGAGTCACATACAATCTAAGTTATGATGGAATGGCTACAAATAATGACTTTATTGAAGACCCTTATGAAGACAATATGGTTTGTGAGAAGGATCCATATCTTCCTTACCATAATAAATATGGGGAACAAAGTCAAGATTCATAAAATCCAATTGGAGACCCTTATTGGGACAATGACAATGTTATTTAGGAGGAGGATCCATACCCTCCTTGAAATAATTAATTAAAATGGGAGCAAAGACAAAATTATTAAGTGTAGGGTACATTGATATATTTTTCAAGATAGTTGTGGTATTATACTCACCCTTATATGACTACCTAATCCCCCATGTATACCATTAACCCTCCTTCAGAGTGTGTGAGCTACCAAAATCTAAGGAATATCATTACTATTCTAGGACCTAGTCCTTTGGCTTATGTGATCAATCAAGCTCCACAATGACCCAAGTTTATCATTTTAGGACCTAGTCCTTTGGCTTGTGTAAGCAATCAAACTCTACAACACCCAAATATTATCATTCTAAGACCTATTCCTTTGGCTTGTGTAATAAATCAAGATCCACAATACCCTAAAATTGTTATTCTATGACCTTGTATTTTGGCTTATGAGAGCAACCAACCTCCAAAATGCCCCAAGCTTATCATTTTAAGACCTCATTCTTTAACTCATACAAAAAATCAAGCTCCACAATTCCCTAATGTTACCATTTAAATAATTCATCCTTTGGTTTGTGTGAACAAGTAATATCCATAATGCCATATCATTATTGAACCAAGCCAATCAGTACCTCAACTAAACCCATCAATACTTATCTAACTAATCTAATCATTCAAGGACCAAGCTATATTCAATAGTTTTTTAAAACCAATAATAAACCAAGGCCAATAAAACCAACCAATCCAAGATGTTTTTGTTAAGCCAACCATTTTTAAAAGTTAACCTATGATGAATCACCTTCCAATCCTATTCCCATTGTCAAGGAGTCTCACTCTAACAAACTAGTCTTTACTAAGTCAATTCTTAATTATTCTAACCACCTTTGAGAAAATAATTACCTCAACCATATTACTATTTTTCAAGATCCTCCCCTTGACTAGATAGTATTTGAGGAGTCATATCTTAACCTTAGTCCCACTATTTCAGAGTCTCACTTTGACAAACCAGTCTTTGAGGAGCCCATTATGCCATCACAAACTATTACTTGTCCAATACCAAACATTAAATAAGACATCATTATAGCAACATACACATCAAATGAAGATTAATAATTAGATTTAGGTTATATTCTTGAACCAACATTAGATTTAGCATCTAAAGAAGAATCAATGTCAGTCTCAACATCAAGTTTAGAGTCCCCCGAGTCAGAATTAGATCTAGAATCAAAATACATTTATGGATATAAAAACATTAGTTACACATGCCTCATAAATCAATTGGAATATATTTATGATTCCTCTAATATTTTTGAGGAAGATTATTTTAGCATCGACATAAATTCTCCTAGTATCTTCTATGAGGATTGTGCAACCTCTCCCCATTTCATTATCATTCCACATGCCATTACCGACAATAAACATAGCCATATTATTGACATTCCACCTCCCACAAGTGTTGATTAGGACCAATAGAATCATACCATATTGAACTACATCCATGGTGGCATATCAATAAAATACTCTTCCAGTGAAACCTTTTTATAGGTGCTAGGTGACAATAAAATTTCAAACTCAACATCTTGTAGTGAAGCCTTTTCGAAGGCAATAGAAGACAATCAAAGTCAAAAATTAATGTTTCTTAGTGAAACCTTTTTGGAGGTGCTATGGGACAATCAAGACAACATCATTGGTGAAAACCTCTTTGAGGTGCCAATAGTTGAGCACAAAAGTCCTTCATTACTTGTAGAAGACAAATTCAAAGATCAAATCAACATAGCTTCTAATATACAATCTAATCATATGGTAACTACTCTCAAGCCTAAATAATAGAAAAATTTGGGGGTCTTATCAAGAGCATATTTAGAAGTATTCATCCCCACAACATCCAAAGTTATGTTGAATCCAAAATCAACAACATTATGTGTGCCTAAAAATCCTAATATTCATTTATTTCCCAACCATTATACATTCCATTATCATCCACCATTACATTTACAAATCAAACCTATCATCCAACATTTATCCATATTTACCATCTTTGGTTGCACTTTCATTTTCAAAGGTTACATAGATACCTTATCTTGAAGTTTGAAGGAAACAAAATCAATGACCAACAAAGATCTCAACAACATTTATGACATTTAAATCTATAGCTATTTCTTGACAAAATAACTATTCATAAGGGGTGTGGGCTAGCAATTTACAATATTGACTATTCTGGTTGTGTTATTTATTAATCAAGATGTCCATATCCAAACCATAAAGAACAACAAAATCATTTACCACACCCAAGCCAAAAACAAAACCATGCCTTTTACTTTGCCAATTACCTTGCCTCTTTCATTTGGCATTCATTTTGTCATTATTTCATACCCTACCATTTAACTTACCTTATCACGTAAGGGAAACCATACCATTCTATAATTCTATCACTTTTCCATTCCATATTCCATTCTAACAAAACCTTTTCTATTAACCGACATGTTTTGACCCTCCCTACCTAGCCTATTTGACCTTGGTTCATCCATTGGTTTGGCTTTTAACATGAAGATTCAGATAAGTTTCAGTAGTTGTTTCAAGAATTCAGATAGAGGCCATATTTTAGAGCAATATGATAGAAGTTTAGGCAATTTTATCCTTCATTTCTTATTGCATTCTAGATCATTCTTTATTTGTGTGGCCCTGATTATAACCACATTTGGGCAAATCAATGTCTCACTGGTCTTGCTACTAATTATACCTGCCTATGGGCAAATTAGTATAATTGATCTATGTTTTTATTTCCTAGTTATAAATACCTATGGGAAAACTAGGGGTAACATTTTTTTATTGTTCCTTGACATACCAACTTACCATTCATATGTTATATAGTGCCATTATGCCTAATTTGCCTATTTTGTTTGAATTGGCTGCTACACTAGTTAGATTCCTCCACTGTAAGGTGGAACTACTATGCCTTGAGGCCATTTTGAGACTATGTGGGTATTACTCAATACTTGTTGAGGTTAGCTCAATCCACCTTGGCCATGCTCCCACCATTTTGTGAGTAATATTTTAGTTTGAATGCTCTCATCATTTTATAATCTTGGACCATTTAGTATCTCATCATTCTTGACTGAGTTTAGAAACTCTAAAATTCCAAAAACATTTGTAGAATAAATTTATAAAAACCAAAAACATTTACCACTTCTTTGTCTTAAGGATTTTGAGAACCCTTACTATGTCACAAGAAATCACTTGCCATTTAGTTTCCCCATCCTTTTTTTCCTTTTATCCTATGCTCTCACCATTTTATGAGCCCATTCTGATATTCTTCTATCACATTCAATCATGTTTTCTCTTCTCATAATGTTTTTTTATCCCATATCCTAGGAGAACTACATTTGGCCCAAAGTTTTGTTCGATATTATGTCCATATTACTAAGTAGGTAGCATTCACTTTCTTAGTGCATCTAAAGATAGCTCGGCCACCCCTTCCTTTTCTTCTATTCCCCCATCTTATTTATTTGTTAAAGTTATTTACTATTTTCTAAGGGAAATGTTCATCATCTTGTTTGTGTCACGTTTGTTTGTACTAACATTATGATTCATCATTATTTATTTATTTGTTTCTTTTATTTGTTTATTTATTTTTGTGCTTATTTTTTTACTTTTATTATTGTTTCCTTGATTTATTCCATGTGCATTCATTAGGTGATTCCTTTTGCACTATTCTTGAATCAATCCATATTCATCTGTCAACATTGTCATCATGGTTTTTATCATTGGTGCATTATTTTCCTTTGAGTATTAGATTGGGAGTTAGTCCTTATGCATATTTCAGCCAAGTCCTTATGGTGTTCTATCATGATTCCTAACATGAAGTGCTATAGTGAAAATAAACTTTGAGGGGTCTACAAGGTAAATACAACAATGATATCTCTTTAACACTAGCTTTAGTAATAATCCTGACCTAAGCCAAATCATATCCCAAACAAAGTAAATAAACAACATAATAATTATCCTCATTATTAGTTCAAATGAGCTTTCCCTACTTATAGGTTACCTAATTCATCTTTATCCTCTATACAAGTTTTCCATCATCATGTTTGACACTATTGGGTTCTAATGATTATAGCCTCATTTTGGCAAATCATTATATACCATTCCACTTGTATTTTTAATGATTATATCTACCTTCAAGAAAATAATTACAATTTCACCAATTTAAGGGTTAATGATTATAACCACCTTTGAGAAAATCATTCACTTTCTCCCACCAAATAAGGGATTATTTACCATAATCAAGATACTAATGATTATAACCATCTATGAGCAAATCATTGTATACCATCCCACTTGCATCTTCATATCATATTTGTCACTATTGGGGTCCAATGATTATAATCACATTTGGACAAATCATTACACACCATCCTACTTGCATTCTCAATGATTATGCCTAACTTTGGGTTAATCATTATGTTTTTATTTGTTTGATCCAATCATTTCCTTCTTTTGAGGTACCTTTTGCCAACCCCTTTTTCCAATTTCTCCCTCAAGGGGGCACCCTATAGTTCATCCATTATTGTTGAATTTGTAAGCATAACAAAACCATTTTATTCTTTGAGAAGATGTTACTATGATTACAACTTGTAATGCCTTCCAAAATAGGGGAAAACTATAAACATCTAAAATTGGCCACCAATGGCTTCATAACAGACTTTAGATCAATTCTTACTAGCCTTTACACATATAGCCTAATAATTTCCAAACATCTCAAATTTGGCTTCATAAAATACAATTTGGATTATAAAACAATTAAATGGGATCAAATGCACACATTAATTAATTAAAAAATCTTTAAAATATCAAAAAGTCTAAAAATAATTAATTAAATGCAAAATCAAATCAAATTCCTAAATTGAATTATCCATGACCAATTATATGAATTATCAAAAAGGAAATTCAAAGATCAAAGAATATCCTAAGAACTCATAATTAGCTTCTATGAGTTTTCATCTATGGAAAATATCCTAAAATATCACACCCATGCCTATTACATGATAATCATGAGGGTTGGAATTTTTTTAACTCTATTGGGATTAATTAACTAAAAAAGGTAAGGTTTGGACTCATTCCAAGTCCCAAATACACCTTAACACATCTTGGGTTGAGGTTAGTTGCTAAAACTATAAATACAAGCCTAGACATCTTCATTTGGAGAGCTTGAGCATAGTAATTTTATAATGCTAGATTTAGATCAAGTTGGCATGACATTAGTGTTATAATTCTAATATCCCAAGCTAAGACATGAAGCTACATCAAGCTAGTATGAGCCAAACTATGGTGCCAAGGGGAGAAGGAGCCACAAAACTCCATTTGTCAAAGATCTCTTGACCACAAGACCAACAAGCCAAATGAAAAAATCTCTTAGAGCATTCAAGGAAGGTAACAAAGGTATGTTTTATTACATTTTAGTTGTGCTTTGTCAATTATTTTTCTTCACTATGCCCCCCTTTGATTTAGGCAAGATAGTGTTATGCATGTTAGTGTGTTCATTTTTATTGTGAAGCTAACATATGATCAAACCACCCTTCTTAGATTCCTTGATCACAAATTACCCTATAGTTCATCCATTTTTATTAAATTTGTAAGCATAAAAAACCTTTTTATTCTTTGAGAAGATGTTACTATGTTTATAGCTTATAACACCTTCCCAAATGGGGGCAGACTGGAGACATCTAAAATTGGCCACCAATGGCTTCATATCAGACTTTGGATCAATTCCTACCAACCTTTGCACATCTAGCATAAAAATTTACAAACATCTCAAATTTTATTTATAAAATATAATTTGGCTTATAAAAAAATCAAATGGAATCAAATGCACACATCAATTAATTCAAAAATCTCTAAAAAAATAAAAAATTCTAAAAAGGATTAATAAAATACAAAATCAAATCAAATTCTTAAATTGAATTATCCATGACCAATTAAATGAATTATCAAAAAGGAAATTCAAAACTCAAAGAATATCTTAGGAACTCATAATTACCTTTTGTGAGTTGTCAATTGTGGAAAATATCTTAAAATATCCCACCCATGCCTATTCCATGCTAATCATGAGGGTTGGACACATTTTAACTCTAGTGGGGTTAATTAACTCAAAAAGGTAAGGTTTGAACCCATTACAAGTCCAAAATATACCTTAACTCACCTTGGGTTGAGGTTAGTTTCTAAACCTATAAATATAAGCATAGACCTCTTCATTTGGAGAGCTTAAGCATAGTAATATTATAATGTTAGATTTAGAATAAGTTTTCACGACATTAGTGTTATAATGCCAAAATCCCAATCCAAGCCATGAAGTTACATCAAGCTAGTATGAGCCAAACCATGGTGCCAAGGGGAGAAGGAACCACCCAACTCCATCTTCTAAAGATATTTTGAGCACAAGTCAAGCAAGCCAAATGAAGAAATATCTTGGAGCATTCAAGGAAGGTAAGAAAGGTATGTTTTCCTACATTTTAGTTGTGCTTTATCAATTATTTTTCTTCACTATGCTCCCCTCTTTGATCTGGGTAATATAGTGTTATGCGTGTTAGTCTATTTATTTTCATTTTGATTGATTTTCATTATGAAGCTAACATATGATCTAACCACCCTTCTTGGATTCCTTGATCATAAATTACACTATAGTTCATCCATTTCTATTGGAGTCGTAAGCATAATGGAACATTTTTATCCTTTGATAAGATGTTATTGTGCTTATAGCTTACAATGCCTTCCCAACTAGGGACAAACTATAGACATCTAAAATTGGCCACCAATGGCTTCATACCAGACTTTGGATCAATTCTTACCAACTTTTTCACATCTAACCTAATAATTTCCAAACATCTCAAATTTGGATTCATAAAATATAATTTGGCTTATAAAAAAATTAAATGGGATAAAATGCACACATTAATTAATTCAAAAATCTCCAAAATATCGAAAAGTCTAAAAATAATTAATCAAATTCAAAATCAAATAAAATTCCTAAATTGAATTATCTATGAGCAATTAAATGAATTGTCAAAAAGAAAATTAAAAAATCAAAGAATATCATAGGAACTCATAATTACCTTTTGTGAGTTGTCATTTGTATAAAATATCTTAAAATATCCTACCCCTGCCTATTCCATGCTAATCATGAGGGTTGGACACCTTTTAACTCTAAGGTTAATTAACTCAAAAAATTAAGGGTTGAACCCATTTATAGTCCCAACTACACCTTAACTCACCTTGGGTAGAGGTTAGTTTCTAAACCTATAAATACAAGCCTAGACCTCTTAATTTGGAGATTTTGAGAATATTAATGTTATAATTCTATATTTAGAGAAAGTTTGAATGATATTAGTGGTATAATTCCAAAATCCCAAGCCAAGCCATGAAGTTACATCAAGCTAGTATGAGCCAAACCATGCTGCTAAGTGGAGAAGGAGCCATGCAACTCCATTTGCCAAAGATATCTTGAACACAAGACCAACAAGCCAAATGAATAAATATCTTAGAGCATTCAAGGAAGGTAATAAATGTATATTTTCCTATATTTTAGTTGTGATTTGTCAATTGTTTTTCTTCACCATGCTCCCCATTTGATCTAGGAAAGATAGTTTTATGCATGTTAGTGTGTTTGTTTTCATTTTTATTTATTTTAATTTTGAAGCTAACATATGATCTAACCACCCTTCTTAGATTATTTGGTCACAAATCACCCTATAATTCATCCATTGCCATTGAAGTTGTAAGCATAATAGAACCTTTTTATTCTTTGAGAAGACATTATTGTGCTTACATCTTGCAACACCTTCCCAAATAGGGGAAACTATAGACATCTAAAATTAGCCACCAATGGCTTCATACTAGGCTTTGGATCAATTATTACCAACCTTTTCACATCTAGCCTAAGAATTTACAAACATCTCAAATTTAGCTTCATAAAATACAATTTAGCTTATAAAACAATTAAATGGGATCAAATACACACATAAATTAATTCAAAAATATCCAAAATATAAAAAATTCTAAAAAGAATTAATCAAATGCAAAATCACATCAAATTCCTAAATTGAATTATCCATGACTAATTAAATGAATTATCAAAAAAGAAATTTAAAAATAAAAGAATATCTTAAGAACTCATAATTACTTTTTGTGAGTTGTCATTTGTGGAAAATATCCTAAAATATCCCACCCATGCCTATTCCATGTTAATCATGATGATTGGACACCTTTTAATTCTAGTGGGGTTAATTAACTCAAAAATTTAAGGTTTGAACCCATTCCAAGTCCCAACTACACCTTGACTCACCTTGGGTTGAGGTTAGTTTCTAAACCTATAAATACAATCCTAGACCTCTTCATTTGGACAAATTGAGCATAATAATGTTATAATGCTATATTTAGAATAAGTTTTCATGACATTAGTGTTATAATTCAAAAATCCCAAACTAATCCATGAATCTACATCAAGCTAGTATTGGCCAAACCATGGTGCCAAGGGGAGAAGGAGCCACACAACTCCATTTGCCAAAGATTTATTGAGAAAAATCCAAGAAATCCAAATGAAGAAATATATTGGAGCATTCAAGGAAGGTAATAAAGGTATGTTTTATTTCATTTTAGTTGTGTGTTTTCAATTTTTTTCTTCACTATGCTCCCCGCTTTGATCTAGGTAAGATAGTGTTATGCATTTTAGTTTGTTTGTTTTCATTTTGATTTATTTTCATTATGAATCTAAAATATGATCTAACCACCC
The DNA here is from genome assembly GCA_037957365.1 of Torreya grandis. NCBI lineage: Eukaryota > Viridiplantae > Streptophyta > Pinopsida > Cupressales > Taxaceae > Torreya > Torreya grandis. The sequence goes on from JARHVA010001856.1 coordinate 279,946, forward strand.
TTTTTGGATTCCTTTATCATATGAAGATGATTCCTACTTACAACATGTGATTGATTTCAATTTTCACTTTCATATTCATGTTTGGGTTCAACCTATATGGTCTCTTATTGATTGGCTATGTAAAATCCTTTAACTTTATATGTATCTACCCCAAATAATGATAAACACCTTTGAATTATGTGAAGCATGTAAGAAATACATCCTAATAGTCTTGAATCAATTGTAAAACCTCTGAGATATCTTCCTGCATCCAATAGTCTCTAACATGCACCATTTTGGGTCCATCATCTATGCCAATATTTGCTATGTTTTCCTTTAATATAGCCTAATACATATTATGATATTATTTAGGAATGAATTCTTAGAGTATCCATTATATTTCATGTTCTAGTAATTGTATATGTCACAATTTTTCCTCCTCTATTTCCTTTGTGATTGGTTCTAGTAGAGGCTTCAACTCTTTATAGCTCAAAGAGATCCCCTATATCCATGTAGTCCTCAATTTACATCCTAGAGGATTGATCCTCCTCCTCTTGTATCTGATGGTAGGCTTGAATCCATGGTTAGTCCTCACATTGGCCAATTTATTGAATCTATAGGATGTGTATCAAGTTTTTATCAATGACTTCATGTGAACCTAGTTCCCATGGCACTGGTAAGTTTTCAACTCTTCTATGGAAAATAAAGGTTTTAATATTTTATAAAACCACTTATATATAAGGATTTTATCTCTTAAAGATTAATGTTTAAATGAAATCATATTGGATTAATGCCCAATGCTTTGTTTTTCTTATTTGATCTTGATGGATGTACCATGTTTTATGGAAAACACCTAGGGTATAAATGAAACTATGTGGCTAGTAATTAGGAGTGACACCCTCTAACATCCATACCTTAATATATTTTTACACATGAAATTTTAGACATTCACCCTCCAAATAGATAGGCTAGTCTCTTCTAATAGTATATAGTAATTAGAATCGATCGACTAGTAGTATGCATGCTTCTTCCCACATTAAATGCTTATCCTTGTGGATGGCCCACCAATTCATAATAATTACCTTAATCTACATAGTCAAGGGAATTAAACCTCTTGTTCACATTTGGCACATACTATTGAAACCATAGGATGAACTCACCAATGTCCTTTATAGCAAAATACTGGGGTATTTATCACTCAGTTATGAAGACCATTCACAAATGTAGTAACTCATGATCTCATTTTTATCAATTGAGTAGATTAGTGTCTAAGTCTCCACTTATTGAAGAAGCTCTATCCCATGAGATGAACACCCTCTAAATTTGGTTCTATGTAGTCTTGTTCAGTATGACATGTTTGATATATAAAATCTATATTAGATTGTATAAGATATCTTACCATACTTGATCACACATCCTCCTTAACCTTCTAATGGATATTCAAGGTATTCATCCCCATCTTTCCCAAGAGTCATTCTGCACTAAAAATTTGAGTTTGTGGAATAGTGTTTTATAGAGGAAAGTATACTCTATTTCTCATAGAACCTTCTACTTGTATTTGACTATGACCTTCATATAACTATCATTGACACCAACATAAGGTGAGTCTAGCTCTTTTGGAATGATGTAAGGACTAGATTTAGTCTTGTTCAAAAGAATTACAATGATCTTGTTATCCTAATGAGACTCTAATTGATTCATGACTGTGTTGACAGTCATACACCCATCATAAGCCCACTTATTCCCTATCATCATAGAGTAGTGAGTTTCATTTATCTTCATATCAATCACTCAAAAATAACCTTATAGATTGAGTTCTATGACTTTTATTTATATATATTGTAGGATACCAATAGGCTCAACCCTTCCATAGTCTATAAGGCTAAGGGTGATAAGACTATAGTGAAATGCAATTCTTACCAAAGATTCTCAAGTAGATTTGGGATCATATTTATAGTGCTTACAAATTCAAATATAGTGTTAGGTATTTCATACCCAACCAACTCTATTTCCATCTTCGCATCAATGTCCCAAGGTTTCTTGGTCTTGACAAAATAAACTAGCTTATTTATTCATTGTTGGTGTTTTTACATACATCATAGAAGGTTAGGGAGTAAGTTCATGATGTTTTAGGAGATATATTTATTAAATAACATACTAAGGAGTTTCATTAAATCTATCAATGTAGTTACAACCCCATCCTATCTTAGTATACACACCATCTTCCCATACATCTATGCATCAATAACTACATCATCCCCTTCATTTATCCCTTACTATTGTATTATCTTCAAAATATATGTAACTTATTGCATCGATCCTTTTTTAGTGGTAGGCTTAGGATATTTCTCTAGTCATGCATTTTTAATACCCAAGTCTTTAAGAATTTACAACTTAGATAACCCTTATTCTGCATGTTGTTGTCTAGTTATTGCCTGTAATATGGCATCTTCCCTTAGTTGTGTATGGATCATGTTAAAATTTCTAATAGGACTCTCCCTTTGTTGTATTTCTAAGGTTAGACAATCTTTTGTATTGTGATGCTCTGTCACCTTACAATATGTGTAATAAGGTTGCATTTAGGGATTTATAGGGTAATTTATCTATACATGGTTTTTTTCTCCAAAGAGATAATAATGAATGGGTGGCTTGGGTTCATTGTTTCTTTGGCCTCCCTATGTACCACCTTGATATCCTCATCTATACCCTCTTCTATTCACCTAAAATACCCAAAATTTATAGTGTATTTGATGCATTCCATCCTTGTTGTTATGGAAATTTATTAAATCTAACTAATTTTAGTTATTGTGGGTTTAGGTCCCATCTTAATTATTGCACTTGAAAAATTGTAGGATTCCATGGAGCTTGGTATGGGTAAGACGTAGTCTACTATGGAAAGTTATGTGAGGTGATATTCCAATTTTATATAGAAAGTAGGGTACCCTCTAGTTTTTTGGGCTATTGTTGTGTTTCAAGGACCCAAGGCATCATCGAGGGATTTTGACTTGGTATGATACTCTCTAGGTTAAGGGTAGCCTATGGTACAACTGCGGCTTTTTGTGTAGTAACCATGAACACATTCTTAGTGATATCCTCCTTAAGTTCCTAGAGTGTCCAAGAATCCTTTTCATCATGTGTAGGTGACTTAAAAATTTTACAATATATGTTATTTAGGGTTTTGATGTACTATTATAACATATGAAACTATGAGGTTATATGCCCTACCACTCTACATATCTCAAAAACCACTATCTTAACCCTAGGGCATTCATTTTTATGATACCCTTATTGTTATCACTCTATACACCATATATCTAACTTGGTTCTCTCAACCCTTCCTTGAAATTGATCCAATTTGCTTAAGATATTTTGGAAGGTACTTTCTACCTTAGATGATTATGTAGATGCATCTTCATACTCTTCAATTTTCTCCACTCGAATTGCCATGGATGTTTCATTTGCTTTATCTCCAAACTAAGTTTGGTCCATTAAAAATATAACCCTTAGTCAAAAAATTTATAAAAACCAAGTGGATATATCTTTTTCCTCCAAAAAAATTCTAATTTGTTCATGGCATTAGAGAATCTACTATCATAATCACTAATGGTTTTTTGGGGTCCTTATCAAATCTCATTCAAATCCTAGGTTATCTAGATTGAACTATTATTAAATGTAAAAATTGTGATGAGCTAGTTCTTAAAATAATCTAAGGATGATCTAGCTATATTTTTCCTAAAGATGAATTCTAGTTCACATCCACCCAAAACACTGATCAATTTAAAAAAAATTATATTATCTTCAGTGATTTCTTTTGCCTACCATTTCATGTTGCATGTAAATATTATTTAGGGTCTAAAGACCCATCATAAGGATCTAGGTGTATAAAATAAAAAAATTGAGCTACCATAATAGGGTTTCTTGTATGTGTCATAGTTGATTGGGTTGAAACCAATGTCAGGGATGGTTACAGGTTTGGAGACTTCTATGCACTTTGAGGTGGATCCTAATTGTGATAGTTGTGATTTGTCTTTTGATTCTATGAATGTGGTAGTTGAAGATATATCTCCATCTTGTCCTTATTCCTATTCTAATATTTTAAGTTGTTTAATTAAATACTTAGCCTATGTAAGGATTGCAGGATCTATTTCTATATAAATCAATGTTGTTATGTTCTTCTATTGGTCTGAGAAACTCTGCACAACTTCATGATATATAGCCTTTTGTACTTCTAGGTTTTTTATATGAACTTCTTCTATGATTTGTCCTTACCAAGTGTCATTATTTAAATTTTTATAGGTATTACTATGATTTTGGAAAAATATACACTCTGAGGATGTGTGTTTCCTTGGGAAATGATCCTTACCTTTAAAGATGTATCTCTCAAAACTTGAACATGTACTGTGTTTGTGAATATAAGGTAATATTTTATTTTATTTATGAGATGATCTTTCTGTAAACTAAATTTTTTTACCCATTTGTTTTACTTCTATACTACTACCTTCTTTTTTCATCCATGATAAATCCTCATCACTTCTTTGTGCTCTATCTCTACTTGGCCTGGGCTCCTCGTTATGCTTCTATTCACTGCACCCTTCTCCTTGTCATCTCTTTTCATCCAAATCATCAATGATACTACTCCTCCTATTCATAGTTTCTTTAAGTGCACTCTATTTATCCCATCTCCTCCATAGTCATAACTCTCTTTATAGCTCCAAAGTCCTTTTTTGGTCCCTTTCCTCTGGGTTCTCCATGCTAGAATTAGGTTTAAGCTCTATCTTTTCATCTTTGATTCATTCTCCCCTTTCTTGCATAAAACCCTATATGTTCAAAGAGACTATTCAATATTAGTAGGAATGGGCATCATGGCCTTTCCTATAGACAACATTTTGATCAATGTCAGGAGTCAATGTAAAAAATTTCCTTTGATTCTTCTCAAAAATAGGTCTTTCATTGCATCAAAGGATAAGTATCCTTTCACTACAAACTCAATGATATATGCATCAATAGTGGTAGTTATTCAATGATCAATCACATGAGTCCAATTTATCTCCAAATTCTATAATTCCCTTTAGTCCACATAATGGTGTCACTTTCTTGTGGTAAAAAATAGTGATATTTTATTCAATCAAACTAATCATCCAGCAGGCCTAATTATTCAGACCAAAAATTCTCATAAATTTCACAGTAGAGGTGTTCTTGTATAATCTCTATTATAGCATGCCCAATTCTTTGGCCTTCTCTCTCTCTATAAATTTAGTGATTTTCTGGTCCAACTAGCTCTACACCTCTCTTTGGGTTGGTAACCATCGCAACATATCCATGCTCACTACATAATTATTAATAGAGGTTCTTGGGTTTCACTAAAACATGATAATTATAGGGATAGAGTGTAAGAAGTTACATAAAAATCTTACAAAATGATTTAATCAAGACTTTGAAAACATATGCAAGGTTTATTATAGAGAAATACACTTGTTTAATACATCAATGCATGATGTAAACTACTTATAGATATAGAAAATTATGTATTAGAGTAGTATAATAAAGTAAAAATTAATAACAACATAAATAATTCTGTAATTATACCACAAAAGATTAAAAATACTTAGAATTCATAATAAAAAATCTAGTACCAAGGATTAAAAGAAAACCTTCATAGATCAAGGTTTAGTTCTATCAATACTCTGTGTGAAGTATCTCTGATAACAATCACTATACTATTACTCACATACTCATCAAAATCAATTTTTTAATTGAAATTTTTACAAATACTTATAGGCATTAGTTCCTATGGGTGTAACTTACAGAATTACCATGCTAAGAATAGTTCTCCATATCACCTTTGATTGAATCCTGACCAATATAGAGATTCTCATAATAACTCCTAACAACCTGCAAATAGAATACAACTATAATTACCATAGGACATTATTGTATATACAACCAATTTTACATTTACCTTCTACTTCTAACACAAAGATGTGATATAAATAAAAGTCTAGGACTTCTCATTCATCATCTATAAAATATGAAGTAAGCACCCACCAAAGCTTTTTCAATCAATAACACAACTAAGTTATTCTTCTCTATTAATCCCTATTTATTTATCATTTATAGGAGTAGTCATAAAAAAGGTTTGAAGCATTTAAATAACAACCCTTGAGTGATATTTTTCAAGTTAAAAGTTTGATAATTACATGTATCTTAATATAGTATATTTCACCCTTGTGCATACACATTCCCACACATAGGGATAACTACATAATTCTAATTCCTTCCTTGGAGTATTGGTTATGTAAGTAACACTTAGTGATAGAGGGGTCATTAATTTCAGCTCGCCACTATAAGCCCATTAACCCATTTTTAATAAACTCATTCTAAGGGTGAAGAAAGGTGAAGAGATATTGTTTGATAAATTAACAAAGAATGACAACCTATATCCTATATCTAAATATATTATCAAAAAGGTGACAAAAATTTAGAATAATTAAAGTTTTCACATTGAGATCTAGTCATTATTCTATTTTATACACTTATATCATAATCAGAAACTAGGGTCGATAACAGTGTCTAGATTCGATGGTAGTATCCATAGCCATGAAATCATAATTTATAGAATCTAATAAATGATCCAAAATTTTGATCCTACATAATTTTTACCTATTCTAAATTCATATATTCTTATGTATAATAAAACCCAGCTAGTATCATTTCTTTTTGGTATTACAATCAATTAAACAACTTTTAAATTTATTACTTTATATATTTATCATATATCAGTATTATAATTCATAATATTCATTTATATGAGTTATAAAATTATATGGATTAATATGGCTTAGTTTATCACCTTTTTTATTGAACTATTTATATATTTTTAATCATTCCCACATATCTTAATTTATTGTTAAATATTCGGTGAACTTATCATTTGGTCTCCAAACCCTAGGTTAACCTAGGTTTTCCTATTTTTGATTATTTTAAACTATTATTTCAAATTCTAAATTTTTCATCTATAAGTACTAGAAAATGTTAATCAAAACAATAATTTTCAAATGTAGGATAAGGAATAAATATTCAATCAGCTTAATAACAACAAGGCTTTAATGGATGCACTTTTGTATGTTATAAGAGATGAGATCAATAAATATGTTAAGGCTAAGGAATCCTCACTTAGTGATGGTGAATCCATAGTGGTGCTACCACTAATTCCATACTAATAAACCTTCATTTGGCACATCATCAATTCCTATATCTAGTGGGGGCATAGATTATGTTTTCAAACCATTATTCCCTAAGGACCAAAATCTTATTACCACAAAAACCATGGGGAAAGTGAATTCTTTAACTACGATACTATTTTCAATGCATATATCAAATCAAACCATGTTTACATCCCCTTTAGTGGCTAATTAACTATTTATTCTTAATCCCATTGGTTCTTTAGTAAAATCTCTTCTCTAAGTTATAAAATATTTGGAAGACAAGGTTACCAATATTAAACAAAATGACTTAAAGTATCGTTGTGATATTGATTCACAAGATGTGTTACATAATCCTATTAGTCCTAAAATATCTTTTCACCCTTTTCCAAATAGTTTTATTTCACCTGATTTCATATTATGTGATGGCAAGGGTGATCTTGAATAACATATCCAATCTTTCTATGGGGCATGCCTTGATTATGCCTCAGTGATAAAATTTTGACCAAATTCTTTCCAATGAGCCTAAATTACTATGATATAAATTAGTTATATTATTTACCAATCCAACCAATGAGAGAATTTAAACCTCTATAGGATTAGTTTCTAGCACATTTCTCTATCAACATCATTAAAAATATGTCATATTCTCAAATTGAAAATATCAAACAAGGAACAAATGAACCTATCAATCAATATGTTTTGTGATATAAAATAATGTAGGATACAATGATAAATCTAATGGTAGATAAATAACTTAAAGACATATTCAAGAAAACTTTTCTTGGCCCATTACATGAATCCATTATTTTCAATAAGTTAAAATCTTTTAATGACTTATTACATATTGTTAGATATCATAAAATGAAACTTATTTCATTAAAAAAGCTTAAGCATGTATAAAAAACACCAAATATATATAATACCAAGTTTCATACGAAACCAAGCTACAAGGGAAAATCTACATAACCTAAAACATAAAGAATAATAATGGTTAACATAGTGTCACAAAAAATTATTTAACTCATCTCATCCAATGCAACTAAGAGATAATTTACATGATTACCTAAGTCTCAAGTTTATTTACTTTATAATCTTGTGGAGTGTCATATCATATCTCTCCCTCCTCATATAGAGGTTGATATGAGTCAAACTCTACCTAAAGGATATGAAGCTAAGGCATATTATGACTATCACCAAGGCATAGATAATTATATGAATATATGTTATACATTTAATCATAATATCCAATACCTTATTGATGACCAAAATATTACTTTTGATAATCCTCCAAAGGATTCAGGTTCACAACCTAGTGATCGCTATAATAAAAAAATATTTAACAATACTTTGAAAATCATTCTAAGAAAGATCCAAAAGTGAAAATGGAATACAATGAAATCCTCCTAAATCAAATTATGGGCATCCATTAGATGGGATTATCGACACTTATACACACACAATACCTCTTATAGTTTTTACACCTTTTGTTATATTTAAAGATAGTGAAATAGTGAATGATGACATAGATCTTCATTCATTATTTACTATAGCATACATTTAACATCATCTTATGAATATTATTATGATTTATGATAGTTCTAGTAAGAATATATGTACCATTATATTAATTACACATTTATGATATACATGATGATTTATACCCTTTGACCAAAATAGTCAAAACATTTGATGGGAAATCATAGCATATTATTAGTGAGATTGATTTAACTTAAACAAGTTGATCGAGCACATATGGTTACCAAATTTTTATTTATACCATATAAAAGTGTCTTTTATATGTTAATGGGATGACCTTGGATACATAAACTCTACATAGTACCTTCCATAGTGCATGTGTGTATAAAATACATTCATACAAACAAGATAGTCACAGTTTCCAAAATTCTATATAAACATTCACTTGAAAAAGAGAATTTTATTTAGAGATATAAAATTATCAAACCAAATAAGGTTCATCCTTCATGAAAGGGGAAGTAATAGGGAATTCACTTTCCTATGTGGCCCATATTTGAGAGGCATTTCCCAAAATATATACATTGGATTCAATGGAATTCTCGTATACTTCTACATTATATATTCATTCAAATAGATAAAATTAACATGTTATAATTATGACTACTCTAAAAAAACCACATATCACTAAACAATGGGTTCCACAAACCCCTACTCTTGTTATTTCCTCATGATCATATAGTCATATTATAGATATCTAGAGTACCATAAATTCTATAGATCTAGATATGACACTTATGCATGATAATTGGTAGTACCACCATTTCAATGTACCATATTACAATTTTGTAGTTATATATGAGCATCCCTTGGATGGGATCATAAGATAGCCTTTTATTTTCAAATATTCCAAAATAAATCAAATATGCAAAAAAATACAAAAATATTTAGCATTCCCATGTTTATTATCTCTTTGATATATATGTTGTTTTTTTATATTAGTAAATAGCATATAATTTTATTTATATATAGATATAAGTTTCATGCATATTTGAGCATGATACATGCATACCCAAATACATGATATATTTACTTTAAAATGTTGGACCTATCCTCTACCCACATCATACAATATATTAGGGGCATCTGTTTCTTTCATCAAAATTAATATAGGATACATATCCTTTATAATCCTTTATACATGATCATGTTTTATATTATATACTAATTCTTACACATGTATATATTCATACTTGTATATTTAATAGTATAATTTATATGCTATGTTACATAACACTTTTTTCTAACACATATATGCAAGTAATAGTATGATATGCTTATGTTGGTTGTGTATACTTCATTTATTTTTCACTTATTTGAGTGTATTCCATTACCTACTATTGTCTTCATTGTGGAACATTTAAATATGTTTCTTTCTTATTTTCCCCATGACATTTTTTATTGGAAATTTGAATATGTTATTTTATGTTGATTGGACATTTGAATATATCATTCCTTTTGATTGTGCAACATTTGAACATGCCCCTTGTATGAGTTCTCCTTGTACCATTCCTTTACATTACATTGAGTGACCTTGTGTCTATGATTATTTATTTGGTAAGTTTTTATTGTTACTCTCTATACATTTCCATGATCCATGTCATGCATCCTAAGACTTGATGTGGTCACATACTACGAGCTTCATTGATACATCTACATAGACATATTATCCATATATGTTACATGATTTATACGTAGATTATACAAATACATTATCCTTTTTAGGTAAGGTAACTACCATATTCTATCTCCATCACCTTAAAATTGGGGAAATATCTATGGGGGGATGTAAAATAATCATGACCTCAACATTTTCATAGTTTCTATATTTTAGGGGGTGTCATAAAAAATTGACCTCCATAGTTACTCAGTTTTAAGTATTTCCACATATTACTAGGGGAATGTAATAAAACAAAAACCTACACACTTATCCAATTTTTAGTATCTCTAAATTTTAGTGTGGGCATGTCATAAAGACATGACCTCCACACTTGCACAATCTTCAATTCAACATCATGATGCAAATATACACTTGGGTCAAAATCATATATATTGCATCGATTTTGCATAGATTTGAAACATAATTTTTTATATTTATGAAACATATAATCTAGATAAGACATATTATAGATGTATATAACTTGTTATTACAATAAAAATTACAAATTTTATTGATTATATTATTCACCAAGATATGCCAATTACACTATTGGTTCATTTTATAGGTTAAAGTGATTAAATCATTCAACCTTGCCAATTATAGATTGGAGAAATTAAATCATCCAATGTCACTAGATTTATAGATTGGATTGATTGAATCACTCACCCTCACTATATTACATATTCATACTTGAGCTGTGTGATTGAGATATAGTGATCTCAATGGTCATGTCATAACTCATCCTTTCAATGAATTGGGTAATAATAAATTAAAACAACCCTCTTCAAATTCTCTAAGGTTCTAATCTAACCTCTTCTAGATCTAATTCTTCATAAAGAAGAATCTTTACCAAGTCAAAGCATTAAGAGGCAACATGGTTTCATTGACACATTGGTGTACTTCTTCCTTTCACTCTTTATTTTCAATCATTTTAATTATTTTAAATTTCACATTATATGCATTAATTTTGATTGTAATGTGTTCTTTGTTATAGGTCATACACTAGCACATCACTTTAATTGGGATAAATTGAAGTCAAAGTATGTTGTACATACTCATGTATGCATTTTTTTTAAAACTATTAATTTCATCCTTACACATTATTGTATTAAATTGAGAGGAAATTTAGATGCTAAAACTAAATATTTATAGCATCTCAGTCTTGTACATTTGAAAAATATCAATCAAGGTTCTACTTTTTAGTTTTAGATATCCCTATTGCAAAAAGGATCACTTCACCATCTCACTATGCCTAAATGCTTATATCTCAATCTAATCCATATAATTATAATGACCTAGGTATCTTGCACTGCATATAAATTTTACAACTTGATAAATATCTTTCATTGTCAATTTTAGATCTATACCTATTTTCTAGCCTTCTAGACACTACCAACCATAGAAGGACACTACCATTGACAATAATATACATATATCTAATTTCATATTTATAAAACTCATCCAAATTTCAAATTTTTTGAAACCTATGGGTCAACTTATTTTTATTATTGAACATTACCATGAGATATTTTCAAATGGTGTGGTATAAACACAATTCTAAGCCTTATCATTCATCATCTATCAAATACCAAGAAATCACCTAAAAAATATCATTCAATAAATCATTTAACTAATTTATTTTTACTTATCCATACCTATTTATTTACCATTCATAGTAGCAATCATACAAAAGGTCTAAATCATTCAAAGAGAAACCCATGAGCAATATTTTTCAAGTTACAAGATAGATCACTACATGCATCTTCACATAGTATATTTCATCATTGTGTACATACACTCCCACATATAGGGAATAAATACATAATTATTATTCCCTCCTTGGATTATTATCTATCTAGGAAGTCCTCAGTGTTAGATGGGTCATTTGAGGTTAACTTGACACCATGAGCACACTAACCCATTTTTAGCAAAATCATTCTAAGGGTGAATAAGGGTGAAGAGTTAGGTTTTGATCAATTAAAAAAGATAGAAAACCTATATCCTATACCTAAATATATTAATATAAAAGTGATATAAAACCCATAATAATGAATTTGGTTACATTGAGATCTAGTCGTTATTTTGTTCTAGACACCTACATCATAGTCAAACACTAACATTGACAATAATGTCCATATCTGACAGTAGTTTTCATGGATACATAAGTAAAAATTATTTAATTTGATAACTGATACAAAATATTGATCCTACATACTTTCCACATGTTCCTAATAGGATCTACCTATGTTCTGTAAAACCCAACTAATTATCATTTCTATTTGGTATTGTAATCAATTAAACATCTTTCAAGTTTGGTACTTTCTATATTTATCATATCTTAGTATTATAATTCATAAAATAGATTTATGATTTTTCAAATTAATTGAAATTCTATGGATTATTTTATCACCCTTGTTCTTCAACTAATTATATATTCTTAACCTTATCCCACATATATCAATTTAGGGTTAAACAATTGTAAAGGCATGGTTGTATGTGTTTCATTCTTCATAAATAATTGACACTCATGGCACATTTAAAACTTTGTTATGATCATACTTAAATATGATGGGAAAATAATATCCAAATCTCAATATATTATATGTTGTTTCTTTTCCCAAAGGGTGACCTCCCAAGATTATCATGAAAATTGTTCATGATCTTATCATCCCTAGTCCTAGTTAAGCATCTAAGATAGAACCCTTCATAAATTTAAGGAATATGACTCACATATTTAGTATATAATGGGATTATTTTAATCATAAATCATATATTATCATTATATTTTAGTGATACATACCCATGTAGGAGATAGTGGATGATATTATCATACCACTAGTCAAACATTGTCTAAGCTTGACTTACATTATGTTGATCTAAGGGTTTTTTCAATGATGATCTGAATAATGCCCCCTAAATATATTAGATGGATTGATTTTTAAATCATATTCTTAAAAAAATTCCATCCATTTTCCTATACACTCTCCCAATTTATTTTTCCCTGGCATGATATTTATGGTTGGGTCAGGCATGATGGGATGAAGCTTGTTTCACAAGATAAAGTGTTGAAAATTCATCACTACCTTCACCAAAGCATAAACATGTTTATCTATGGTGTAGAATTCAAATTAAACCTCATTTTATTTATATCTCATGAAATCTATGGGATTATCCTCATCATTGATCTTTTATGTGACCACATCAGGTATAATGTTTAGAAGAAAAGGGGTAGAGATGAAACTACTTCATGAATTTTGGGTTGAATAAGATAGGTGCATAATTGATGGAATTTTAGATACCTTGAAACAATAATTTATCCTAATAAATACATTAAAACATTTAATCCTACATTATCATATCAATAAGAGATTTAACAATCTCAATAAAGACATAAATAAATTTGCGTAAAAAATTAAACTTGCCAAAGAAGGATTTTAATCTATTTTTTTATTAGGAAGAGGTATCTTAAAAATGCATTAGATCATTTAGGGTCAGTATAGATACCTTATTTTTTTGATAACATGACCTAGAAGCTTACCTTTTGTGAACCCAAAAACACTCTTATTAGGGTGTAAGGATATGCCATAACTTCTATAGATTTTGAATATTTTTTTACAAGTGAATTATGTGATCAAACCCATGCTTCAAGAAAATATTTAAGACATCTATGCAAATATCTATGCATTTTCAAATCAATACTTGAAAATCAAAATCCACACCTCTCTGAAAAGTAACTCATGTATTTATTAGTCCAAGTAAAATCATCTTATAAGAAAAGTTACCCCACTTGGTGGTGAATGTAATTTTAGATATATCTTATCGGTCAACTAAGACTTGGTTGTATCCTAAAAATACATCTAGGAATGAAATCATTTGTGAACCACTAACCATTTTTATTACCTCACTTATGGATGACAAAGGGTAATTATCTTTGCTTGATGATTCATTTAGATACCTAAAATTGACACATTATCAAATCTCTCTATTTTTATTCTAGATAGGAATCAAGTTAGCTACCTAGCTAGAATGGTAGACTATGAAAATAATACTAGTAGATAACTTTGTGAATGACATGATCTAATTCAGGGTTCACATGTCATTTCCTTTACTTGAAAGTTTTTTATCCCTACTTGAGTGGTATAGTGTGTGATATGACATTTAGTTGAAATACCTTCAGGTCATCATAGGTCCAATCGATTACACCTTTATATCATATGATCAATCATTCCAACTCTTTTATCTTAGACTATGTGCAATTAGTGTTAACACTAACATTTCAAGCTCATTAATTAATCCTAAAGTTATGGTAATATTTGTGTTACATACTAGTAATTTAGTGGGATCTGATTTTCCATTAAGTTCATAATCTTATCACTATCACATTTAGTACATAAGTAGTCAACCTTAGATCCTTTTCATCTATGACATGTGATTGAAACACACCAACATTATTTTGAAATTCTATGATGTGTTATTCATCATCGAAGACTTAAATATTCTTTACATTATAATGGCTTGAGGGATAAGTTTAAGTTTTATCAAGAACTATTGAAGGTTAGAATCATTTAAAGGATCAGATTCATAACTAACATTGCTAATAAATATATGATTTGATTTTTCTCTTGAGGTATGGGGATAATATTAAAAGTGTCAAATGATTATATTATATCCCAAGCCCTATATTTATACCTTTTCAAGTAAGATAACTTGCACAAAAAGATACTTCTCTTGATTAAAGACCAATTTAGAGTCACCAAATACATGTAGTTATTTTAATTTATGTTTTAGATATAATTGTAGGCCTAATATTAACATTTCATAATCAAAAATGTTGTTGGTGCATGAAAACTACATCCTATATGTGTCTAAGTAATTTAATCCTTATGGTTCATTCAATAGGATCCTAGCTCCTAAGCCTTTTTTCAAATGACACCCATCAAAATAAGGGACCACAATCCTAATGAATCATAGTTTTCATCATTTTTTATAATAGCATATTAGTTGAAAGGGTATAATAACTATTTTAGATGACACAATTTTCACTTTTTCATTAAAAGTGTTGTATTCAATGATTTATTTTGATTTGGTTGGCCAAGCCGCTCCGTAGAAACCACATATGATATAATTCAGTGGCCATGTAGCCATTTAGGGTCTTAGACCAATCTCTACTCAACAAAATCCCATAGGCCTTGGCAAGTTCAATTACTTATTTATACAAATTATTAGACTCTAATTTCTAATTCTAACTACATGTGGATGCTCAATAAATCCCCAACTACCTTGACTTCTAACTTATCAAACTATACAATGTTTTTTTTTCAATTTAATAAGAGTTAGGCCTAGTTTCCTAAACACCTATGCCAACATAATGTTGGATGAAGCACCTAAATATACCAAGTATTTATGTATATTATTCCTAAATATCTTAACTATGAGGAGGATGGGAGGGAATTCAACATTGTTTTTATGAACTATTACTAATGCGCTACTTTCTTCTTATTTTGGACTAGTTTCTTAGCCATTGATTTTAAAATTATATCATGTTGGTTAGTGATTTCAAAAATCTCATGTAACATGATATTAGACTTGTTTTTTTCATGTATTACACTATATTTAACCACTTTTAACCATGTTTGGAAGTGATTCCATAGGGATCCTTTTGTCACCACCTATGGGGGTCATTATTAGCTTATAGGTTAGGAAGTGTTGTCCCATGATTAGGAGGTATATAGGTTGTGAGAGGTTATTTTTATGTCTTACTTGTTAATGCATAGTTATTTCATTGATATTTATATAATTCATAAACATCATAAGTAGTATCTTCTAGTTCTTTTTCATCTTGGTTTGTGAAATCAAAGGTTCATAATATTATAACTTTATTTATGGACCTAGATGTGCTTAGGGTCTCTAGTGGGTTGGTTGAATCAAGATGATTTAGAACCACCTTGAACCCTTCCATATATTTTTGAAAGACATAAAAAATATTGTATAATTATATGCAATATAGTTATCCATGTTAAGCATCATTATGCACACTACACCAATTAGGCAAGGCAAACTCATAGATATTGATCTTGGCATCTTATTGGGTGAAGGCCATGGGTGGCTACCAAGATGATGAAAAGTGTGGTTATATCTTTGGTAAGATAAATTTATATTGGATTTATCTCCACCAGTGTTTCCTACTTGTCTTTGGAAGCCTACAAAGTCATTTTTGAGCTTATGGACCATTCATTTTATAATGTTTAGCTCATTCTTAGTATAATTATGGGGTACATTCTAGACATTATTTATGGTGGGGACTAATGCCCAGTTATAAACCTAGGGTGCTAACTCACCATTGGTCAGATCAAGGAAACTTATTTTTTGGTTATGTGCATCTTATCTTAAAGGTATTTTTTGATCATTGGTGATGGATTTGGTATCATAACATTTCAGTTAACATTAGAGATTGGATTCAAGGTTGACAAGTTTAAGATAATGTTTAGGATAGTTATAAACATGTTAAAATATGGGTTCAGTATCCTATATACCTTAATAGATTATGCATACACTAGTGTAAATTATACTATGAGGGTATCTCTTTGTAATAATATTATTTTCTATGGGTCTAAGGCATTTTTGTACATTTCTAAGGCTATCTAGGAATCATTCTATATAATGTCATTACTATGCTATAAATATTTTGAAATCAGATGTTGAATTCTTTAATGGGCTCATTGGATTCTCTTTTCATACTATAAAACTATTTATATAAGACACTTAGGTCAATCACTTACCCAAATTGAGAAAATAAATTATTATTAAAATGGTCCCATCTTGTGATGGAGTCCTGAGGAAAATTCACTAAGAAATCATACACAATATCTTGCAAGTTAAATATAAAGAGACTACAAGCCATGCTTCAAGTTTAAAATTCAATAGTCGAAGGGAAATATTATAGGATGTTATATGATCTTAAAAATTCCTCCCTCTATTAGGTTTTAAGCATGGGAGGTATATTTCTAGGTTCCTAGGTAAGTCACAAACATCCCAAACAATGTTAATAGATGATCTAGCTAACTAAGCCATTAGTCTAGAAATTTTGATATTATTAGGCATTCGTGAACTAGGTTGGTGTAGACACTAAATATAAATGATGTATCACCTCATTATTATATACTTGGAAATTACTTCTCATGATTGTACCCTTCAGTTCCTAAGACCTTCCTATTGTTGAAAGGTTCTCATCTACCAGCTCTTATGCCTATTGCTTATCTTTTCATCCAACCATATGTTATTATGATGACCAGGACTTATATGTTGTTAAAAATGTTATAATTTTTTTTATCATCATCCTCTTTAATTTTTGTACATGTACCTATTTTCTAACTTCATGTATACTTGTGTCCCAAATAGACACCTATGTTGACACTAGTGTCTTATGTCAAACTAAGTGTTTAGTGACCTAAAGTCATCAAATTTACAATTATAATGTATATTTATGGTCATCCTAAGTGCTTTAATGTGAGATATCTTTAAAATAGATTGGTATATATACAATATCAACCTTAATTTCATTTCTCACCTAGCATAAACCTAACAACTCATAAGGAAACTTACTAAAAGAATTCAATCAAGCATTCAAATGAGCAAAGATTCCCCATTCTTTCTTATTTTGATATTATTCATAGGTGCAACCTATATATAGGTATGATGTATTGAAGGAGCATTCCATAAATCATATTTTTTAAGTTGTAATCTAGGTCACTCTATGCACTTGATTATCACACATTTCATCTTTATGCACACACAATCTAACATGTAGGGGAGAAATACATAAGTATAAGGCCCTCTTTAGATTATTGGTTATGTAAGTAATACACATTGATAATTGGTCCTTAGGGTATCTTGAAACCGTGTTCCCACTAACCCAATTTTACCACAATCACTCTAAGGGTGGGAAAGATAGGGTTTGATCATTTGACAAAGAGAATTAGCCTATGCATGAGATTTGAACACACCAAAGTAAAGGTGATAAAAAATACACAAGGTCTGAGGTGGTTATACCCATATACAACTAATATTCTATACTAGACATCTATGTCAAAGTTAGATGGTAGCATCAATGTAATCATCTAGATTTGATGCAAGTATTTGAGGCGACATAATGTAAAATTACAAAATTTGATGATTGTACTAGGATCCTAATGTAGTCTACTTCTATCTTATTTTAGTCTAGATCTATATGCACATAATAAACTAGATAAATACTCTTGTTTCTAATTTATGAAAATATCAATCAATAACTATACTTTCTATTTTTATCAAATCTTAGTATTATAAATTTAGGATATTATTTATCAAGGTTTTTAATTAATTTCCCTACTATAGATCCATTTGTCACCCTTGTGATTATTCATTTCTATATTCTTAACCATATAATATATTTACCCATCTCAATTTAGGGTTAAACAATTGGGTTGTAGAGACTTTTCACCTCTACCTATTGATTCAAGGTCTCCTTCACATATTCAATGGTTGGAATAATAATAATCTTGAGTCTGATGTTGACCTTGTGATACATACATGGGACTTTAGGTGTTCTAAGGTTGAATAGTGATCTAGGGTATCATTGAAAGGGCCCTCCCTTCTAGCGTATCTTTTTTGATTGTCTCAAATGTGTTCATAAGATTTGGCACACTAAGGACAACTCATGGGTTTTATACATATAATTTTAGAATTTTCTAGGATAACTCAGGGCATGAGTGGAATTTCTTATGTATCTTACTAAGAATAAAGCCAATAACATATAGGTTTTACCATATAAAGATTTCAAACCTTATGTCCTAAACATTATATTAAATTTATATATTTTCTAATTTTTTAAGGTAGATATTAATAAATGGTTCTTAGTTCTAAGAGTGGGTCAAGAAAAAGAAGCACAAAAGAGGAGGGGGTAATATATAAGAGTGGATTCTCATGCCTAGTAGAGGTACTATTGTTTTCATGGACTATCTTTGTACTTGGATGGGAATTATATATATATATATATATATATATATATATATATATATATATATACATACATATATATATATATATACATATATATATATATATACATATATATATATATATATATATATATATATATACACACACACACACACACACACACACACACATATATACATATATATATATATATGCATATATATATATACATATATATATATACACATATATATATATACACATATATATATATACATATATATATAATCTTGTTTAAAATCAAACTTAGCTAGAAAAGGTAAATATTATAAGGGGAGTAATTATAATGGGCATGATACCTACAACATTAATCCAAAATATGAATAACTACATAAATTTTTAGTATGACACATTCATATATAGTCATTTGGATAAATAGAATATGATGGAAAATATTTTTCAAGTTAGTTATTCAATCAACTTGGTAAAGCACATATAAGATATTCTAGATTCATACATAATCTTAGAAAACAAAATGGACCCACCATACTAAAACTAATAATTGATGAAGGATTTTCACAATAAGAACAAAAATATCATGAATATCCCTCTTTGAATTTATTCAATGTACTAACTTATATAATTAGAAATCATAACTTTTTTACAACATTTTAGATGCATATATAACATATAAGAAGTCCTTTCTCCAAATAGGAATCCCACTTACAACAATAATGAGTATAGACATAGTCCCAAAATAGTTACATATGAGACAAAGAAGATATAATGATAAGGAGTGGGTAAGGTAGGCCCACTAAGAACTAAATTTTCAAGTTTAGGAAATAAAGACTTCTATCATAATTTTTTAAGGAGATCAACTCTAACTGCCTTTGTAATTTTTCTATCTTGTTATTCCTTGGGAATAATTGCCCCATCATGGGGTGAGCTCATCATTATCTTGGAGGTTTTTTTTGAGTGTTATCTTGAGTGTAAAATTTCTAAGGAAGGCCACCTATAAGAGTGTTGGTTGGAGGGGTGGTTCCCATAAGAATAATGGCTTGTGAACTACTAACTTGAATCATGCTTACATGCCAAGATTGCATAGCCTTAACACATGCTTGATAGTATCCTTCAATATTGGGTAAATTAATGATAGAAGTTTTTAAAAAGACATTCATTTTACCTAGATGTGTAGTGTAGTGGGTGAGAGGGACCCGTAATGTTCTTTTCATTGTAGTAACTCATTATGCCTTCTCCTTATCATATATTACCAATTTGATGACTTTTTAGTTGCACACCTTGTTATCATCATAAGCCCTATTCTTAATTTTTTCATGAAATTGGATAAATTAATATAAAAATCCATGAAAGATTAAATTTGGCTATCTGATTTAAATAATGACACTATCCTAATCTCTTTAAACAAGCACATAATTGAGTGGATGACATTATCGATGTGATTGACTATGGTGTCCATTTCTCTTACCCATTATAATAGTAAGCTATTCAAATGGATCATCTAATTTTAACTCATTTCAATGTCAAAAGGATTCATTAGTTTCAAATGTGGAAACATATCCTTACTGACATACCTAGATAGATGCACCAATTTGACCTTGAACCTAGTGATGTATTCAATATACATTTTCACCTTATACTATCAAGGAATACCTTTTTCCTTGGACAAACATTCTTCTAAAAGAACCTTCAAGGATTTTAAGAACTCCTTAACTTCTATAGTGATAATTTTTGGGAATTTATATCTTGTTTAAGTCTATAATCTATGAATTTTTTATCACATACCTAGTAAAAATTATTTTTTTACGTCCCTAGTTGTAATGATTATGGATTCAGGATCCTTTGGCCATTCCTCAAGTTATCCTAGTCTTCCATTTCTCTTCCTTGTCAAAGAGAAAATATCCTTTTCCACCACATGGTAAATGGGTGTCCCTATTGATGTGATTCTTATCTTAGTAATTTTCTTAATATTCCATGTGGTTTTCTCAATTAAAGCTTGACTTTAGGATCTTGTATGATGACCATCCTTACTCTTTGGGTTTTGACCATTTGAATTATTTCCATCTAGTTTTATATATCCCATGACATGGTGGTGGAAGATGAAAGGGTGGTGAAATAAGTTGATGTATGGGATGAAGGTCTAGAAATAGGTGTAGTAGAGTCAACTAGCATAAAGGTTATGCATGACACTGTGGGAGTGGAAGTGAGTGAAGTGGGAGTGAAAAGTGGTAGTACAAGGGTGGTAGGAATGGGAGGAAGGGTGTTAATAGTTGGATTAGGGTATGGAGGTTTCAAAAGTGGAATAGAGTATACAATAGTCATTTTAGGATGACTCATATGAGGAGGGTATTGTGAATATTTTACTCTAGGTTATTTTTCCATAGAAGTAGTACATGCTAGATAAAATGTGGGCCCACACATGATATAAAATTTAGATTATGGTGATATTAGGACTAGGTCCACTATTGATATTTGGGTCTCTTATTCAAGGGGTTTTTGAGTGATAATGTTTTGAGGGATTATAATTATAATACTAGAAATGTGAGAATTCATAGATTGTATAATGTGGACTAACATTGTTGTTATGGAAGCAATGACAAATAAGAGAAACTTGAATAGTGGGTCCCATCAAAGTGGTTCCCTTTAAGACATATTAATAAAAGTGATCAATGTGGAAAAGGTGTAAAAACCTCTTGAAATAAAAGGATCCATGGTTTTCATGTCCTAAATAAATTATATGAGTTAAAATGGAAATAAGGGAACCATAAATGATATCCCCAAAAAAATTTACTTAAACCTAGGATAAATTAGGTGTAGTGTCAATTATTGTATCCTTTAATGATTGCATATAATGAGAAGGAGGGGAAAACAATTGATCATGCTTTACCACTACCCCTAATTGGGAAGTAGAAATACTGGGAACTCCAATATAATAAAAAGATATAAGATATGGAGAGGGAGTCATAGGATAAGCTATCTATTGCATCTTGGTAATTCTTAGGGCCAGTGGTGGTGGATGTAGGCCTTGAAGCACTTACACATTTAATGCAACTTTTGTGCCAAGAGAATCCTCTTATTAGACCTAGGAGGCCCCTGATATTTCTTCTAACTACCCTAGTTATTAGTCTTACACTTGGATGAGAACAATACATCTTGTGCCCATATTTATTTTTACCTCATCACTATCCATTACATTGATATAAACCCATTCATGAGGATAGGTAGTGTGTCTATAGGGAGTAGACACCTTAATTTTTAGAGCTTATATATGGGATTTAACCCTACCCATTGTATCCCAATAATGAATCTTGTGATCATTAAATTTTTAGGATCCCATATGGCTTACAGTTATACTCAAATCCTTCCACTACTTGATAATTTTGTGGAAAATTTTGCATGGAAAAGGGGTTTAATGTGCCTACTTCATATCTTTATAAATTGACCCAATCTCATGGAAGATTTGATATGTGAACTCTTACTCTACCAAATTTTTTAATAAAAATATGTGTAGCTTAAAGGGTGACATAGGCACACACTCTATTATAATGACTTTTAAATCAAGGTAGAACCACTAAGCTCCCATTCTTATGATAATTTATTCATTCCTTCATATATCTTGGGAATGGGTTATTCATATATATCATGATAAACATGGGAATAAATACAATCAAAAATTTATACCATATGTTACCTAATCATATGGATATACAAGTTTTGAATGTCCTTATGAATATACATTCCCAAGGATAGAGTCCATTGTGATATTATATCAAATTAGATTGTGGTAATAGTAATATTGACTAAGAAATACATCAAACATAGATTGTATCCCTTCAACACCCTTTATATTTTTTGTTTGATATTCAATGCAAGGTCCTCTCCTAGGGTTTGAATCTGTATGTCATTGTTAATCATTGATAGGAGGGGGACCTAAATATTTTTGACATAGGATATGTCCTATGTGCTGAAAAAGTTGGTTCATAAGTTCCATCCCAATTTGAACACTAGGTCTAAAGTGGTGGATGTGATTTTTTTCTACCTCATCCTTGTTAACCTACCTCTTGAGTTTTCCACCAAATATTTTAGTACCTCCCAAAGTTAGTTATTGATAATCATATGGAGATAAATTAATGATTATAATGAGTTTCTAGTGGGAGCATATGGTAATATCTCTCAATTTCCATTCCATCCACAAATTCAATTTTGTTTTGATTCTTAAGTGATAATATAAAATAATTTGAGTGTTGATATTTAACAAAGGCATAATGAAACAAGTTAATGCAAGGAAATACCTTAGGTCTAATGGTAACCAAGTAAATATAAACTTGTTACATGAGAAGTAGATGATCCATATATATGGCATCATCTTATTGGGGCTATATTCTAATTAGGATAGTTTAGCCTTGTATATCTCTTATAAGAGTGCATTGTAATGTCTAAAATTCTTTTTGGGGTTACCTAGAGGAACTTGGTGTCTAAGAATACCTTTTTAGTTCCATATGAGAATAAATAACTTGTCATGGCTTTGAAGTTATCAATTCTAATATTTTCCTTTGATGGCATGTATTAATTTTGGCTCTGGATTGTTGGTAGGCAATTACATTACAAAAGGCCTATAGGGAAATGGATTTTAGGGTAATTGGATTGAAATTTAAAACTTTATAGGTCTACTTAAATTCTTAAATGATTAAAATATATGAGTTATTCATGTGTCCTTAATTCCAAAGTGACTAAAAATAATTCAAATCCACTTTCCCATTGTAATTTTTTTAATTTTTCTTTTATGTGGTTTTATGGAATGTCATTATTAATCCACATGTCCCTTTATCACTCACTACATAGGCTATGTTTGGCATGAATTAGTAATTTTTTATCTTATTAGGTGTGATATGTGCCTTCAATCTAACTAGCTCATGATCTCATTATTCATAAGAGCAGTGTGAAGGGGCACACAATTGTGAAGTTGTAAGAGAGAAACATGCAACCTACATGACAAAGTATAAATAGTTATCATTGGATGAATATCTTAAATAAATAAATTTAAACAATGTTATAACATTTTCAAAAATAAATTTAAAAAATTCCAATGTAAATACATCTATATTATTTCATAAAAGAGCTAATCGCATAAGATTAAGTCTCCAAATAGTGTAAATTATAGTCACAATAAACCACACTTTGGTTATTGATTATGTTGAGAAACTTGTTAATCCTAAACCCTTCATACAAATAATTTAACTCAAATTTTACCTATTAGTCATTAATCTCTATCCAAATACCAAAATTATGAAGGGAACTTAGAATCACAATGCCAATTATTGGTTATTATTCATATTATTGGTTATCTTACATGGGTATCACATATAATCTCCATAAATAAAGTGGTAGGGGTATGTCTTATGGAATACCAAGTATTTTCTTGACATGCTCAAAGTGGAATCACTCATACACATTAAGACATTATACATTTATCTAATAGGTCACCCTAATATACCTAAGTTATGACCCATTATTTGTCCACCCTCCAAAATCCTTATAGAGTTGCCACATAATTAACCAGTCTAATATCTAATGACACTCCATCACCCCACTCCTCATGACACAAGCTATACTCACCAACATCCCAACATATATGTATGGATGTACCCATCCACCATGAGGTAACCCTATAAGATGTATAACAAAAATATGCTCATAGGCTCAACAATGAAATAGGGTGTCTAAGCCCAATCTTCCTTCAAACCCCTTTCAAATTAATCTATGTAAAAATTGGATACCATATTACAACACCAAGAATAACTCATTCTATGATCCACTATATATCATAAAAATAGGTGCATCTAATAGGAAATAGACACATCATCATCATATACTATAATAAATGAGGCTAATAACACATAGACAAATTTTTTAAATGAGGAATAATTTCTATTACAATCTCTTAAAAAATAGTGGTATCATTTGGGCCATGATGAGCACCCTAAGCATGACCAATCATATATAAGTGTTTTTAAGCTATATCGGCTGACCCATCACCACCCTACAAATTCACCCATATCTAAAAAATCATAAACTATAAAATCATGCAAACATCTTCCAAAGTAAATTTCATCTCCCTTGTCAAGATCCAAAAAGTGCAAGAGTCTAAGTCACATTGTTGAACCAAGCTTGTCATAGGTAATCATAGATAGCCACCTAACATGGTGAATCCTGATAGCATCTATTGTATCCCTCTTAATGTCATTTAATGATAAGAAACATATGGTCTTTGTGATATAACCATATATAAACTCTTATCCACACATATTATCATGAAATCACAAATTCACAAAACAAAAATTATAAATATAATACAAAATATGGTCAAACAAATGAATGCATAAATATATTAAGAAAATAATTTTCTCATAGATAGGTCTATAGTCAAGCAGATAGGTCCATGCTTAAATGCACTTTCATCCTAGAAATGTTTAGTAGGGGTCTTGATAGGACCATTGTAAATAGGACATGACCAAAAAAACTTGAAAAAAATCTAAAATATGTAAAAATGGATGAAAAATCAAAATTCAAAATTCACATATGTCAAAAAAAGTGGGGTTTTTGGTAGACCACTAATAGAGTATCCTTAAACTATAAGATTTCCTAAAATTGCTCAAATATGGTGAGCCCAAACTACTCCATGGATTTTTTTCTCCCTCATAACTCAAAAACATAATTTATTAATATATAAATCAATAAAATTTTATTTCCAACCAATATATTTATAGGGGTTAAATCTTATTTTCAAAATTAAAAATTTTATAACTAGTTGCTCTCAAAAAAATTCATGCAATATCTTGAGTGATAGATATATAAATAACTCCTCATGAGTTACATTGGAACACACTAAATTTTATCTTACACATGGTAATATTTCCATCACACCAATCAACCTTTTAAAAAAAATACAACTTTAATGCGTACCTATATTTGGATTTTCATGCATATTATTCTTTATCTCAAACTTCTTTTAATATAGCTATTGTCTTTGGAAATATTTATCATGCAATATGCATCATAATATAATGATTCTATAAAAATGGTTAAAATACTAATATCTCAAAATTTTCAAAATTCAACTAATATTTAATCAAACAAACTCTAATTTTTTGAAATGTATTGTAAAACATACACCTTATTCATTCGATATGATGTACTCGATACTCTAATTCCTCACATAAAAGTGGGGTAATGCATTATGATTAACACATAATACATTTAAAAATATTTCATAGGATTCAAAAAGGTTCATACCATCCACACATTATAGATTTATGATAGGGATCTTATAGACTCTTGATAGACTATGCATCTTGAGGGCACATGTCATGCAAATGAACTAAAATAAAATCAAATACATAGTACAAGTTTTTAGATATTTTTCAAAAATTAAATTCTATAAAAAAGAATATATTTCCAAAGGTTCAAATCAAGGAGCTAAAACAAGGTGGAGCTCTGCAATGGGGAGACAAATAGTCATACTCCATTGTTAGTGATTCATGTTTGTTTCCTTCTTCCTTGGTCTACTTTGCTTCCTTGGTATGAATATGGTTATTTGTTATGTGGATGTAAAGGGTCTATTCTAAAATTATTTTATTTCATGTATCTTTGTTAATGAAGTTTAATTTTTATCATGCTTGACTATGTTTTTGATACCCTATATGGGCATTGATTATGTGCCCTCCTGGTCTTGTTGTGCATGCCACCTACATTCCCCTACCCTACCCTTGATCCATTGATATGTGTTAATTAGTTGATGATAAGTGCAATTAATGTTAATTACCTATGTAATAATATGATCAAAATCATATAATCATGCATAGTGTCATGGAGAAGTTGGTATTGATGGAAATGGAAATAAAAAAGTAGCAGGTAATGAATGTCTTGACTCTTGCAGCTAAGAACCTCATATTGAGAATAACAGTAGAAAAATCAATTAAAATAGGAATATTTTCATCTAAATTATATGATAAAAGGAGTTTGAAATACATTCAAATGGTAAAAAATTCATTGTTGACTTCAATAACATGCTTAAGGATGGAGTTAAAAATGGATGTGAGGGACAAAAAGGTAAGTACCTTGGCTCTAGTAAAACCCTTTTTATTCAACCCAATTTATCTATGGAAAATATTTGGCTAGAGAAGAGACTCAAATTAAAAATGTTGGTATTTTCTTTTTTTGTCTGAATAGAAACTCTCTCCCCTCAATTTTTTTTTAATAATCGGCTAAATTTAGTTTAGGGAAAGAAAATGGGCATTTATGTCATTTTTAAAAAATGTTTTAGAAAGGAGTTTTATTGGTTCTATTAAGAATTAAAATATGCAAAGAAGAGTCATAAATAAATACCATTAGAATGTTTGGTAATCACTATTCAAGGTGGTCTCTTAGAACCCTAATTTTGAAATTTAGATTTGGTGTTCAAAATGACCCCTAGATGGGTCAATATTGAAAATGTCCCACTTCAAATATGGAATTTCATCCCTCAAGAAATTCATCCTCTTGGTGAATTGATTAGATTTGAAGACATTAGATGGCCTATATCCCATATGAATGCAAGGGTTCTAATCTCTTTAAACCCTCTAGATACATTTCATGAATCCCTTATCTTTAAATTCAATGAGAATTCCTGTTTATGCCCTATATAAGGATTAGGTCGTTTAAATCCATATTTAAAAAAAAAAGGATGGTCACATGAAGAATAACTTCCCTCTACTTCCTGCCAATAAAAATAATGATATTGTCTCCAAATGGGGCCCTGAAATCATTAGTAAATATGTTTAACTCTGAATTTGAGGATGGAATAACATCCCCTGATATTGGCCTTGGTTTTAAAAATGTATTAAAACCTAGTGAGAGTGGTTTCACTTCCCATGTGAGTGATAGTTGGGATCCTATACCAAATTATAATCCTATACCCATCACTTTTGATGTAACGGTTATTGAGGAAAATGGTAAACATGTTGAGTTGGTAGAACAATCCAAGTTTCCCTCTGATTCAAAAAATGATCTAGTCCTATGTGATGAGGTAATTATAGATGTTTATCCCCTTTCTAAATGGGAACCCTTGGTGTCTTTGAATGACACTCTGACTATTCATAAGAATGAATTTGAGGATAGGGTGTACAATAAAATCGTGTTTCTCCTGATAATCTTTTTGAGAAGATAGAACCCCTGATGGACATTTCTCTTAATAAACATGATGTAAAGCTTCTATTTAGTGGTGATACCAATAAATATACTCCCACTTTCATTATAAAGGGTAAAATGGACCCCCAAAGGCTCTATAAAAATATTAAAAACTATTTTTACTAAAAATATTCCCCTAGCTGGCAAAGAAGGAAGAGGAATCAGAAGTGGGGTATTGGATGATTGTGATAATAACAGTGAAAAAAGAATAAGGAAAATAAGGTTCTTGAATGTTTTTATAGCTTTTATCAAAACAAATGGGGAAGTAAGTCCCCCTATATAACCAATTAATACCATAATTTTTTATGCAAATTGTTAGTTGAAATGTAAGAGGTATTAAATCCACAAATAGGAAACTAATTTTTGTATAATTCAGGCATTTGAGAGTTAATCTTGAATTTATATTTCTTTAAAAATTCAAATCTATAGGCATAGTCCTCTCTTTCACCCTTAAATTTATTTGGCCTAATGCAATTCTCTTCTCAACTAATCACAACAGAGGTAAAGGGGGTGCCTCTATTCTAATTAACTAGTATTATAAGGACAATATTATAGAACATGGTGGTTCTCCTTGTAATAGGGTGGTATAGGTTAAAATCAATAAGTAGGATAAGATTTTTGGGATTTGTAATATATATGTTCCCAATAACTATAGAGAAAGAATGAAACTATGGAACTGACTTGTATCTAAGTTGAAAGACATTCTATGGATATTCAGAGGTGATTTTAATATGATTGAATAAAGAGAGGATAAATTTGGAGGAGATATACATGTATGGAAAGATAACGATTTGTATTTTTGGTATAAATTTAAAAGGTTTCAAAAATTGGTAGATCCCTTATATAAAGGTAAATGTTAGAGTAAAGAAATCTAGTATACTTGGTGTAATAACCAAGCTGGGCCTAGAAGACTATATTCAAGACTTGATAGATTCTATTTGAGTAAATATGCCTTTGAGATTTGTCCTATAGATAATGGAAATGTGGTCTAAGTCTATCCATTCACCATCTTAGACCATCACCCCATTGAAATAATTTTTTTTCTCAATATTGATGAAAAAGTTGAGAAAACACCTTGAAAAGCTTGTATAAAATCAATGTGTCTCACCTTGAGGATAAAGAATTTTTGGATGGTTATCGATTAGTCTAGAGTGTGGAAAAGTTTACCTCAGATTTTGACTCCAAAATTCATACCTAGAGTAATTCTATAGACATGTCTAAATTTTTTTCTAGGTCTTATTAGTAAATTAAATCAAAAAAGAAAAGAAAATCTTTCAAAATTTCCCAAGAGTAGCTTATCAAGTTGGAAATTGACCTTCAAATGGACCTAGGAAAATTATATTTTCTGCATATTCTCTCCTTTACCAAAAATGATTTAAGACAACATCAAATTTACTATGTCAGGGGTGCCCATGTTTGGTCTAAGCTCAAATTGGGTGATAAGGGTTATAAATTTTTCTTTCAATTTCTAAAGTCCAAAAATAGAAAATCACAATCATTAAATATAATGGTAATATTTTAAAAGACTAAGACTCTATCAAAAAAAGCCTTTTTTATTTCTACTCTAACTTATTTTTAACTGAGGGGATGATTGAGCAAATAGAATAAAGTAGGGTGTTATGTGAGAAGGTTACTCCAAGTAAAATCTCCTCTATTCAAATAGCCTTTTTGGATAGATAAATCTCATTAGATGAGACTAAGAATGTGATTGACTATTTAAATATGACAAGGCCACTGGTATTGATGGTTTCCCAGCTGAGTTCTATAAGTTACATAAAGATTGGAGCTCTCCAAATTGCTTGGAATCATATAAAGAAGCAATTAGGGTGGTCTCTTGGAACAAAAATTACAAAAGGGGTCATTAAGATCATTTAAAAATAAGGATATCCCTCCCTTTTGGAAAAATGGCATCTAATTACACTGTTAAATGTTTCTTATAAAATATTGGCTAAGATTTTAGTGATGAGACTACCCCCATTATTACCTCAGGTGATATTTGAAACTCAGACTAGGTTTATGGAAGGAAGACACATACTTGATAATATCATTTCAAGATGGGAAGGAATGCATTAGGAAAGAGAGTCTTAGTTAGACATTGGAATGATTCTTCTTGACTTTGAAAAAGCATATGATAGAATAGTATGACCCTTTATTGAATAATGTTAAGGGATTTTGGATGTTAGGATAAGTTCTATAGAGTGATTTCTATTTTATTCAAAGATGCTTATATTTTTGTGGAGGTAAATAAGGAAATTACAAAATCCCTTCCCCTAAAAATATCAATTAGGAAAGGGTGTCCACTTGCTTCTTTCCTCTTTATCTTGGTTGCTGAGGCATTATATTATTTGTTGATAATGAAAGATATTGGTCCCCCTGTGAAAGGTATCCAAATTCCTAATCAAAAGTAAATGACTGATGACTTATTAATTTATTATTCAACTCTATTCAATAAAATTTTAAAAGACAACCTAACATAATTTATAGATAGATAGAATAAATATTACCTAGCCTCAAGTTCCAAAATTGCATATAACAAATCTTGTATTATTGGTTGGGAGGAGAACCAACCTGACTGACTTGATGAATTTGGGTGGGACTAAAAGGGCCCCAATCATTTATTCATATATCTAGGGATTCCATTTTTTGTTAATCCTTCTCTCAAATAGATATGGGAATGGGTTTACACCAATATTAACAAGAAAATTTAAAAGTGGCATGGATACCTACTTTCCCTCCCAGGTAAAATCTAGGTTTATCTAAAAATTCTCTCTTCATATAGTCTGTATTATGATTCATGTTGGCTCTTTAACAAAAATCAAATCAATCTATTGTATACAATTATTAGATATTTTCTATGGTCAAATGGAAAGGGTAACTGAAAAAGGAATGCAGTTTCATGAAAATTTTGTTGTAAACCAAGAAATCTTGGTGGTCTTGGCCTGAAAGACCTACATATTCAAGGTAGTACCCTTATAGTTAAGTGTATCATCAAGCCATTTAAGGGAGATTAATCATGGAAATTACTAGTTATAAATAATATTTTGAGAGGATTTACCAAAGGTAAATTTGTATGGAAAGGTTTGCACATTTTTGACATTTTTCTCTCTCCATATTCTTTTAAAGTAGTTGGCTCTCCTATATTTACATCTATTTGTAAGGCTTGGGACCTAGTGAAACATATAGTCCAAACATGTTTTTATTTGGATGGGATCTTGATTCTAAGGATATAGATTAGTATGGTGGAACCTTCACCTCAATAACCATTTGTTAGCCCTTACCAATGGATGTTCTTCTTTAAAATAGATCAAGAAAGGTCTGAAGGACTTCAAGGACTTATTTGGGCCTGAGGGTTGGGCCTCTTAGTATATCATTAGACATAGGTATCACATTCCTAATACACAATATGGGATGTATTCCATGGTAAGGAAATCTCTTAGGGACTATAAATCTGAGAATCATCTTGATAATGATAATGAATTCTAGGACCATATCAAATGGACCAAAGGGCCTCCCCTTTATGAGTTTTCAACCAAAATGTTATACCTTAAAATTTCCTTAAGCCATCCCCCATACTTAATGCTTAATGATTTGTGGAATGTATGTGACTCTTACCGTAGTTGGGCTTTTAGATTTCAAATGGCGTGGTCTTCATATATTGAACCAAAAAAATATTATTTTATATGGATACTATTGTATGATAAATTAGCTATTGGTAAAGTGATTACTAAATGTGGAGATTTTCCTCCCCTTTTCCTTGTGTGTAGTGATGTTGAGTCAATAAAACATATTTTCCTTTCTTTTCAATATGCTTCTAATATTTGGAAATGATGTATTTTTAGTTGGTCATTATTCTTGATTGTGAAATTAAGTGGTTTAATATGGAATAAAAAGAACCATGAGATTTTTCAAGGTAGAGCTAGGGTGCTTACTGACTTCACAATTGAAGTCATTGTAAGATTTGTTCCTGTATAGATCTATTTACAATTAAAGACTCCATAGAATCAATTGGAATAAATCCTATAGAATAGGTTATTGAAAGTCACTTTTAATTACATCTTGTATACTGGAGGATACCAAAGCTTAGTCTACATCCTGACTATAGTCTCTCACATCCAATTATGGTTAAGATAAATGGTCCTATATTAAATAATCCTACTTTGAGTAGGTAAAATATCCTTTTCCTTCTTGGATGTACTCTTGTGACTCTGATAATAATGGTACTAAGGGTTAGATATAATCTTCAAAATATTATATCAAAATTAGTCTAAACTCTGGCATAACAAAACCCAATGTTGGCGATAGCTTGCTAGTCGGTGGAGAAATGGAATTAGACACTAGTGTTCTTGTGTGGACAATACTCCCTTACAACATGCTCTTGAGGATTGTCTAGAATATCCTTTGGTTCTAATTGAATAATAAAAATAGTTTTGGCATATTTTTCATATAAAATTTCAAGAACTTACTAATAAGTTGGAAAAAATGGTAGACATAGGTGGTATTGAGGAAGCTAATGAAGTAATGACTTTCATCTGAGATAGAAGTTTTATCACATTGCTATAAAAATTGATAGTTATTTCCCACTCAAGGAGGTTACATAAGATAATTCTCATAAGGGAACTATGTTAACACTTTGGTTTAGACCAAATAGAGATAATTTAGATTCCATTGATGGAATCAATGATAATTTGAATGGTTAATAGTTGTTGTGGGTGAGTTTATCATCTAGTGGACATGCTGGTTTTACTTTATATTTCTATTTATTTTTGTTGTTGCCTCCTACTTGAGGCATTTTTATATTGACATATCATTTATTTTATGCTAAAATTTGATATATAATTGGTTGGTTACATTTGAATACCAATATGGTAGTACTACTTTTGTTTTCACCTTCAAGTGATTTAGTCTTTTGTGAATGATATTTTAATATAAAAAAGATTCAAGTTAATTCAAAAATTAAATACATGAAAAATATTGACACATTGATAAAAATCATGGGGAGTATATGACATGATATACACTCATTTTTAATAACTCAAAGTATAGATCAAAGATACAAGTTTCAAAGACAATAAAAATTGAGCATATAGGTCCATGACATTCTATATCACTTGGCATAG
Organism: Torreya grandis; assembly: GCA_037957365.1. NCBI lineage: Eukaryota > Viridiplantae > Streptophyta > Pinopsida > Cupressales > Taxaceae > Torreya > Torreya grandis. The sequence continues at coordinate 313,659 of JARHVA010001856.1, forward strand.
AATTCATGGGGCATGATACTTGTTCATTTTCATGTGTATTCAAAGTTCAAATTAACATTTTCAAAGGGAATTTGGTTTATTTAAATATAAATATATGACCAATGTAGTTATGATGGGAGCATGCATATTATTCATTTTCTTTTGATCATGAAAATATAATATAGATCCATCTTCATTAGTGTGATTTAAATTGGTTATAGGTAATGTAAATTTGAGTTTACTGACACTCAAAGGTCTTGGAATTACTTATGGTGAACCCATTGTGAGGTTATACATATTTTTACAAGTAATGTGAATTTTAGTCCAGTGACACTCAATAATATTGGCATCACTTCTACTTAACCCATCATGGTTCCACCTTTTTGGGATTAATACATTTGGTACTATTTCCCATTCATGATATTTGGAATATGTATCTTTACAATTCATGGTCCTGATTAGTTATTTAAAATTTAGAATTTATCATTCTCAATTCATTAATGATTCAACATAATCAACTATTTTCTATAAGTCCTTCACAAGGGGGAATAATTTCTCCAACCTCTTATCTCAGGATATAGGATTAGAACTATAATAGTTACTAAAATTAATATTTTCATGGGTATAATGACACCCAATGACATATTACTCTCCAATTATCACTCATGGGTTTTTTAATATCCTTAGATAGGAAATGATCAAGACTAAAAGCATCCTTTATTAAATTAGCATAACATGATCATTCTCCATATGAAACATCAATATGACATGCACATAGGTTTACTCCTTCCTCACTGTTTACCCTTTTGAATTTCAAATTCAAGATTCTATATTTTGTATATGGGAATTAACTACTGCATTTGTATTATACATTCTTCCATGATGTATCATACACAATCAAAATTCCAAGTTACAAGACAAAGTGTGCCTACACACTTAGGTTTCATTCTTTCCTTTAATATAAAAATTTCATTACTAGAATAAAGAGGTGGAAAACATAGACACCCAAATTTGGTAGAGCCCATATTTGATTTATTATAACTTTACACATATAGAATATTGATAGAGAATAAGGTATTTTTTAAAATCTTTGATGTTTTCATAGTCCATAAGAGTGACAAGTGATTTCTAGGTGCAACTATGTGCATATATTATGAATCACCTACCATGATTCATCATTAAGAAATTTTATGAATGGAATTGTAGTCTAGCTTGCTTATGAATATTTTTAATGTATTCAAATATGTTTAAATAGTTATATGTGCTATTAAAATTTAAGAACATTACAAACTTAAATGGTCAATAGTGAAATTAGTGACATTAATGATTAAACTAGATTCCGTAGGGTATGTGTTGGGGGTGGGGGAGAGTTGTTTAACTTACATAATGGAAATAAAAGACAAATTGATTTAGTGAATATTAATTTAATGTTTATTTGTTTTTGGTCAATTAATATTGGGTGTTATTTTCCATACAATTTTAATTTGTAATTCAATTTTTTAATAATTAATTTAAAAATTTAAAACTTAGAGCTTACAAAGGTCCAACAAAACCTCAAAATTCAAACCAAAGATTCAACTAAACCTAAGGAGGGAAAATTTATGTTAAGATACATTAATTTTTAACCTATTAATTATGGGTCTCCATGCTTGATTAAGCCTTGTCCATTCAACTCAATTTAAATTTATGTCATGTCACCCAATCTTTATGGATTCTCTCAGCTTACATATTTTTATAATGGTTTTCCTTAGCAAGAACCTTTGACATATCAATGCAAATGGAATGTTTGGTTTTGTGGGAGTGTTCAATAAGTACCATTTTTTTTTAATTCTCTATTCTGATGTTACTTATATGTTCTTTAATCATGGTCTATATGAATCTCCCTATTTCACAAATATATGGAATATCATAGGAACATTATATTATTTAAACCCCATTTTTTCACCAAGGTTCAACTTGGTATTTAAACAAATCTAAATATTATTTTAATTTGTTTATAGTTAAGGAGGTGGTGGAGATGTTTTAATATTTAAATATCCTAGTAGGATACTAGATTTGTTGTTAAAGTATCAATTGTATGTTTCATGTTGTGATATTCTCTTATTTTCTTAAAAGATCTCAATATGTGATTACCTTTATAACCTTTTTTATTAAAACCCTATTTAAATGGTCTAATTATTTATATAAGTTGTTATCATAGACCCTATATAATCTAGTAACCAAAATCTTCAACATTCATGGTTTTTGGGCTAGGTGATGTGATCATAGGAATCCAAGAAGGGAGGTTAGAAACATGTTAGTTCAAGTAAAAAAAATTAATAAACATACGAACACTTACAATCCAAGCTTAGATCTTAGGGGCAAGCTTATTTAATAAAAGATAAGTGAAATCATAAATAATATGCAAAAGATAATGAATCATTTACCTTCCTTGAGAGATCCAAATACATTGTTGAGTGGATTTCTTAGTTTGTGCTTCAAAGAGTCTTTGGAAATGGAGGTTTGTTGGATCCTTCTCTTCATGACACAATTAGATTTTGATATGGCTTGGTGTTGCTTGGCTCAATATTTTGGAATTATAACATTATTGATATGAATCTCATGCAATAAAACTTGCATGATAACTCTACAATATCCAATCATTAAAATTCAATAGGCAATGGTTTATATTTATAGGCTTAAGAAATAACCTCAGTTCAAGGTTAGTCAAGGTGGATTTAGGCTTGGAATTAGTTCAAACCTAACCTAGGTGAGTCAAATATAACCCCAGTAGAGTTAATAGTTGTCAAATAACAATTATTTATAATGAATAGGCATGGGTCTCCAAAATGAGATATTTTAGGATATTTTCAAAGATCTTGATAACTCACAAAGGGTAATCATGAAAAGCTAGGATATTTCATATTTTTGAATTTCTTTTTTTAGTTATTCATTTAATTACACATGGATAATTCAACTAAGCCTTTAATTTGGTGTATATTATTAATTCATTCTAATTTTCCATTTATCTCTTTCAAGATTTTATTTTAGTTCATGTGCCCCACTTAATAGGTCTATATGCCAAATTGACTATTGTGATGCCATATGATGATTAGGGATGAATTCGTGAGAAGTTATGATTGCATACGATAGGATACCCAAATTAGGGATGCATTATCAATATTTTGAGCTTTGATGAATGATGCACAAGTAAATTTAGGATGTTTAGTGATTCATATGATTAATTTATAATGGTTGATAGGAATCAGTCTAAAGTTTGGCTAAAAGCTAATTGTGGCCAGTTTTAGGTGTCTAAAAGATACCCCTATTTGGGAAGACATTACAAGCTATAGGCACAACAAAATCTTATCAAATAATTAAAAGGTCTTGTATACATATGAATTTAATGGTAATGGATGAATTATAGGTGCCCCATTGAGGGAGAGATTGTTAAAGGGGTCAACAATCAGTCCCTCAAAAGGAGGAAATGATTGGACTGAAAACATAAAATTATGGGGTGGAAAAGACTGATTTTCCCAAAGGTGGTTATATCAGTGGCATATGGATCTATCCTAGTTGGGTAGACAAACAAGATGATTTACCCACAGCTGGTTATATTGATCAACATAGGTGGAACAAAAAAGTTAATGATCTTCCTAAAGGGGGTTATAATCATTGAAAAAGGCTTAAAGTAACAAGAGAATGATTTACCCAAAGGTAGTTATACTAATTTAAAGGGAAAATAATGATTTTCCCATAGGTGGTTATAATCATTGGGTGGATAAAACCATGTCTTAGTTGGATGGATAGGGATAATGGTTTGCCCAAAGGTAGTTATAAGCATCATCACAATGAAAATGTTTCCTAGTTAGGCAAAAGAAAAATAATGATTTGCCCAAAGGAAATTATAATAATTAACCTTCAAATAGATGGAAACACAATAATTTTCCCAAAGGAAGTTAGAATCATTGGTAATACAATTGGGATGGTATATAATGATTTGCCTAGAGGTGGTTATAAGAATTATACCCTGATAGTGGCAAACATGATATGAAATATGATGGAAAATTGTTATAGAGGAGAAAGATGGATTTGTGAAACATACAAATAGGGAGATGCTCATTCGAACTAGCAAGGATGAAAATTATTTTACTGTTTAATTACTCTATGTAGGATAGGATTTGGATTATATTAGGAATTATTATAATGCCAAGGAGATATATCATTATTGCAGTATTGTGTAGATTCCTGAAGATGATTTTTTTAGCACAAAATGGTAGGCATCATGATAGAACACCATGATAACTTGGCCAACATATGCATATGGACTGACATGCAATCTAATACTCAATTGAAAATAATTCACCAATGATAAAAACCATGATGATAGTGTTGACATATGAATATGGATTGATTTAAGAATAATGCACAAGGAATCACCCAATGAACACATATAAACTAAATCAAGGCAAAAAAGTAAGAAAACAAATAGGAAAACAAACAAAACACCAAGAAAAGAAAGAAATAGAATAAAACAAAGAGAAATAACAAACAAATAATGACTAATCACTATGCTAGTACAAACAATAAGACATAAACACAATGATGAACATTGCCTCAAGAAGATAGGTCACAACAAAACAAACAATATGGGGGAAATCAAATAAAAAGAAGGAGGTGGATAAGTTATATCTAGATGCACTTGGCAAGTAGACACTACCTACATAGTTTCATAGATGTAATATTCAACCAAAAATTTAGGCCAAATGTAGTTCTCCCGAGAAATGGGATAGAAGAAAATGATGATTGACAAAAACATGATGAATGTTATATCAAAAATATGGGAATGGACTCATAAAATAGTGAGAGAATGAGATTCTAAGCCAATAAGGATGAGGAAACTAAATGACAAGTGGTTTTTTGTGAAATATCTAGGGTTACCAAAATCTTTAAGGTAAAGAAGTGGTCAATGTTTAAGATTTTTTAAATCAGTTTTATAAATGTTTTTAGAATTTTTGGAGCATCTCAACTCAAACAAGAATGACAATACACTAAATGGTCCAAGATTGAAAAATAACAAGAGTGTTCAAATTGAATATTTATCATAAAATAGTAAGAGCATGGCTTAGGTTGATTGTAAAATATTGAAATCATTCAAACTTAAAAGTTCTTGTAAAAAAATGAGAGCATATAGTAGGTTGCTCAAAAAATGGCAAGAGCATTCAAACTTAAGATCACTCTCAAAATAGTGATAGCATACAAAGGGGTAACTGAGATTACCTCAACATAAATCAAGCACTACCTACATATTCATAGGATGGGACCTCAAGTCATTGTAGTTCCACCAACATAAAAGGTGGTGAGAATTGACATGTCAAAAAAAGTTTTAAAATTGAGGAAACTGGCCAAATAAATGGGAATAGTAATGGTAAGGTGATGTGTTAATTCATGGTAAAAGGTGTTGTTCCTAATTTACCTTCAAGTAGTTATAATTAGGAAATAATGGCTTAGGTATATGCTACTAATTTTCCCATAGGTGGTTATAATTAGTAACACAAGGTGGGATACTAATTTGCCCATAGGTGGTTATAATTAGTGGCATCAATCAAACATAAATGAAAGATAAATTTCTAGATCCTTTATCACACTACTTTCATAGACTATCATTTAAACATGGAATTATAAAACTACTGAAACTAGATCAAAATCCCTTCACATAAGGTGCAGGAAGAACCAAAGTAACCAAGATCAAAAAGGTTAGGTAGGATGACTAAAAATAGGCTTTGGTCTAATAGGGATGATATGGTAAAATGACATGGAATACAACATCATTAGGACAATGATGGTATGAAGATTGGATAAAATGGCAAGAGGGTTTCCCCCAAGTGATAAGGCAAGGAAAATGGTAGGGTATGAAATAATGGTAAAGGAAATGGCAAATGAAAATGACAAGGTGTATGGAAAATAACAATGGAAAGGGTATGGTTTTATGGTTTTGGCTAGGTTAATGATTTTGTTGATCCTATTGATGTGGAGATGCACATCCTGATTAACATACGAGACAATCAAAATAATCAGTCATGTAAATTTATATCCCACACCTCTTTAAAATAATTACTCTATCAAGAATTTACTTTAGATTTGGATGCAAATGATGTTATTGTGATCTTCATTGGCCATTGATTCCATTTTATTCAAATGTCAAGACAAGGTATCTTTGTAGCCTCTATAAAAGAAAGTGTGGCCAGGGATGGTAAACATGGATAAATAATGAATGGTAGGTTTGATTCAGTAATGTAAAGGTGGATGATAATGGAATGCATAATGGTTGGGCAATAAATGAATATTGGGTTTTCAGGCACACATAATGTTTCTAATTTTAGATTTGAAATAACTTTAGTTATGGTAGGGCCAACAACTTTTGAATATGTTCTTGATAGGACCACCAAAATTTTCTATTATTTAGGTCTAGGAATAGATACCATCTTATTATGCTATAGAGAGGAAGCTATATTGATTTCATCTTTTATAATGTCTTCATAAAGTAGTGAAGGAATACTATGCTTAGCTATTAGCACCTCGAAGAAGTTTTCACTAATAAAGTTGTTTTGATTGTCTCATAATACCTTCAAGAAGGTTTCACTAAGGAATGTTGACTTTTTAATTTGATTATCTTCTATCACCTTCATAAAGTTTTCACTAGAAGATGCTGAGTTTGGATTTTGATTATTGCTTATCACCTCCAAAATTGTTTCACTAGGAGATTGTTCTTATTTTGGTCTTGGTCCCCCTAATTATCTACAATTGATATGTCACCATGGATGTAGTTAAATGAAGTGTGATTATTTTAGTCCCAATCAATGCTTATGGGATGTGGAAGGTCAGTAAAATGGTTAGGTTGGTTGGTGGTAATGGCATGTGGAATGATAATGGAATGGGAAGAGGTAGCACAATCCTAGTAAAAGATACTAGGAAAAATTATTTTGAAGCTGAAGTAATCATCCTCAAAAATTGTAAAAGGATCATAAATGTGTTCAAACTAATCTTCAAGGCATGAATAACCAATGTTGTAACATCCATGAACATATTCTAATTTTGAAGTTCATTCTGACTCAAAAGACTTTGAATCCAATGTTGAGATTATTATTGATTATGCTTTAAATACTAAATATGATGTTGGTTCAAGAATATAACCTAACTCTAATTTTGATTCTTCATTTGATGTGGATGTTGATACAATGATGTATTGTTGAATGTTTGGTTTTAGATAAGTAATGGCCTATGATGTCATAGTGGGCTCCACAGAGACTAGTTTTTCAAAGTGATATTCCTCAATAAGGGGGAAAAGGTCAAGAGACAACTCCTCAAATACTGGCTTGTCAAAGGGAGACACTTTAAAAATATGCATATGGTCAAGATAATGATTTTCCCAAAGGCAATTATAATCATTAAGAAGTGACACAGTAAAGATTGGATTGTTAGAGTGAGACTCTTTGACAATAGGTATAGTATCAAGAGGTTATTCTTCATAGGTTGACTCATCACAACTAGTTGGTTCAATAAAAACATCACAGTTTGGTTGGTTCTCTTGGCCTTGGTTTATGATCAATTATAACATACTAGTTTTGAACACATCTTGGTCTTCAAATGATTAGCTTGGTTGGAGTGGTACTGATTGGATTAGTTGGGAATGGATGATTGGTATGGGTTTTCTAAAGTGGGAAAAGGTTGAATATTAGTGGTTGGATAATGATAGGCTTAACAAAGGTTGGTTTATTGCCTAGGATGGTAACTATTATTCTTTGAGTTGGGATTGGAATTTTTTTGGGGGATAACGAGTTATCATACATGAAATGTCCTGGAATGGTAATGGTAAGAAATTTTAAAGCTTGGTTACTTAAACAAGCCAAAGGATGAGGTTATGATATATAAATTATAGGGAGTTATGAATCTTGGTTGCTTACACAAGCCAGAGGATGAGGTTTTGGTATATAAATGGTAGGGCAATGTGGATCTTGGTTGCTCACACAAGCCAAAGGATGAGGTCTTATAATGGTAATGGTAAGGTGTTACGGATCTTGATTGCTCACACAAATCAAAGGATGAGGTCCTAGAATGGTAATGGTAGGGCATTGTGAATCTTGATTGTTGACACAAGCTAAAAGACAAGGTCCTATAATAGTAATGGTAGGGCATTGTGGATTTTGATTGCTCACAAAATCCAAAGGATGATGTCCTGTAATGGTAATGGTAGGGCATTGTAGAACTTGATTTCTCTCACAAGTCAAAGGTTGAGGTCTTAAAATGGTAATGTTAGGGCATTATAGAGCTTGATTGCTCACATAAGTTAAAGAATGAAGTCTTGGTATGGTAATCCTTAGATGTTATGGATCTTGGTGAATTACACAATCTGAAGGAGGGTTAATGGTATAAATGGAGGATTAGATGCCATGAGTGGTGAGGGGATAAATATCAGATGCCAACCAACCTAAAGAAGGTACCACTAAATCTAATGTTTGTATTTATTTCCTAGATTGAGTATTGTAAAGAAAATATGGATCTATCTCACAAACCACTTCTTCACCATAGGGGTCTTGAACAAATTCAATTTTTGCATCCATTCTATCATAACTTTGATTATACATGACTCCACCATAAGTGTATCAAGACATATCCATATAAATGATGAACATTATATAAAAAGGCCTAGAGTTCTACAAATTCTAAAAAATAATTTTCAAAGGACAAATCATTCAAACTTATTCTAACTTGTTTTAAAGGTGGAGCTATATCTCAAAAATGGTCTATGCTAAAACTTGGTCTAAAAAAATATAACATCAAATGTCTCACATAAAAGGTCAAGTGGATGAATAAAAATTGACATGCCCAACTCTAGGTTCAAAGTACTCCAAACAATTATAATCTAAGAAAACAAAAGTTGCTAGTTATTTTGGCCAAATGTGACATCAAAATCTAGGCTCAAAATAGACATATGCTATGAATTTTGGCTAAACAAGCACAAAATATAGACTTAAAAACAATGTGATATTTAATCTAACAAATCTGAAACACTTTGGCATAGACTTGGCATTTGATTTTAGACATGAACTTGATCAATTGGCATAAGTCATGAAATAAAAGACATATGGGAGATAGGCTATTTCTCTCAAATCTAGGCACAAACAAATAGTTTTCAAATTTGGGTAAAGAACTAATCTAAGTTGCATATCCCAAAAGAGCAAGATTGATGTTTACGCCTATAATAGAAAAAACATAAATAGAAATCAATCAATGTTTAGATTTGAACTTGTCAAGGTTAATTAAAAACTCAACATAGGAAAACTAGGACTTTTTTTATCAACAAGCTAGACAAAGGTGAACATCATAATGGTACTAGACAAAGATCTAAAATACACATGTGGATTGGTTTCAAAATTGAAAACTTAAACACAAGGTAAAACAAGTCTATGAAATGATTAGAGTAGCGTAACATCATTATCGCACTCTAAAGGTATGATCAATCATTTGTTTCAAGACTCCAAGGCACAAACTTGAAATGGATTGGGTAGTGTAGTGTTACCCTTTCTAATCAAGTGACACACATATAAAGATTTATCAAAAAGACTAAGGCAAAATTATGGTGTCAAATGGATGGCATAACGCCTCCTCAAACAATGGAGTGATGTGGACCCAAAACTTGTTTTGAGGTGTCATAACAAAAAATATAGAAAGTTTAGACTCAAAAACCATGTAATAAAGGATAAAATGACATAAACATCTAAATGTAATGTCCTATATCCTGAAACTAACAAGGTTACATAGTAATGTCAAATTTTGTCTATATACATGCTCTTGAGAGGTTTTAAGTGTTAATCCAAAAATAAAAGTGCATGAATAAATAGGGTTTTTACACCCCCTTCTCTCAATAGATTGTACGATGATATATAACTTCAGGATACTTTCCTTGCATCAATAATATTTCCACAACAAGTGGGTTTGTACTAAAACTATAGGTTTCACGTATCTAGATGGTCCCAATTGTGGTTAACACTAGAGATATAATCATGCCTATTGAGTTCATATCAGATACCTTATTATGCAAGGCTATATTCCATTGCATAGTGATTCCATACATGTACTTCTTATTGGAATCCCCTATTTAGCCAAACTAACTCAAGTTTTCATTATGATTCGATAGGTTAGCTACTAAACCCCCTATAAATTGTAGTATATGAGCCCTAATTTATATACCTGACCATGGATTGGGGTTGTTACAATGCTAAGAGATGAAACCTCAAGTCAACACACCCCTAAATAACTCATGAGGAGGCTATGATATCTCACTCACAAGCCAAATTGCATAAAATAAATGACCAAGTGAAAAGACTTTAAAGGTTGCATTTAGATCACCCAAACTATATAGTTTTGGGGAGATCCTTAACAATGTTCTTTTCATGCCTTTAGATAAGGCACATATGTAAATAAAGAGTTATTTTTATCACCCAATTTCCCTAAAGGGGATTTAGGGATAACATAATGCATTAATTGGTTCTCTAAAATAAACAACTCCAAACAAATAAGGCATAAAATAAATGTTCTCAAAATCATGTAACTAAGTGATTAAATTTAATTTTAGTGTACCAAAAATGAAATTTGTAGTGAAGTTTTTTTGGCCTCTTAGCATTAGTTTAAAACTTGTAAAAATGTTCACAAAGTAACTAAACATAAAAACATCTAGATTCTTTACAGGCACCAAAACAAAATGTTCAAGGCTTAAACACTTACAAATTTATGCCCTTCTCCCACTTTGATCCTACAAATTTTAGAGTGTTTTTGCCTACCTTGAATTAATTTCATGAATGATCAATACATTTTCCAAATTTATCTCTCAAGTTTCTCTATTTTTATTACACAGAGAATGACATCAGTCCACAAAGATTGATGTTGGTCATAAGAAAATTGATGCCAGTTGTAACAAAACTGATGCTAGTTGATAAAAACTGATGCCAATTACTTGTAAAATCATAGGCAAAATAAAATGATTTTAAAAATGTTTTTTCACCTAAATAAGTATAAAATATCTAGAAAACCTCTAGATCTTGCAAAAAATGATTAGACAGAGAGCATGCAATCAGGAAAACTCAAAAACCAAGTTTTTGGTTGTGTTCTTCCCTACACAAGGATTGATGCTGGTTAGGATAGGAGTGATATTGGTTAGGGTAAATCAATACCAGTCATTGTGTAAAATTGTGTATAACTAAAACTAAAATACAAAAAAAATAAAGTAAAAAACCAAAATTTTAAGATGATCCAACATCCATTAGAAAAACTATGAGTTGAACTTTGGTCTCCTTATTATATGGGATGCTTTAGGTCCCATCGATCATTATATTTTTTATTGTAGTAATCCAAGAAGGTAGGTTATTAACATGTTAGTTCAAGTAACAAAAAATTCAATAAACATACTAACACTTACATTCCAAGCCTAGATCTTAGGGGTCAGATTAGTTAACAAAATAAAAGTGAAATCACAACTAAAATTTAAAAGACAATGAATCCTTTACCTTTATTGAGATCTCCAAATGCATTATTGAGTGGCTTGCTCAATTTGTGCTTCAAAGAGTCTTTAGCAATGGAGTTGTATTGGCTCCTTCTCTCTTTGGCACCATTGGGTTTTGATATGGTTTGGTGTATCTTGGCTCAATATATTGGCATTATAACATTATTGATATGAGCCTCATGAAACAAAACTTGCATTATAACTCTACAATATCCAAGCCTTAGAATTGAATAGGCAATGGCTTGTATTTATAGGCTTAAGAACTAACCTCAACCTAAGGTGACTCAAGGTGGATTTATGGCTTGGAATGGGTTTAAACCTAACCTATGTGAGTCAAATATAACCCCAATAGAGTTAATAGTTTTCAAGTAATAATGATTTTCAATTAGTAGACATGGGTCTCCAAAATGAGATATTTTCAAAGAGCTTGACAAGTCACAAAGGGTAATCATGAAAAGCTAGAATATTTCATATTTTTAAATTTCCTTTTTTAGTTATTCATTAATTACACATGGATAATTCAACTAGGCAAATAATTTTGTTTAGCTTATTAATTAATTTTGGTTAGCCATTTAGCTCTTTCAAGATTCGATTTTAGTTCATGTGCCCCACTTAATAGGTCCATAGGCCAAAGTGACTATTGTGATGCCATAGTATGATTAGGGATGAATTTATGAGAAGTTATGATCTCATATGGTGGGATACCCCAATTATGGATGCCTTAACAAGATTATGATCTTTGATTAATGATGCACAATCAAATTTGGGATGTTCATTGATTCTTGGGCTTAATTTGCAATGGTTGGTAGGAATTAGTATGAAGTATAGTCAAAAGCCAGTTGTGGCCAATTTTAGGTGTCTACAGGTGATGGTGAGACATTTCATGTGTGATTTTTTGATACAATTTGTGTGCCAAATAACCATCTTCATTTTGATAAATGAGGAATTCTAAGAAAGGTAATTTTCCTTTATGTTCCTCATACTTAGTGAATTGAATACTCAAACCAAGTTATTGAGATGTATGTGGAATTATTCCAAGGTGTTTCTAATATACTATCAACACAAATTTATGTCATCAAAAATATCTTCTACCATTTGGGTTTTATGGTAAAGGAATGGAGAGTTCTCTCTTCAAAATTTTCCATATATAGGTTTGGCACAATTGGAGAGAGAGGGGATCCCATTGCCACCATTTCTATTTGCTCAAATATGACCCCTTAAAAAGAGAATAAAGTGGACCTAAGACAAATAGATACTAATTTAGTTTTTTACTCCTTAATACAAGTCAATATGACATCAATAACGTCCCTAATCATAACCTTGGTGTATATGAATACTATGTCAACAATAACCATTAATTCATTATCCTCCACTTTTTAATCTTCAATGAAGTTAAAAAAATGTATAGACTCTCAAATAAAGGAGAATGTTTTCTCTATTAATTTTTTTTTACTTTGAAGCTAAAAAAATTGTAAGATTGTAGGTGGGAGAGTTTGTGGTGTCCATAATTGGTTGTGAGGTATGTCAATTTTATGGATTTTAGTGGCCCATAGATTTTGGGGGTTAATTATTTGTTCAGAAGAACTTTATTCTTAATAAGACATTATAAGGAAGATTATTTAATGATCTTAGTAACCTTTCTAGTTATTTTTGACACAAGGTTGCATGTGATTTTATAATAACTCCCACTATTCCATAGGTGATCTTCCATTTTAGTATCATAGTATGTTCTATTCACTACTATGATTTGGTTACTTTATCTAATTGAATATTATTATTATTATTATTATTTTATTTATTTATTTATTTATTTTAAATACTTAAAAAATCTCCATTTCTCCTTGGTAATATTCCTTGATGGAGGGTGAGCATCCCTTAAAGAAATAACATAATATTGTTTAACCTCATCTACAATTTCCATAGAAGACACTTTGGTCAATTATTTGTTGTTATATTTTACTCATGTTTTCTCTATTTTGGTTTGTTCATTTATATATGTGTCATTTACTTTGCCATTTTTCATGGGGATCCCTAATCCTAGTAATTTATACTTTTAGATAAGTTTGTTGTTGATAGACAAGAGCAGTCTTGCAGTCCTAATTCAAAGAGCATACTTATCTAGGTGTAATTTTTAGAGTTTCTTTCAAGTCATGTTTCATTTAATTCTTATTTTTTTCCTAGTGGGTCTTATCTTGGGTTGGATTTTTCACACCAAAAGGTCCCCAAACTCAAAATCAAAGCCTCTATAAATACAAGGCTACTCTAAGGCATTAACAACAACTCTCCTCACTCTCAAAATCTATTCAAGGGTATTTCATGTTATATTTATATATTTTTGAAGCTATATTCAAAATTTTCAAAGGTTTAATTCACATTTTAATGCTTGTGCCAAGGGTAAAATAGGGTAAAAATAATTTATATGTGCATTCACAATTTCACACATACATGTAAGTGGGTGAAATACATTTAATTTTGAAACCTCTTTGGAGTATTGTAAATTTATTATTATGCTTGGTAATTAAATATGGATTAAATAAGGTTATTATAACTCAGTCCCTTTCATCTGATTACACCCCCCCCCCCCAAATTTAATATCAATTAGGTTTATGTGTAGGCAATTAGATTTTTGTCATTACAAGTATCTTGCATGATATTCCAAATCTATAAATATTCCAACAACACTAATTAATGCATGTTTAGATGGAAAAAATTCATATTTTTATTAAACTCAATAAGGACAAGTCCTTGGTCAGTGAACTCTAGTGGCCTATGTTCTTATCCACTTACAGTGGTCTTGTCTAGAAATATTCTCTAATACCTTATTTTATCTATCATCAATAGGGTTTTATTTATTTCTATTATTTTCTATCAATAATTATCCATAGTCAATTAGAGTAAGTCCATGGTCAACAAACATGAGTGGCTTCCAATCCTATCCACCTACATTAGTCATGTCTAAAAGTAATTTCAGTTTTTTTTGATCTTATGCATACATAATCACATCAGTTATTAATTTAGACTGTCATAAATCTATAATAATCAATATGAATCTATGTTTAAGATAAGTGCATTTTTTCTTAATGTTTTCTAAAAATAAAAGTTTTCCATATTTTATCAAATTTTAAAATCAAAATTCTTGATTATTATACATCTTTATAATTAAGATATCTATCTATTTTTTAACTTATTACCATACAACATTTATTTATTTATTTATCATAAATAGGTTTATAACAATATGTTTATCTAATTTTATACTCTTTAAGGATTATGTCTCTAATACAAGCCCAATGTAATGGTGCCCTTTTGAGATGAGGGATGTAGCATGTAAGTCACTCATCTCACACGTATAATGAACTATATCAAGCCATGTATAAATATAGCATTGTGTAATATCATTTGACCATGTGGATGGTATGTCAATATAATAATTTATGTATCAAACAAGCCATGTATATAACATATGGAATGCAATAGTAACTTTTTATGACAGGGTAAATATCCTCTCATGGCCAAATGGTGGCATATGGATTTTAATCTTCTTACAGAAACCTTTAACAAGTTCCCTATCTGGGTTCGGCTCCCAAATCTACCAATACATCTTTGGCATGAATTAGTTTTTAAAACCATCGGAAATGCTATAGGAGATTTTTTATTTGTGGATGAAAATACTTTGGATTGTTACCATTCAACCTGTGCATGCTTAATGGTTGAGGTGGATGTTTCTAAGGGCCTACCAAAGGTGATTTGTTTGGACTCCCCAAGGGGTACCTAGACACAAATGTTGGATTTTGAGGGTTTACCTTTTAGGTGCAAAAAGTGCCACCTGACGGGTCATATTGCTATTCGTTGTACGGCTAGGAAATCAAAGTCCAAAAAACCACCTTCTTGGTGGTCTGAGGTTTCCTTCGAACATTACATGGCTAAACAACCCATGGAAGATCCGGCTAATTCCAAGAATGAAGATAGTATCCATTCCGAGCCAATGGTTGAGGAGGATTCGTTGGTGAAAGATTCCATTGAAGGTCCTGTGGAGATTGGGATTAGTGATCATTTTGAGCCAGTTGTTGAGGAGGCTTTGGTCTCTCCCCCTATTTTGGAGGAACTACCTATGAGCCAGACTGTGGTTGGTTTTCATAAGGATTTGGCTGAGACATCTGTATCCCCTGGGCTTCATGGATCACTATCTTTTGAGGCATGGATGACTGAGGCAGCTAAGGTAGAGGATGGATGGACAACAGTTAAGAGGAAGAAGTCTAAGCCTTTGGTCCCCCCTCTAGATATGAATCTTCAATCGTGTAAAAAAAATAATTATTAAAACCTCATTTGTATGGGAGGTTTGTAGGGTGTTGATCCTATCTGTTGACGATCTATTCTGTGTAGTGTCAGCTGTTACATCTGGTCTTTTCTACTATTTTCAGGTTCCTGTTTAACCTAGTTTTGCTTTTACTAGTTTTGGGTTTCTTTTTAGAAATTCGGCTGTGCTTTAAGGTTTATCTCTTTTTTGATGTAAAGGGTTTTGCGGTCCCTTCAAAACCTATTTTTACTTTAATCTAAAACATATGGAATGCAAGGCATGTAAGTGTCATGTCTAGATAGGTGTATAAATGAATCATGTATTAATAGTTCATCAATGAAGTATATATGAATATGACTATGAAATAATAGTGCATGATATAATATGTCATAAAAATAAAGGCTAAACACCACATGCATGATGATATAAAAATGTTCAAAACAAGATACATAAATAGATGTCACATCAAACAAGGCCAAAGGCCACACACAAATTAATATATCATGTAAAAGAGTAACATCATCAATGGATCATAAAAAAAATAACCAATATACATCATCCATATGTATCAGTGTCACTATGTAATAAATGAGTAACTATTAAGGCATGTGTAATCAATATGGGTGGATAAACATCATAAAAGGTTATGAAAAGATATAACATATAATAGTGAAACTTGTCGAATAATATGCCCCCAATATGGCCATTAGTTAGAGGTAAAATTAATGTTTTAGATTAAGGTAAAAGCAGGTTTTGAAGGGGCCCCAAAACCCTTTACATTTAATAGAAAGATAAACCATTAAGCACAACCAGGTTTAAAAGAACCTAATACCAGTTAAACAACTAAACCAAGTTTTATAGGGACCTACTGCCAATAGATGTGACCAGATAAAATTTCCATCAAAACACTGAAAGGAAAGTTAACAGACTGGAGTAACAACCTGAAAAACCTCCCAAACTAGTAACCGGCAAACCAGTGAAGCAACCAGTTTACCAACCCAAAAAAACTAGTCAGCAAAAGGGAACATTAGATTTTCCTTTTGAATTAAGGTTTTTTTTTACATGACCGAAGGTTCTTATCTAGAGGGGGGACCAAAGGCTTATACTTCTTCCTCTTAATTGATGTCCATCCCTCCTCTAACTTTTTAGCCTCAACAATCCATGCCTCAAAAGACAATGATCCATGGAACCCAGGGGACATGAATGCTGCAACAACCTCCTTATGAGAATCAGACAAAGTTTGGTTCCTAGGAGGATCCTCCAAAATAGGGGAAGAGACCAATGCCCCCTCATCCACTGGCTCTGAAATATTACAAACCACAGCCTTCGTAAGAGCTTCAAAGGAATGTTTCACTAAAGAAACCTCCACAACCACCGGCTCAGATTGAACACTATCCTCAGTCTCAAGAATAGCCAAAACTTCCAAGGGTTGTTTAACCATGTAATTCTCATAGGAAGCCTCAGACCACCAAGAGGGTGGTCATCTAGATTTGGATTTCCCAGCAGCACAACGAGCAGCAATATGACCCGTTAGGTGGCACTTCCTGCAATGAAAAGGGATACCCTCAAAATCCAACATTTATGTCCAAGTACCCCTTGGGGAATCTAAGCTAATCACCTCAGGAAGGCCCTTAGAAAAATCCAAATCTACTAGAAAGCATGCATAGGTTGAATGTTGAATATCTGAAGTGTCTGCATCCACAAATAAGAAATTCCTAATAGCATTTCCAATAGTTTCAAAAACTAAATCATGCTAAAGATGTATTGGAAGATTAGGGAGCCAGACCCAAATAGGGAGCTTATTAAAGGATTCCAAGAGAGGATCAAAATCCATATGCCATGATTTGGCCATAAGTGGATATCTGCCCTGCCAAGAAAAATTATTGTGGCACAAAATAATCTTCCTGTCATTGGAGTAGAGGAACTTTGCTATGAAAAAACCTTTAGCACACAAGAAGATTTGGAAATTATTTTCAATAAGTGGCATCTAGTTCTTGGAGATCCAACCATGTAGATCTGCAAGAGAGGGCCACAAGCCATGAAAATGAAAAATAGCAGCAAGAGAAGAAAGCTCTTTTGCTATATGGAAAATGTCTTCAACTGATTCAGGATCTAGAGTTACCCTAATAAGTTTTAAAGCACTTATAGGAAAAACATGAGAAGGCCCAGATGATGTGTGAGGAAAAGTGTCATGTAATCTGGCTTCAAATGTAGCCACGCCAACAAAAGTCCTTCCCCCAGATCCAAGACCTAAACTAGGAGCAGGAGATCCATAAGCCAGACACGAGGTAAAATTAATGTTTATATGCCCATGAGTAACATGTATATCTTTCATAGCACTCAAACATCATGAAATGAATGTTTATATGTAAATAATATTCCATATACCAAACATGTGATAAATGACACGTGAAAATGTAAACTAGCAATCATGTCATTCTCGGGTCTTGATTTTGAATTTTTTTGAATATTTGAATGTTTTATATTTTTTGATTATTTGTTTTTTTTTAATATATAAAATTTAATATCATGTATTTTAAACTATATCAGCTTGGTTAGGATCAAAATAATCATATTTTGATTTATCCTTGAAGTTATATATTTACATTTACATTTATTCTTTTGATTCTAATTGGTTTATTGAAATGACTTTTGTTGATTTTGAAGGTTGTGCCTCTATTATATGCATCATATTCATGTCAAATTATAATCACTCTTTATTAATATAAAAAACTAAGATCATGGTTGTTTTAATATAATATAACCTACATTTTTTTCAACCAATGTTATTCTAATGTGAATGGAACTCTATATTTTGGAGGTAAGACCCATATACTTGTGTTGACCTCTTTTTGCCTACAAATTATTGGTAGAAAGATATATGAAAAGGGTATTTTCACTATGTGATATGTTTTAATTCTATAGTTTCATGTCCCAACTATTGCATACCTATGATACTGCAATATCATGTTGTTTGTTATCATAAATCTAAACTTTTTTTGTAGTATTTTCCCTCCATGAATATACTAATAGTTAGTGGTTCTTGTCAAGGATGATTTTTAGTCATTTTTGTTATAGTTGTCACCTTTATAGGATTTGATGTCATTTTCAACTATTCATCTTATAAAATCCTGATATAGCCTTTATCTTTTTATTTTTTAATCCTTTTTGCATTGCTTCAAAATTATCTATATCATGTCCCATGATTTTGTGATAGTTTCAATAGACTTCACCTTTTTTATTTAAAATACACCCCACAACTCAATTTTGAGTAGATGTGATTAGATTTATTTCAATTAAAAAATGTATTATTATACTTGGTGTATCCTAGAATTTTATTATTTGTAGTGGCTTTGGCATCTTAGAATCTATTAGTTCCATATTATTTAGTATATTATATTTCCCTTTCTCTATCCAAGGCTTGTTGATCTTTATTTTTGGTTAGAATTGGGGCATGATGTAATTACAATTATGTTTCACATTTATGATATGATCATGGTTTTTCATTGTTTCCTTTCCTTTATCTACAAAATACTATGTCTATATTAGTTTCTAATTTATTGTTCTTTGTTATGCACAAATTATCTCAATATGTTCTATCTCCCATAAGTGTGAATAAAGTATGAGCTAAGTATTACTCAAGGTATTAAATTTTAAATTTCATATATGATCATCTATCATATCTACCATGTTTATATCTTTATCATCACTATCATAATAATATGTAACCATACCATCATGTTATTCTAAGCTCACTAGTAAAGGAAGATCATGAATAGGTTTTGGTTATTCTATATTAACCTATGATTATTTTTGTTCCATGACTACATGTGTTAAAATCAATTCCTTGTATTTTTATATACTTTATTTATCCACCTCATATGTATGTATCTAGGTTACTAAAATTGTTTGTAATGTAGCAATAATGGTATGATCTTCCAATTGTGAGTGGGATTGATACTCATGAGGGGTTCAAGTGGATTTACAATATCTGAATGGATCCTCATCTATTAGTTATGAAAGGAATAACCTTCATCCATAAATTTGATACATTTATGTAATTTTGATGGTATTTCTTACTTAACATGTATCCATGTATGTCTTAAGAGTAAGTTTCAATGCATCTAATTAGGCACAACATGGAAAATAGTAGGTGCTACTTTGGGGCTTAATATCACATCCATTGAAATGGTTCCAATTACTTTTCATGTGGTGTTATTAAATCATTTTATTCTCTAATATAATTTTTCAATAATATTTATGTTAATTCCCAATAATTTTAAGAAGGCAATGTTTAAAATGTTTAATCCAGACCCATTATCTACCAATACATGCTTGACCAAACTATTCTATATTTTAACTTGAAATAATAATGAAAAAATATACTCGATGGCATATTGTATGAGTAAATATTCTTTACCAAAGGTGATTGTTTTGTTGTTTTCCTTGAATGAGTTAATAATGGTATAAAATGATGTAATTTCTATATCACTTGGTAAGTTTGTTTCTTGCAACACCTTGTATAATATATATTTGTAAACCATTGAGTTTTTTAGTAATTCCAATATAGAAGTCTTATCATGTGTATTATTTAATCAATTGAAGATGTTTTAACCTCTAGGTTTGTTGGCCTATCTTACGATATGTGGAGGGGGTTGAGTTGGAGCATGTTGACAACCTTTGTTCTACTGTAGATGGTTTGGTACCCAACCTATTATATTTTTAACATGGAATTCATAATCCAAAATAATCTATGGGTGAATAATGGGATATGGGTGATATATATTATAACCTTGATATTTTGGGGGTGAAGGAACAAAAGGACTCATTCATTCAATTTGGTATATAGTGGTAACAATAGACATCCTAGATTGGATGTTACAATAATAGGATTTGATAAAGGCTTAGTATTTTTCATTATTAAGCTTAGCCTTATTAGTGAATTTGGATTTGATTTTAGTTACCCACTTGTCTAAATAATTGATTAAAATAAGATATACTATCCATTTAAAAAAAACTAAAAACATAAGTTTCATTACTTGTGTTAACTAAAAATGTTCATTCAACATGGTCATGATTAAAACATATTATTAGGGTAAAATAGAAACCCTAAATCTAAAACCTAAAACCTTATAAAATAAAAATTTAAGGTTTTTCACTTATTCAATATGTGTATGGGTTCATCAATATATTTTACCCTAATTTGGATTTACAACTCTAATAATATAAAAACTAGTAGAATGATTCAAATATTAATAAATAACATTCAAACATACATCTCAATGTTAATGATTGGCAATTGATTATTTTAGTTTGGTAAAATGAATATGATAAATATGGAAAGTATTAAATATATCATGATAATTATGTTATATGGTCTAATATCTTCATGTCATTATATTCTAGAAGTAGAAATTAGGGATAATCATACCCTTGGTTTGCTTGATTTAGTCTAATTTACTACCTATGTTAGGTTAGTTCTCTAGTATGGGGTTAGTATCAATGTTTGATATTGACTTGTTGGTTA